>JACDJE010000063.1:869936-958421 GCA_016647715.1 Pavo muticus
GGGGGGGGATATGTAGGTTATGAAATGACAGATAAATCAGTATCTTGTTGCTGATAAACAGGAAAAATAGAGTGTTTTTCTAGATATTAATTACAACTTTATCACACTGTGGCTAAGCTCAATATTTGCAGATAACAACTGGAAAAAGGAAAAGGGAGCAGAAATTCAACAGTGATACAATGAATACATTCAGAGCTGTACAGTTTATTCCCCTGGATAAGTTTGTGTTCCCTTTGCTGCACATGAGTTTCTAAAGTTAAAAGGGAGTTCTGTGCTGGAAAGATTAATTCTCAAAGCAACTTCTACAAATCCCCCTGCCTTTGACATTTACAAGAATTATTTTAGTAGAGTCAGAGACTGAAGGTTCCTTGGAATATGAAGTATTGTTTTATTGTATTTTCAGCAAGATTTTAGCACGGGTACGATATGCCACAGAAAAGTAAGGTCATCATTACATCGGAGGTTTGTCAGTTCTGGTGTTTAACTCTGTATTAAGAACGTGGTGTTACAGTGTTTTTTGAATCAAGTGAAATACATGCAACTGGAGAAAGATTAAAGAGTTCTGCAATGCAAAGAAACAAAAGCGTGAGGGATATTGAGCCTGTTAAAAACAGCAGTGACAACAGAAATGAACTTTAGCAGGCACCCTGACATGCAAAATAATTGCAGCATGCCGGGGCTCCCCTTCCATCTGTACACTTTTACTGCCAGTTGAGCTGCCCTATGAAGGCCCTTTGACTGTATTAAAGAACTATTCTGGTGCTTCTTATGTAAAAGAAATAGCGAAGTATCGTGATGCTCTGCTTATGACGGAGATCTCTTTCTGACATTGTAGTGTTTTTATGGGTTTTTTTCTTAAATAAGTAGTTGTTGGTCTCTTGGTTATGAAACAATTTCCTGTAGGGTCAGTCTCAGAAGTCCTTGGATCATTACACTTTTTCGGAGAAGACAAAAGAAGCTACTTTTGCAATACTGCAACACCCTCCTTGCGTTGGCTGCTAAGTTTTAGTGTGCCTGGGGATCAAACACTGGTCTGCTTTCATTGGCTACGTGAGATGAAAATCAGCTTATCATTACTTTGTGCTTATCATTTGCCACTTATATCATTAGCCATGAGTTGTTAGCTCTGTGTGGATAGCTGAAATCTTTTGGAAAAGTATCCCATCATTCCACTGAATTTGGAGAATGAAGTAACAGATAACTATGAATCAGTTCTACATATATTTTACTTTTCCACTCCTCATGAGTCAGCACATACTTCTTTAGCCCAATATACTGCAAAGTTGCCAACTCTGAGCTGCTGTTGGCTGCAGACCCAGGATGGGATAAGTATGAAGCTTGCGTGAAGGTGAGTCAGCTGTGACTCCATTTGGTTAAAACAAAAGTTGCAACAAGACTGTAAGGGGTCTGATTGAAATGAGGAGTGCTAAGCAAGTAGGATTGGTCTCTCTTGGTTTATATTTGCCCTTTGCGTTTTTTGTCCTGGTGATACATTCATAGGAAAGGCCATTATTTCAGTTCAATCATGCCTACGAGTGAAGAATGTTGTACTTTACTGTACTCAGCTCAGAAACTAAGCGCTGTGGCCAATTGCTGATTGAGCACAAGGTTACTTTCCTGGTTATTGCATCCTTCCTCATGTCTTTCCTTATGAAGCCACTCCCGTAACAGACAGCGGAGCAGGCGCTGTGAATGTGTCCTACCAGCTGCAATTCATAGTCCAGCATATTAACTTAAGCCCCTGTCTACTTCCATTTGTTTTGTTATGCCAAGCTATAAACTGGGGCAGCTCAGTATCAAGTTCACATCTCTTATTTCATTAAGCTATGGTAAATGAAGGGATCCAGGAATAACGAACCAGAGACCACATTTTCTGCTCATCTGAAAATACAGAGATTTGACAGCCTACAGATTTTTTTTTTTTCCATCTGACAGGCTCATATGTATTTTCCCTTTTACTTATAAATTGAAAATTGCTTATATTTGGACATAGTGGGCAAGCAGGGACCGTACATTACCACAAAGGATGAAAACCAATAAAGAAACCGGTCAGTTAACACTGTGTCATTCAGTGTTGTGTTATATTGCCTTTTCCGGTAAATGGGTCCTTACCAAACGTGCTTCTACTGTATTAAAACCACAGATAATTCCAAGTGTAGTTTTTCAGAACCTGTAACAGATGAATATGCATACATTCTGTAATTCTGTGTAGGAACTTTCTTCAAGCCTATGTTGGCTTGTTTCCAGCATTGCTTGGTCTTCTGCTGATTACTACTGGATAATGACAGCAATTTTGTTGGGTGGGTATTTGTTTTCAGATGACAGGATAGGTTACCGCTCACAAGGTGTGTACTTAGGCTGCTACTGCCTGTCGCTGTGTTTAAAAGACTGAACTGTGGCACGGGTGGGTTTTCATAGAATCATAGAATGAATCGTAGATTCATAGAATGGCTTGGGTTGGAAGGGACCTTAAGGCTTGCCCCGTTCCGACCCCTGCCATGGGCAGGGCTGCCACCCACCAGCTCAGGCTGCCCAGGGCCCCATCCAGCCTGGCCTTGAGCACCTCCAGGGATGGGGCACCACAGCTTCTCTGGGCAGCAGTGCCAGTACGTCACCACCCTCTGAGTAAAGAATTTCCTTCTAACACCTAGCCTAAATCACTATCAAACTACATCACCTTGTCCTATTACCATCCGACCGTGTAAAAAGTCACTCTCCAAGACTGTGTAAAGAGTAGTTTTGCGTTCTGCTGCCTCCATTCCACAATCAGCATAATTGATAATCTGCAGTGTGTAGGATGACATCACTCAGCTCACATCAGTGTATAGTTTACTCTCAACAAAGACCTAAAAATTAATATAAATAAAATTAATATAAATAAAAATAATATGTCGCAAAGACTGATAAAATATAACAAGGAAAATTATAGAAAACAAGTTGAATACCCAGTCCATCATTCCAAAATGTGCTTGTGCATTTTATGTGCCATTTCGCAACCCGTGCTTTTGGATTCAGCTGATTTTTCTCACTTGAAGAGGCATAGGTAGCATTTTTTTTAGACTAAACAATTTATATAGTCAGATTAATCATGACCTAAGTAGAATTATTTTTAAAACTAAAAGCTTTTTAAGTTTTCCTATCAGGTGTACTGACAGTCATCTACTTCTTAAAAATACGGACGCACAAGGCAAAGGGCAGTCCCAGAAATGGCTTTCAGCTTGAGAAAATAGGTACTTTTCTCTCCAGTTTACATCTAATCTGAACTAATATTTTAGTAGTTCATATGATTTTTTTAAAAAGCAGAATAGCACCACCTGGTGCTGAGCAAAGTTTCTATGAACTTGAGATTATTGCTGTACTGCTAAACTACTGCCTTCCGCAGGCGATTTCTGGTCAAATCAAGGATGTTACATTATTGCTTTCTCTATTATTAATGCTTCCTGGCCCTTTTTCGTATAGGCACTTTCTAAAAATCTTTATCTATTATTTACCAATGTTTAGGGACTTATAAAAGTAACGTCTTCTTGTAGATTAAACATTCTAGACACGTGAAAAGTTACTGATTAAAATCTTATTCCTAGTCTTTTCTCCATCTGGTGTATATATGAGGAGGATGAGCTAAAAATTTTCACTTATTTCTGAACTTCCTTGGCATCCTTGGAAAGAAAAGCGTGATTGAGATTAAGACCTGCATCCTGAAAAGACTTCAGATGCCTGAAAACTGTCAAAATCCATGGGAATTGCCTGAGGATGTATCCCTAAGAATTCAATTAAGGATTCAATTTCTAGGTGTATTTTTTTTTCAAATAAGAGAATTAAAAGTAGTATCTAGGTTGGTTTTTTTTTTTTTTTTTTTTTTTGTCATGTATTTCCTGCTTGTTATTTATGCAATCCTCAACCATCTTGACCATAAGTACAAAAAACCCTTTGTATGTGACAGCTTAGAGGAAACATTGAATTCCATCTCCATCTTCTAGCTACTTAGAATTATAGTTTAGGTTTTAGTCTCCAAATGTGCCATCACTTCTAAGGCTTTCTGATTCTGGAGATTGCACAAATAACGAAAGGAAACCAACATCTCATCATTACAATTGAAGACAAACCCCGTCCTACAAAGTTTAGCTGTATTTTCCTTTACCTGCCTTGCCCTTAAACAGTAAATAAACCCACTTGGGAAAAACACTGAGCCTAATTTTCTTCCTGCTCAACATATTGGATGACAAACTGCCACAAAATGGTACATATTGGCAAAAAGGTCAACTTGTTTTGACTGCTATTTACTCTGAAGAACATGAAAGAAAAGAAGGTTTTTTATCTGCTTGAAGTTTTTTTTCCCCTTTTTCTGTGCTGCAGTTTACCATTCCTTCCTCTTCGATGGCCAAGAGTAATATTCTGGTCTGTTTGTCCCACAGAGCTCACTTTGTATGTCACCATTATGCTATTTTTAAAGAATGACTTGCATATAATTTTTTGTAAGATGACAAAATAATTTTAATAAAAGCAATATATTCTGTGTTGTACAGCTCATGAAGGATGTTCAGCTCTGCTTGTAACAAGGTTTTCAACTTAGCAGTCTGGCATTGGTGCTCTGCTGGCCAGTGGGATGGGTAGGACTGATGTGACCAGAGTGATGCCGGAACCAGGGAGGAGAGGATGCACTGGCAGGAATACCCTGTGATAGAGGTCCTGTCCTGGTAGGACAGTAGGGCCTGTCGTCTTCTGCCTGTCCTGACTATCTAGCTTATATCTGTGAACGTGTGAACATCCTCAGGTATGGAACTACACTGGTATTTGACAAATATTTGGTACTTCTCTAAGCTGAACGGCTCTGAAGAGTAGTCCATCTCTTGATGTGTTGGGATATTGTATATGAATTCAGACAAGCGTTGAGCTCATTTTCTTGTCCTTCAGATTAAAATACTTTCTTATGAGATAATGTATGAGATTACATTAGGAAATACTACTTCTCTGAAAGGGTGGTCGGGCGCTGGAATTGGCTGCCCAGAGAGGTGGTGGAGTCGCCGACCCTGGAGGTGTTCAAAGAACGTTTGGATGTTGTATTGAGGGACATGGTTTAGCGAGAACCATTGGTGATGGGTGAATGGTTGGACTGCATGATCCTGCGGGTCTTTTCCAACCTTAGTGATTCTATGATTCTATGATTCTATGAACTGTATTTTGTTAGGTTGAAGCACTCAGTAGTTTATGTTGGTAGTTGCTATGTAAAGCTACAGGAAACTATGTTATGCACAAAGTTTCTAAATATAAGCTGTTTGATACTGTCCCCTCTCAAGTGCAAAAGCAATTTGCTAGTAAGTTTTGATGGTTTTTTTTATGATTCCAGTGGAGATACTTTGTGAACAAGATAACCAACAAGTTCCTCAAGTATATACTGGGCAATTTTCAGGAAATTACTGAAGTGAATTGATATTTATGGATGCAACATGAAAATCTGTACTACACAGAGAGCCCAGGGAGTTCCAAGATTCTGCCTTTCTAGAACCTGTTCTCCTCATTTCTTTGTGTTCCTTCTGCTACGGTTTAATGGCAGCCTCCCACATCCCCACTTCTTTCCACCAATAGCCTGCATTGTCTGTATGCTACCGCCTGGAGCCTGGAGGAAATTTTGGCTAAGTAAATAACACTTCAACTGCCTCAGTGATGTAGCCATGCACCTGTGAGCGGCCAGAAATAACATCCTGGGGGAAAAAGAACCATTCAATTATGTGAATTATTGAAGAGGTAGCCAGAAAACATGTTTATCTATCTATCTCACAGCCTTCTTCCTATCCACAGATGTCAAAAGCCCATCTTCCAAAGTCTTTTGCTTCACCTCTGACAGCCTTTGTGGGGCAGCTGTACTTGTTAGTGTCCATGTCTGGGGTGCTTAAAAACTTGAAGTGTGGAGGCCATGTAATGACTACATCACCAGTCTCCATATTTAATTCACTTATTAAAAAAAGACTTATAAAAGGCTAAAAAGAAAATCTCTACATCCAATATTTTGGATCAGATCTTGACTCAAGACTGTAAAATTTTATTTAAATAGCCACTTATGTTCAAATTTGCTGTGTCACAGTAGCAGACATTTTGCCACAGTTAAAAATGGAGGTGTTTGGGACAGAATGCTCTCTTTTACTGCAGTTCTAATCAAATTATCATGCTACTTCAGTTGCTTCCAATATCTGGAATCTCACCTATTTGTCTTCCATCTTATCAAGGACCTTTGATCTGAGATGGCCTCTTTCTACTTTGATTCCTTCCACTTGGTCATCCTCATCCAGCGCATGGGATCATACAGCTGATGGGAGACTGCAGCACTACAGAAACAGAGCTATCTAATCCTGTGCCAAAAGCCTCTGGAAGTTCATGCACTGGCAGCGGATAGTGTCACATCACAGCTACCTTCTCACCATGTGCCTTAGGTGCTTGTAGGTACAAGCACTTATCAGTCATGTTTCTTGTGCAGGTGTATGCTGAATGCATGGATTTACCAATAAACCAAGTCTTACAGTTTGAGAAAGAAGTTGAAATCCTGCTACACACTGCTTTAATTTTAAACACTGAAGTCATCCCACAGCCTCTCTCAGTCGAAGACAGTTTTACTTAATCTTCTCTGCGTCACAATAGGGCTGTATTTGCAATGGTTTTGTTTTTATTATCAACAGAGGGACTTAAAAATCCAAGTAACCCGCTGTGCTTAAGTCTTTTCACTGACTATAGATTCTAATTCTCAAGTAAGAAATACTAGGGGGCCTTAAAAATCCTGTGCACATAAGTCTGATAACTCCACAGCTCTTCTGTGCAATCTTCTCAATGGAATTAGTATATAAAAGATTACTAGTGTCATGGGAAAAGCTGTGAAGGCCACCTGCAGACTGAGAAACAGCTTCTAGAGTGATTGTTTTGGTCAGCAAGCACTTACATCTTGCACTGAATGTTGCACATTAATTTCTCAGAAAAAGGAAGGAAAACGATATGAGGTAGATCCATTTCTGCAAGTGGCATTTCATCACTTTGATCTGAGCAGCTGGTAGGATTATATACTCCAGGATCTCTCTGGTCTAGTAAATGATATATATTTTTGTTCCCGGCATGTTGTACAAATTCAATTCAAAACTTAACAGATTTACTGATAATTTCACTAGCAGCTGTTTTAAGTAAGTTCTAAACTCAATGTTTTTGTCATAGAGAGAGAAGCAAAGTAAAGACAGTGGGTATGCACAAAGGGAGATTTTAGGAATAGCCTGGAATTCATTTGTCAGATAGGAAGACTTTGCAAGATTTGATTTTCTTGCAAAAAAATGTGGGCTCTTCAGAATTTCCCGTGTCCTATAATACACGTCATTGATCTTTCTTCCTGGAAAGAATATTGCAGAGAAAATTCCAAGGATGCAAAAGTTCCTGAGACACAGCTGTGCACATGAAATACAACAGAGAAATGCCTTTGAGGAGAGAGGTTGCTTACCTTTTCCTATCCCTTTGTTTCTTTTACATGTCTATATGTATCTGTAATATGGCAGATGCCCAAAATGGTATTTATTCTTTTGAAAAGTGCAGATCCTGACACACTGACAGACAGCAGTGTGAAATGGGGCAAGGAAAGGCTGCTTCCTCTTGCTTCTCTGATTCTTTCCAGTTTTGCAAACCTACGCTGAGCTATGCACCATCACAGGCCAAGGATTTGCAGTCAATACATTGGAAGGAAGGGAAGCCATCCAGAAGGACCTGGACAGGCTGGAGAAATGGGGCCATGAGAACCTAATGAGGTTCAATAAGGCCAAGTGCAGGGTGCTGCACTTGGGTCGGGGCAATCCCAGGTTACTAGCTGGGGGAAGATCTCCTTGAGAGCAGCCCTGCAGAGAAGGACTTGGGGGTCCTGGTGGATGAGAAGCTGGACAGGAGCCGGCAGGGTGCGCTTGCAACCCAGAAGGCTAACTGTGTTCTGGGCTGCATTAAAAAAGAGATGGCCAGGAGGGAGAGGGAGGTGATTGTCCCCCTCTACTCGGCTCTTGTGAAGCCCCATCTGGAGTACTGCGTCCAGTCCTGGGCCCCCCAGTACAGGAAGAACATGGAGCTCTTGGAGTGGGCCCAGAGGAGGGCAGCTAAGATGATCAGAGGGCTGGAGCACCTCCCCTACAAAGAAAGGCTGAGGGAGCTGGGATTGTTTAGCTTGGAGAAGAGAAGGCTCCGGGGAGTCCTCATCGTGGCCTTCCAGTACTTGTAGGGAGCATATAAACAGGAGGGGGAATGGCTGTTTACGAGGGTGGATAGTGATAGGACAAGGGGGAATGGTTTTAAAATGAGACAGGGGAGGTTTAGGTTAGATATTAGGAGGAAGTTTTTCACCTAGAGGGTGGTGAAGCACTGGAACAGGTTGCCCAAGGAGGTTGTGGATGCCCCATCCTTGAAGGCGTTCAAGGCCAGGCTGGATGTGGCTCTGGGCAGCCTGGTCTGGTGGTTGGTGACCCTGCACATAGCAGGGGGGTTGAAACTAGATGATCATTGTGGTCCTTTTCAACCCAGGCCATTCTATGATTCTATGATCTGTCCAGATTTTTTTGCCTTTATTGTGCTTTTATCTGTAAGTAGCTCTGTGGTACTTTATACCCAAATATTTTTTTGTGACCAAAAATGATGAAATCTGTCTTTTTTTTTTACTGTAGTCATTTTGCATATTGCTATGCTCCCCAGCCTGTGTAGCTCCTTTAGCATTGTCTGTCACAACTGAACAGTGCTCAAGTGCCTTAGGGATGTGCACATCAAGAAAAAGTAATTACTCATTTTTATGTCTCTGAGTTTTCTTTTGGAAAAATGAGTGGAAATGAAGTGCATGTTATACAAAGCTAGGATACATGCAGAGAGACAAAAATCCAAATGCAATGAAAATTATTCTGTCCCATGACTTTAAAAGAGCCCCAGAAAAGACATATTCCCATTGGATAACTGAAACACATGGTAGCTAGAAATCTACGAATCATGTCCTGAAACAGGAAAACAAGATGACACTTCTTTTCCGAAGGGGAATCATTGCCCATTGCTACTTCAAAGCCTCTGTGCAAATTCCAGTGTAGAATCCCAGCATCAGAATCGTAGTATTAGATTTGCACATATAGTGATAGTGGCTTAAGATGCACTTTTACAAACAGAAAAGAAGCTGTTTGAGGATCTGAATTGTGTTCCATGGCCACAGTACGGATGTGGTTTTGGAAAAAGTATGTTTTGCAAGAAAAAAAAAATCAAACCCAAAGGAAATGGAGTTTTTCTATCACTAGGCTAATGTTGCAAATTCACTTTCAACATATCTGACCAAAACAAAAATAGGCAAAAAAGTGAAATACGACTACTTCTGAGAACACAGGTGGCAAAGTTACTGCATTGTGTATTTGTCTGGTAATAACAAGCATAAAGAACAACTTTTGGCAAGGGGGAACATCAAATGGACTTTCTCTTTCTGTCATAAGCCCCAGGGCTTGTAAAAATAGCATAAACCTTATTGCACGAATCACAAATGGCCAATGAAAACTTTAGGGCTTGCGGTTACACAGAAATATCTCGAGAAATTGCAGAAAATCTGCAGAGGATGCTTACAAATGAAAGAGCTCTACTCCCATAGTGCTTCCCAGTGGAATAGCATCAAATCTGTAGTCCCCGGTTCAGTCTGCTGCTAACAGCTTGTTTTTACTTAAAGCATACTTCTGGGAGTTGACACTATTGATTTCACTAGGACAGTTGCACCGTGTGATTTGGAAGTGTTTCTGCTCAGGGTTGCAGATTCTTCTTTTTGCTAACGGCTGGTAAGGCTGGGGACTTAGGTGCAAAGCTCAGCATAAAATAAAATACCAGCAGGTTACTTTTCAGAATCCACTGAAGCATGGATATGCCCTAGACACCATCCTGTAGGGCACCAGGCAGCTCCCTGGAAGGAGACTGTGGGAATAAAGTAACGTTTCTTTCTGGCTCAGACACCGTCGCAGCACTGTACAGAACTGTAAAATTGTGAACTCGCACTCTGGTTAAGAGATGGACTTGCAGCTAGCTGGCGACTAGTGAAACCAAACTGTAGCAATCTTGTGAAGGCCTCAGAACAAAAACTGTACTGTAACCCTCTTGTGGAGTGGTGCAAAACAAACGCATGTTGTGCTCAAGCTCAGAGGAAGTCAGGAGTTAGTCTTCTTGCTTAACGTGGCCTCTGGTGTTCCCCCTGCCAACCACTACCACCATGCAAGGGGAGAAGTGCAGCCAGTATGGTATGTGCATGGCATGTAATACTCGGCACTCTCCACCCGGCAACAGCTTTTGGCCCAATTGGAAGGAATCATATGGCATCAAAAGGCATTGCCAATCCAACAGCTGGTGGCTCATGGCCCCGCCACATACATGACCAACTCAGAAGAACAAGAAGGTGGACTGACCCTCACGACATCAAGAGATCTGACTTGCTTTTCTGTGGTTTTTTTTTCCCAGCCCCTCTCGCTCTCTCCTTTTCTTCTTTCTTTTTTTTCTCTCATGCCCTCTCCCAAGTTTTAATAAATTAAGGCACATTCTTGCTCAGTCAACAGCTTGACTCTGTTCCAAGTTTTAATTCAAAGGGATTGGGATCAATATACCAAACCACAAGATGCTTTGGCTTGCAACAGAGAGCATGAAGGACTGCACTCTCACTGGTTGAAGAGATTCTGCAAAGGCTCAGGAATTGTCTCTGGAGGAAAACACAGTTGGATCTCTTCCTCAGAAGGGGCCTGTAGTAACAATAGGGTGCTATTGACTGAAGGCTGGAAAATGCTGGCATTACCATTTACTACGTAAGAACTTCATATTGTGCAATTTGAGAATATAGATAGGGCTCTCATACATATACATACATACAGAAAGAAGTGGGCATACATTGTTCTTTCTGTTGCTCAGAGGAGAACCTTGCCCAGCACTCAGCCCCATCAGCCAGAGAGAGGGAGGAATGGGAACTCCATATTGCAGCAAAACTAAATATCACATTAAAAAAAAAACAAAAGGCGTGCTTCCTCCCAAAAAAGGAGGGAGATCCCAGTAACAAGAAACAGAGAGCTTTCCTGTGGTTAACTCAAGTACATACGAGCTGATCTCATAACCTGCAAAGGATACATATGGCCAAGTCAGTCCACTGCTTTAAAAACAAAAATTATTATGCAAATCATTAAAGGAAAGGCATCAGACAACAAGAATGTGGGTTGCTTCTTGGTTTAGGTGGAAACTGCACTCAGGAGAGCTTTTTACATGATGCCCTTGCAGGATATATGGCATTTTGCTAAATGGGAAGAAACAAACTTTCAGGAGAGAATAAAGGCAAATGAATTCAAACCATTTATTATGACAAAGGACAGACGCCTAGGTCAAGTCATGGCTGTAAATTGTGGCCAAACTCCACCTCTGCTCTTCCAAGCCATCCATCTCTCAGCAAGGCCACTGCACATATCTTCATCATATGGTTTTAAACGTGCTGGTTCTGTTTTTATTTTTAAGCTTACCTCTAACTACCTGAACTCTTTTCCTTCTCATTGCTCTCTCCTCCACTTTCTCTCATGCTCTTCCCCTGCCCATCAGAATCTCATTTTATCGTGTGTCTGGTCTTAATTAGAGAGATCTTTAGAATAGCTCTTTCTTGGCAAGCATTTTCAAGAGTGTCTTCTTATAAAAGAAGCTCTTTTGTCACAGGGCCTGCTTCCATGGTATCAGCCCAGAGTAAACAAGGCAAGATAAAACCCCAGGACTGAAGGACTGGAGAGTCTAGGGTCAAAAAGCCATTGAGGACAGGGTTTTTGGTTTTTCCTGAATTTAGACACTTACTGAGTGCTTGCAAGCTCCTAGCATCCCCACCATCCTATAGTGACAAGTTACCCAGATTTAACTGCATGATATACAAGAAGGCATTTCCTTAGGCTTCCTTTTAACTTGCTCATCAACCTGGTTTCTCTTCTTACAAAAAGTATTCCTCATCACTGACCAGGCTGTAGACTTAAAATCTAAACCCTCTTGGAAAACTAGCTGAGTTGATGTGGTACCAGATGGCTCATTAATGGACCACAAGACATTTCTGCAGGCCAACAAACTGCTTAAGGAACTCCAGAGCTCACCTTTCTGCTCCCTGGCACCCACAGCTGTACAGCTGACACATATTCCTTTCAACACTGTCTCATAATGAAAAAACCTGTCCTACAGAAACTTTTCCTAATCCCCAAAATATATCTGTATTGACAAGCGTGACCAGCTCAAGGGTACACAACAACGCAGATCTGTTTCTCTCTTATTTTAACTTTCTCAGTCTAACTCACCCGTAGCTACTCTGCCCAGGGCTGGGAGCTGTGCACCCACCGATGCTGAGAAAGCAGTGCTCAGGCTAGTGGTTGGCGTGCACCACCTAGCGATGGCTGCAGGCTGACACAGCTCCTCTTTTCCTTCTGGTGCATCATCAGGGATTATGACGAGCTACATTTGGAAATCGGAGAACTCTTATAAGTTGCAGTGCGATTGTAGAGCAGATGAAAGGGAAAGCTGAATTCAATTAAAACTTCCTATGTTAACTTCATTTTTAAGACGGTGAAGAAAGGTGAACTATTTCCATCTTTCAGCTCTGAGATACCACTTCTTTGCCATTCAGATTCCTAACTTCATTGGCCCTGATCCTCTGAACTCTTGCAAAGTAGCTTAGTCCATTTCATAGAGACTGAAAAGTCATCTAAGGTTTGCTTTTTAGAGAGAAGAAGTCAGGTTGTTATAGCAGCAGAGCTGAAGACCAGAGGGTAGATCACTCTTTATGTAACAGTGCTGCAGTTACTCAAGCTTGGCAAAGCAGAAGGACTGCTGCCAGTCAACATCTTGGAAGAAGCCAAGTCGAATATTCACTTTCTTTGACCACCTTAAAGCAGAACCTCTGCTTCTCACATTACATTCCAATTCTCTCTCATCTCAGCCATGTCCTCACCCAGCAGCAGGTTTCCTTTTCAAACAGCCTTTGAAGTGACAGAGAGCACCTGGAATTTTAACAATGAACACTTTGAAATTTGTCTTTTCAGTGAACAGTTTGCTTCTCCCTCCTCTTCCTTCCTTCCCAAGGTGATTCAGTACACGCTTACTAGATTACCTTTCATTCTTTGCCACCCTCTTTTGTGGAATTTCTCCCCGTTGCTCATACTTTCTTGGTAGTTAAGACTATTTGCCATCATGCAACACATTTAACTACTTATGATACTAAGAATAATGCATCCTTTGGCTTCTTCTCCCCTCCCCTCCCCTCCCATTTTCCCATTAAATAGCTTGCAAACATGGTCAAATACAACTTTTGCAAAGCCTATAGCTTTCCTTTCCCTACGGACTTAACTATTAGAAAAAATATTCATCTACTTGCCATAGTGTTGTGGTTTAACCTGGCAGGTAGCTCAACACCACATAGCCATTCTCTCACTCTCCCCCTTCCCAGTGGGATCGGGGAGAGAATTAAAAAACAAAGTAGAACTTGTCAGTTGATACTATTTACTAAGAGGGAGAAAAGGAAAAGGATAATAGTTATGACTAAACATATATAAATGTATATAACAAGTGATGCACAAGTAATTGCTCACCACCCCTAGACTGGTGCCCAGCTAGACCCCGAGGCATTGGAGGAGAACCAAATGAGCTCCCACTCCTTTCAAAACTCCTTCTGCATGATGCCATATGGTATGGAATATCCCTTTGGTCACTTTAAGACAGGTATCCTAATTCTATTACCTCCCAGCTCCTTGGATCCTTCACTGCAAATGGCCTTGGCTCTATACAACACTGCTTAGTAGGCAACTATAAACACTGGTGTGTTACGAACATTTTTTTCCTAGAACCAAAACATAGCGTCATACCAGACACTGTGAAGAAAACAATTCCATTCCAGCTCAAACTAATACACATGGATATTGTGTTGCCATTGTTTCTGTGTTCTCTGATCCTCTGCCTTTCTATCTTCACCCCCAGCCCCACACAAGTGTTGTCAAGGAAGACACTACTCTGAGACACATCAGAACGTGAGCATTATGAACACCTCTGAGTCAACGAGGGCCCCTTTACAGTCCTGTGACTTCTTTCCAGGAGAGAATGGCTGTGGGTGAGAAGACAAACGCACGCAGTCAGATAGCATAGCTCAGACTCAATAAAACTATCCCTGGTTAGGAAAGTCTTAAAATTTAGCAACACTGAGAAATCTTGATGCATCCTATTTCTTTTGACAGTAAGAATAAGCTGTTTGGAGAGGAACATAATTTTGTTAGCTTTTGGGAAATACGCCATTGTGGTACTGATTCAAGCATCTGCACGTTGCTAACCACAAACTACTGATGCTCTGTATCTAAACTGTCCTTCAGTTACTGCTCATATTGTTCTTTTCCTTGAGACTTCACTGTTTCATTGTTTCAAACACCTGCTTCAACACAGCTGTGATTACCCAGTGACTACACACTAGTTTTTCTTGTGCAATTACATTATTTTTTTCAATGAAGGGAAGTGGGCAATGTTGGCACACGTTTGGCACCAGGCATAGCACTGGGAACAATTTATTTGAGAGCAGTAGAGTTCAAGGTCACCGTAAGACAAACTCATCCCTGTGTTTGGAAGTTAACTTCATTTCAGTCCTTTTAAGTACTCTTTACCAGAACATTTCAAAGCAGACTTATTTCCATTAATGGTGCAGGGCAGTATTAAAATCCTGAATGCTTGCTCTTGCCAGGAGTTCTATATAGGGTAATATCTGCTGCTCAGCTCCACCAGAACTGAAAATGCAGTGGTAACTCATAAGCATTGTATATATGAGCTAAAAGGTTGTATGTGCCAGGCTAGTCTGAGAACTAGCAGATCTACTTATGATGCTCTTGGTTCTACCATCCATTAATCCAGGGAAACAAGTGGTGTTATGCACTGGTGCTGATGACTTATACGCTCTTGGGCATACTGCCTAGAATCGTATTTGTGAAGTCATTCAGGGCAGGTAACTACTAGTTTTACTGAGTGTGGATACCCCAACAGCTCTCTGAAGTAAATCCTCTACTTTTTATGTGCTTAAAGTTACCTGATGCTACCACACCTGAGAGCTTGGTTTTAAAGACAGCAACTTCAATTAGAAAGACTGATAAAGAAAGAATCCAGTTTTTGTTGCTTGTGCTGATCCCACATCACAAACAGATTCTGCATCTAGAAGCTGATTAACAGTATGGCAAATTTTTGTAGATGTTATAAGTACTTCTGGAAACTCCAATTAGCTTGAACAGTGATGCAACATGCATATGAGATCCTTCAAAGCAACAACGCACCCTGGACCAAGTGTTTAACCATACAATGCTAAAACGCATCACTGGTCAGTAACATGTGCTCAGAGAAAGGTTACTTTGGTAGGATAACCACAAGCCAACTTCACTTGTGGCAATTGATGTGACAATCTAACTTGATTCATTGCAACTGAAGTAACCTTCTTCTCCTAGGATCTAAGATAACGAAGTACCACACAGCCAGCACAATTGGATTTTGATCTTTGTACAACCTCACCTTCGAGCTCTGGGAAAAAAATACTCTTCCAGTGTTTGTGTTTTGCAATTATTTTCTGCTCAGCTCTGTTGCTAAGCAGAAGGAAGGGGCTTACTTCATAGTAGCAATAGAATCTTACTTCAGTTCCAGCTCTCTTTCTCTCTGAGACCAGGAGATGGAAGCAGTGCTCCATCAGATCTATCAAACCATCTCAGCATCCCTAAAGAAAAATAAACACAAGTTAGAAGACAAGGTCAGAGATCTTTAAACCTTTCAAAAAGACTTTTCCCAGCAGTTGCCTTCCTTAGAGAGGAATATCAGCATGTAAATAGAACTAGATCTTTATCCAAACAGCCTTCCATTCTCCAAAAGCACATATTTATCCAGATCCTTTTCAGCATCAACTGCTTCTCTTAAAGACCATACTCTGCCACCTCACAGCTCAGGAGTTCCCAGGTCTGGGCTACAAACTCTCACCAAGAAACCCAACTCTCTCTACTACTAACAAACAACAAAGAAGCCCGAAGTAGTGTCCCATACCCTTCTGTTACACTACCCTATGTATTTCCCAGGAACATACATACAAAAATATGCCCTGCAAGTGGCATTAAGTTACATCCAACAGAAGTAATCTCAGCATGTTTTGAATAGGCAGTTCCCTAACTCCAGGAGTACTGAGCTCTAACTGCCATCAAAGCATAGAGTATTCACTTTGGAGTCATGAGTCCAACAGCAAGGTGCAGGAAGAAGAGATGTGCCAACCAGGAGGACAAACAGGGAAACACAGGTTGCCACAGCACAAGTAAGACAGCAGCTTCTCTAGTGTGGTCATGCTGCCAAGCAGAGAAAGACTGGTAGCAGCAGCCAGTCTCAGTAGAGACCATCAGGTAGACGTGCAAGAACAAAGCAGCTCCAAAGGCAAGTAAGCCAGGCCTAGCAGAGAACAAGGCTGGCTCCAACCCCTCTACAGCACATCCTCCATGAAGGGAAGCTCAGACTTGGACTTCTATAGAGCTATGAGCCATGGCCAGAGACTACAAGAGTAAGACACCCAAGAGAGGGGGAAGGAGGGCAATTAGGGCCTATTAGCCCTCATCAGCCCTACCAGTTGGCTCTCTTCTATCTGGTTTGAGTCAAGGATATTACCACTGGTTCTCTACATGACGTAAGAGACAGCAGACAGTTCCTTTTCTGAAGTTGTTTGCATTTCCCCTAAGAGTTGCCTTGAACATTTTAGTCATGTTTCTGCATTCATTCTTCACTCTTAAATGTGTTTTGTAGTGGCTGAACTAAACTGCTGCATTTAAGCAGTTCTTTGACTCCCACTCTTTTTAAATTTACCAAGGGTAATAAGGTGAGAAAACTGGGGGTTGTAATAATCCTTGTCACTCCACATGGCACAGCTGTGCTATGGCTGAGAAAACAGCACTAGTGTTGCAGGTGCTGGAACTTAGGCCAGAAATTGTGATGGGATCCCCTTGCTTTTACCACATATGTTGCTGCTTGAGGCTTTCAGAGGGGTTTTCTGAGTGAGAAACTGAATATTGGAAGAAGATGAGGCAGAATATAAAAATTCTGCCCTTTTGAGAGGGGCTAGATAGCTTTGCTGTCTCTTGGATTAGCTATAGGATTGTAGAGATATAAATGTTAAGGAAGAACAGTGTGTATGCTAATTGTGGAGGGAAAGGAAAAGTGTATTAAATACATTAACAAACATCTAGACTGGTAGGGAAAGTGGGTTGGGGTGAAGCTAGGTCTTTTTAGCACATTTGATTGCCCACCTTGATAAAAATTCTTTGTGTGAGTGAAAGTCCTCATCTTCATGTTCTGATCAGAATTGATTACATGTAAAATTAAACATCTTTCTGTTACTAGGGCTCCTTTGGTGGTTATCTCTTTGGTGCTAAAATAGACACTAGCATCCCTACCAGTGATGACATTAAAATCACCACACTTCATGCTTCACAGATGAAAAGGTTAAACCTTTTGTTAATGAAAGGTGATACTGCAACATAACCACTCTACTTCAAGAGGTTGACCTTTCCAGGAAGCCTCAGAAAGCTTCAGCCTTGCAAGGTTCATGCTTCAGATCGTTGCAGGTGTGATGTACAGCACAGAGTGGATTCGACTGTCCTGGTGGACAATAGGTTGGCCATGAGCCAGCAGTGTGCCCTAGTGGACAAGAAGGCCAACGTGATCCTGGAGTGCATTAAAAAGAGCATGGCTAGCAGATCAAGGGAGAGGATCCTTCCCCTTCTATTCTGTCCTCATGAGGCCACACCTGGAGTACTGTCCAGTTCTGTGCTTCTTCAGTTCAAGACAGGGAACTTCTAGAGGGAGTACAGTGGGGGGTCACAAAGATGATGAGGGGCCTGGAACATCTTCCTTTTGAGGAAAGGCTGAGAGACCTGGGACAGTTCAGCCTGGAGAGTAGAAGACTGAGGGGAGACCATGTCAATGCTTATAAGTATCTAAAAGCCAGATCTCAAGAGAATGGGGCCAGGCTCTTTTCAGTGATGCCCAGTAACAGAACAAGGGGCAGTGGGCACTAACTGGAACACAGGAATTTCCATACAAACATGAGGAAAAACAACTTTACTGCAAGGGTGAGAGAACACTGGATCAGGCTGCCCAGAAAGGCTGTGAGTCTCCTTCTCTGGAGATATGTAAAACCCTCCTGGATGGTTTCCTGCACAGCCTACTCTAGTGAACTTGCTTTAGCAGGGGTGTTGGGCTGAAAGATCTGTGGAGGTCCCTACCAACTCCTACAATTCCACGACTCTTTAACTAACTTAAATAATATAACATGAAAACTGTGGGATGAGGGATGATGTCAGGAGGCTTGGGGTGAAGCTGGTCTGCTCCTGACCTGGCCCCAGTCTCAGCACATGTGGTAGCCATCACCCAAACTGGCTCTAGCTGAGTAGATCACAGTAGGCAATTATTGTGTATTTGGGCATTGGCTGTGGTACGGGGCTGCAGTTTTGACTCTAGGGCCATGTTCTGATTTTTGATGCATTGTTTTTCATACATCATGTCAAAATGGTGTCATTGTTTCTTCCTCACCCTCCAGTGAGTTATTCTTGCAGGTGTCCTCTTCTAAATTCTGCCCTCCTGCTTGCAAACGATGCCCCAAAAGCCAACAGAACCTCATACTTTCCTTTCCTTTGTTCAACTTTCCAGGACCTTCCAATTTTTCAAATTCATCTCAGATATCCCTGGGATCAGCATACATTGCTTGTGGTCAGCAGCACAGATACCACCTTGGAGACGGCATGGGCTGGTGAGCTTTTCCTGCTTTGGTGCCCTTCCCCAGCATGGCTAACACAGATGAGGAACGCTTAAAAAAACAAGAAGTAAAAAGTGATTGGGGCTGTTTATCTTTTATTATAAATTTAGTATGAATGACCAATGGAAAAGTCACAATGGAGTACCAAGACCGTTTATCAAAATTTTAGCAGCATTTAAACAGTAAGAGATTCCCAAACCTCTTCCAGACACCCCTTGCCCTTTGCCGCCCACCCACCAAACAGTAACCTTCACCCAAATGTGCTTCCCGAAGCTGTGCAGGGATTTAGCTCACCACCTCCTGCGTCAAGTCCCCTGAGCTGCCATGAGGAATTGCATCCCGAGTGCTGGCCACCAACAGCCAAAGCTCCCCGCCACAAAAGTGGGGCTGAGTGGGTTTTGTGGCCCAGCAGCCACGCCAGGCAGCCGGACTCCTGTACCAGAAGGCAGGCAGCCATGGCTCACTGGACAGAGACAGAGAAGACTGATGGTCTGTGCTGGCACTGAGACTGATGGCAGGGCAACGGGGCCGGGGCTTGAGGAAAAGGCAGAAAGTAAGTAGTGAGACACTTCACAAAACAAAGTCAGTGGACTGCCAGCTAGCGTGGACAATAGTTTTCTGCCTACTAAGCAACAACAAGTAGAACAAACTTCTTTGTGTGCTTTTTTGTTTTCTTTTGTTTTTAGTTACATTTAGATGTGAAGAGCCTGGCTGTTGGTAGCTTGGTGAAAATAGTGTTAAATTAGTGTTAAATTAAAACACAACACACACCCACACATGTAGACAAAAATGTATTATTGGCAAGCTATTCCCCTGCTTCTTTGGTACTTCCTAAACTTTCTTATCCAAAATATATAAGGGAAATGCACCATTTAAGAGTTACTGTTTGTAAGTATTTACAAAGCCATAACCATTATGCTATGATACACCAAGATCAATATGATATGAACAGTTATCTTATGAAAAGCACTTTATGCCCATTTTGTTCCAGTATCTTAGTAGCTTTAAAAAAATTCATGTGTTATGCAGTCCTGTACCTCGCTTCTTATATCAAATGGACAAGAAACATTTCCTAATCCATACTTCTCTTCAAAAGATTAAAAAATTGCCAACAAAATGATACACTATGTACAATTTTTTTTCTAAATATTAAATTCTAGGCAATTATTTTCACCCCACTAATAATATAACTTAGGTATTGTTACCTACTATATGCATATATATTTATTTAATACATAAGAAATGGCACCACATCACCATGTCACCAATATGACACATTGTTATGTACAGTAGATAAGAAGTTAGATATGGAAGATGGATTCTCTCCGACCGGTCCTTTCATGGGAACGCTTCTTCCCTTGATGCTAGCTTGGCTACTTCCCCCGTTTGCGGCTCTTCAGACGTAAGGCAGGATACCATACATCAGCAGTGCCATTACCCCGGCACTGAACAAGCCAGCCACTGGGACAGTCACAAACCAGGCCAGGAAGATGTTGCGGAAGAGGCGCCAGTCAACAGCTTTCTTGGAGCGGATCCAGCCAACGGCTACCACGGAGCCCACCTTGTAAGTGTGGGAGGAGAGAGAAAGAGGAGATGTGAGGGGTATGTCCCAGTTCCCGCACCATGTCTGCACCAATGCCAGTCAGCTGATACCAGGCGATGCTCGAAACCGGCGCACTGAGATATAGAGATTCTGGTGATGATGGCTCCCCCCAGTCAAGCCCTCCACAGAAAGTCAGCCTTTCTAGACCAGCCACCAAGCAAAGCACCCAGAGCTAGCATCCTCCCTGCAGATGAACACATCAGCTTGATGCTAGGGGGCATGCAAACTAAGGGAATATCAAGAAGCCTGGCTTCAGATGGAGAATGGGTAAATCGCCAAAATATCCTCACAGACACTAACAGGGCAGCTGAGGAGATTAGTGTTTTCAGAGATAAAACACGCTGCAACACAGGTAAAGCTACTATCTGTCTATCATTTATTCTTTCAGATGTGCTTTCAGTTCATGAACTTGGGTGTAAACCCTGCTTATTATTATGGCCACTCTGCCACTAACAAAATGATGTAGACTCATACAAGTCTATACAAAGCAGATAGGAAAGCAGCAAGGAATGTGGAAAGAATATTCAGTTTTGAAGCAACTGAAACTCCAAGACGCAACCAGGCTTATGCTCCCCTCCTGCAGGCTGAATTGCCATCCCTGCTTCCTCTTCCTTGTTCATTTTCTTAATGGGAGTATTAGTCCCTGTCTATAGACTACAAGCAACTGATGTGGAGCCAGGGAAATTATAAATGCTGGAGTGTGATAGGAGAGGATATCTGATCCACATCTTTGTTAACACCTATATAACTTCTAACTGCTGCCTAACCTCTCTTTTTAGAGGCAAGAGCGCTTCGTTGACAACCCTATCGCTCTTGTATCACTGAATCAAATGCTCCTGTGACAGAACAGGGAAAAACTAAACGTGATGTTCTGGGACTTGAAAGGCCATGCTTTAAAGAAAGCATGAGATGTCCTCACAGAGGAGTAGACCCAACGCTTTGAAGGTCAACATCAAGACTGTGTGAAATTACCTAAAGGACCATGCTTTACAGGAGGTATACATCTGAGGGAATAAAACTAAAAGATTGTTTTGTTTTGTCTGTAGGTTAACCTGATCTAATAAGGAAATTTGCTAGATAATATTTAATCTGAATACACCAGGACTGGACAATGCGCGAGGCTGTGCTTAGCTGGGGGGAGCATGAGGCCTGTCGGTGCGTGGCTTGCAGGAATCTTGAAAAAAAGCAGCACGTTGCCCAGCTAAGAGGAACTCCCAGGTTCTGATCATCTCAGGTGCTAATCCAGGGAAACAGTACTTTTCCAGCAGCTTGGCTGTTAGGCTCTGCTTTACATTTTACATGCTTTTAGCACCAGTGTGACATGCTACAACAAGGAGCGTTGCTTATTGAGCAAGCCTGAAATTTACGTACGGTAATCTCTGAGTCCTTCCTGAAATTTAAAAGGTATCAGCAATGATGGCATTTGGTAATTTGTTTTAAACATCATTAAAGTTTAGTTGATTAATAGTAATTCAGACAGACTAAAGGTTAGGAGAGTAGCTAAAACTTCGGTGTAGGGCAACTACACCTTCTGTGGAATTTCAGATGACATCTACTTCGAGATTGGTTTGAAACCAGCGCAGTTTGCCTTCAGTATGCTCTGCTTAGAGCAGATTGACAGGAAATACAGAAATGCTTTTGTCTCTCCTGTTCCTGTGCAATGGTGCATCAAAATAATACCCAAACTACCATAACTCTGTTAATAGCAACACGGAGAGTGTTTACAACACCCTAAATAGTAACAGCAAAATAGAGCTGGCAGCGTGACCTCAAAGAAGTTGCTTTTGCACAGAAAAAGCACCTACCTCCTGCACTCTGTTTTTCTCAGTGTGTTACAGCTGAGAAGCACCTGTTTGTAGATCTCACATTTTACAGTAAAGAACAGGCACTGTGTGTGAGACCCAGCACTGACTGCTTGCCTCCCTGGGCAGCAGAAGGAGGAGGCATGCATTCACAGCACACTTGCTTTTCCATGCTAAACCTCAAAACAAGCTGAACAGGTGAAATCATGTTTCTGCTGATTGAAAAAAAAAGACACTTCTGTCTCAGTGGCAACTGCTTCTCTAATGTGTCTGCAGCAAATTCCACAGGGAAAGATGGAGGAGCTGGCAATGCTGTCAGAGAGACATTTTCCCATGGAGAGAATGACAGATAATCATTCTCTTATGCCTTCACTGGGCCCTTGACCAATTGATCTCTCAACTCACAGTTTTGTTTTGCTGAAACACTGAGTTGGTGCAGTAGCGTAATGTTCTGGAACAGCCTAATCCTGTTAGGAGGTAGATCCTCCCATTAAGAACAACCTATCTAATTATGCATAGCAAGCTGCAGGTAGGAGGTGAAGACTTAACCACATTAATTGCTTTTATGGAAGCATTTTTTAAAGAGTTAATGTGCCCTGCCCCTCAAAAAGACCAAGTCTTTGACTGTGTTGAGTCATTGAATACATTCTAACACAGCCCTCTCATTAGCTGATGGCTTCTAAGAAATTTCCCTTTTGCATTTAAAGTCGGTCTATTTGTCTGCACTAAAGTGTATTTTCTCTTTTCTGACTGCTGACTAGAAGTGCTCCAGGCACACAGGGCAGATAATCAAAGCTGCATTATTCTCCCTGGCAAATTCTTCATTGGGCATTTGACTTTGAGTCAGCTGAAAGGGAGGTGTTTTGGAGCTACCATTTTCACAAGTGGTTCACGTGTTACAAACTTTTTTCCTGCTCGAATCAGAGGAACCAGTTAGGCCAACACTCGGAAACGCGAACAGCCTTTCAGAACAGTCCAGGCTTGGCTACTGCTCAAAGGACTCTACAGCAGAAAGAAAGAAGTGATTTTGCAACTGGGGAGCTTTCTGAAGTAGTTTTCACTAGAAAAGGCCAACTGAACTAACTCTGGGTGTTCTGCAAGATTTGTGGATTTTAAGATTCTTTCAATGCCACTGGTGAGTATGCCCAGCATCTTACTGCCTGCCTGCTGCATTGCAGAGCAGTGAGCCCCAAAAACCTGCCCTGGCAGAGCTGGGAGGGCTCCAAGGCCATCCAGGTGCAGCAGTGAATCCCTCAGGATCTGGTCCTGCTAGGACTTTGTGGAACATCTCAAAGCAGAGCGCCTGGCAGCTCTGGCTTTAGAGATCCTCACCACGCCCTACTGGGAGGTGACACATATAGCCAGCTCTAACTGCCCAGGAGTCCACGGGGAAGCAAATGGAAGGCAGAAATTATATTGGACTCATGAATTTCCTGGGGAATCAAATTCCAAATTCCCACTGTGTTCTTCTGCAGTGCAAATGTCTGAAAGCTCTGTAATGTCTACAAGTCCCTACACAGGTTTCCTCCTATAGCATCTGACACAATTAAATTCTGCTCTTTACTAACCTTGTCTATACTTCAAGCTGGGCTTTTAAAAAATATATATATGTGTACATACATTTATATATAAAATATCAAATTACAGAGACTGTATTCTGTGTTATAATGCACAAAAGTGAGGATGAATTGGTTTAATAGAAGAAAGAAATTAAATTATTAGCGTAAGGATGTAACGCTGTTTTTTTTTTATACAAGCAGCTCTAAACTACATGTAACCCGGATCACACAAACTACCAGCCTGTTATTTTAAGAAGTCTATATTAGTGCAATATGACTAAGTAAGGATCTAAGACATTCCAGACTTTTGTGCAATTACTTGTGATGCTGACTTTGCTCAGCTGTACCTGCTTTATACAGTCTTTGGTGTTTTGTCTGCATGGTGCATCGCGTAGTGAAGGCAATCTGCAGCAATCGGTATATCTCGTATTTTGTTATGGTTTGTCCTAGTGATGTGATTTACTGATGGGGTCACTGCAAACTCCAATACCTTGCAATGGGTGGAGCTTATTGGAATACCCACATTTGAGGCTACAAGTACCGTTAGCGCACACATTACTTCAATGCAAAATCCACTGTGAAGAAATAAAAAAAAGACAGATGGAAAACCTGTAGTAAAAGAGTTATATGCAGGAAATCCCATGCCATGCACTTATCAAGAAAGTGAAGTATAAATGATGAATGGTGCGCAGCCTCTGAACAAGGGAGAAACGCTACACGACCAGGTTCAAATGGCACCTTTGGAGGAAACCAGGCTTTTCACTGCCAGATGCCCCTTCAATTGTTTGCTTTAAATCGAGGTCACATGTTGGTAAGCAGTGTTTTTCTTCAACCACAGCTAAAGGAGTTCACACTCTGGTGGCTACCATGCCCAATTGCAACAGCTTTACCGTGACAACATCAATGCAATATTTGGACTCTTGATTTATTTTTTTTAAAGGGCTGTTTTCCCTTTGCCACACTTCCCTTGCAAAAACGTGCCATTATCCACTGATCTGAGCAGCATAGTTTAAGATGAATAGTCCAGACTGCCCTGACTGCAGTCGCTCGGCGAAGGCATACCTTGCAGTGTGTAGTACTGACAGGAAGTCCAACATTGGAAGCTACCACAACTGTGAACGCCGAAGCCAACTCAATAGTGAATCCACTGCGGGAAGCATAAGAAAACACTTCACAATCACTCTTTGCATCAGCTCGGACTGATACCATGTGCAGTGTGCCAAAGTCTTACCTGTGTCTTCTTCAACTGTTTATCTCCAACTGATTTTTGTCATACAAATAAAGAGAACAAGGAACTGCTGAATAATGGAAACAGTATGGGCAAGTCACCTGCAGTAACTGGTGGCACGGCTCATTGAGTCAGGAGCTTTTGCTATGTTATGCTGCAGTGAATCATGCCTAATTAGTGATTTGCTTAAGCACCAGCAGAGGTCTAATACATACCAACGACAAAAATTACTGTAATGAATACACAGGTTTTAAATAGTCTGAAGAACACCAGGAAAGCCACTGTAACCTCACAATTTCCACACACACCTTCGGCCATGTTAGTCAGGTCATCAGCAGAAGACTCTGTTCACATAGACCTCCACACCTCAAACTCATGCTGTATTAGTTTACAAGTATATATATATATATTCTTTTATTCTTTTATTTTCTCTTTCTTTGTCTTTTTTTTTCCCATCCTTCCTTTTTTTCTCTTCTTTTTCATTGTTTAGAAAGACACAGAAATCGAAGCCAGGTTATCATTAAAGCACAGCAAAATCAGCAAACAAAGTACTGCCACAGCAGTTTCTCAGACTGGCTCGCACACAAAGATCAACCAGCATAATGACAACTGAGCACCTACCTTGAGGGTGTGATTGGAGTGAGGTCTTTACCCATGGTCTGGATAACTCTTCTGCCCCAGACCCAGAGACCCACGCAGATCCCAAACCCTCCATAAAACAGCAGCCAGACAGGAGTTGACGCTTCTTGCATGACACCACCTTGTTCATAGATTAGCCAGAGTGCAACAAGAGGACCGATTGCATTACTGGAAAAAACAGAAGAACATCACCTGAGTTATAAAAGTGTAGATAATTGCCTTAAAAGGGAATTTTTTGTGCTTGATTTTTCTTCGTGGTGTGTGCAGAACTGCTGACCCTACAGGCAACACTCTTCTTCACTTGTGAAGACTGCAGCAGTGGACTCTTATCATGTTGCTTTTTCAGATGTCACTTCACCACTGATAACTACAGCAAGTGCTGAAAACAATTCACCTTTAATAAATCATTTCCAGAAATGTCAGAGTTGGTAATATCTTACATGTCTGTTCTGAGACAAAAAGCAGCATTTTCAGTATCACAATGAACTTAACTAAAAGTTTACCAATTCAAGAGCTCTGCATCTGTAAAATTCAAGAATTAAATGATCTTTTGTCAAAGAGGAAATTAATGAATAATTTTAGAGAATTTTAGAGAAGATGTAGATATTATCTAGTCTGATAACCTGCAACTTTTAGAGATACGATAAGAATGCAGCTGGGAAGGTGACCAAGTCCTCTCCAAATGCACTGCATAAATGATTAGGCTGCATCAGAGAGAACTGCTTAGTAACATCGAGCTGGCATAAGCTCATTTCGCTATCCCACTGCTGCTGTCCAGAAATCCATGGAAATTCAGTGACACTGAAGTTCCCACTTCAAAGGCATGCCACTGGATACTGGTGCCTTACTCACGTTCCAGTGTCTGGAGGAAGACTTCTGACTATGCTTATTCTGAAAAAAACACATTACGTTTCTCAGAATAAGAGTTAGCAGAAAAACTTGGAAGTTGGCATCCAGTTATTGTAGAGGCTTGAATACCAAAAAACAGATGAGAACTTTGACATTACATTTTTTTGGGCGGTTCTTTCACTAAAACCAAGCTTGCCCTGCGGAGTAGCATTTAGCACAAATTGTAAAAGCACAGAGAGCAAGGCAGTATTGTAATTAAGTCTAAATAACAAAAAGAAGAGCAGTAGAAACCTGCCCAATGTCATTCAAAAAGTTTGAATAGGAACAGGAAGCTCCCTTCTTTGTAAAGTGATAACAGAGAGCTGGTGGTGGTGAATGACACGTGCATTTTAGCTGCTGGTCTTGCTCCAAAGCACGCAGTTGGAACAGGGGACGTTTTTAACATCAATCATTGAGCAAAGCAAGCCACTGCAACCTACAGTCAATCATTTAGTTGAGTCTCATCTTTACTGGAAAAGAGTTTGTACACTAACAGCCAAGTCCTCAGCCAGCACAGCATGTCTGAGCAACACAACACCTCCTCCTTCCCTTCTCCTGGTCCATGTGGAACCAGGCCCTAACACTGAGAAGTACCCCTGCAGGAAAGTGACCAGGAAGGCATTTTCCCTTGTAAATATACACAACACTCAAGCGGCAAGGCAAACAAAAGTGCTTGAAAACACTCTCTGGTATAAAAAGGAATGAATAAATCTTAAAGATTTTGTGAAAAGTGCAGGAAATAAATTAGTGAGCTAACATGAATAATAAAATCCAGTGGGTTTGAAGACACTGGAATGAAGAACTAAATACTCTTTAAATAAAGAGCAAATTCCACTAACAAATACACCTTAACGTTCTGCACTATCTCAATACCCGAATAGACATTTGATTTGTTGAATTTTGTGAATGCATAAGTACAGTCATGCTTTAGTGCCTGAATGCAAGAATTGCTTTGTCTTGAAGGTAGAAAAGATACATGAACGAAGCATTTATATTATTTTTAAGTTGACTTGCAACTCCTTGGCCGCCATTTGCAGGTGCAGATTAAATTACACACATGTTTTAATGCCTTATTGTGCATGAAACGTAATTCACTGTATCTTCAACTAATGGGTGCTGAAGGCAGCTGAGGATGAGAGTAACTGAAATACTGATCAGATGAGTAAAGGGAAAACTGATTTTCCCTTCTTATAATGGTGAATGACATAGGGACAACCTTCCTGTTGAAAATAACAAGTACCTTTGGAGCAAGCCCAGGCACTTATTCCTGACTGTTCTGAAGAGATTATGCATGGATATTTGTCAGTCCTAATGTAAATGGAAGGACAGAAAAGGCTTCAAAAACAACAGCAGAAAACGATGGTCTTTTGTACCAAAATCCAGTTTTAATTATTTGCAAATGCTACAACTCTGTGAATCAACTAATCCTAATCCTCAAAGAAAAGCTTATTTTCTTATTGTGGCAAGAGAGGGCAAGGCAAAACTCCACTGACTTGTACCTAGCTATGGAGGATCGAAGTGGATAATGCTGCCAAACAGATCAGAGGAGATCATACCAAACCACAGATGGCAGCACTTCCAATACCATCCCTGCATGGAAAGAAAGCAGAGGAGCACTGGATCAATGTATATTGAGAAGTCAAAAACGTAATTAACTGCTTGTCATACATGGGTATCTACACCACTGGGTAGCTATTTACACCACAGGGACATTTCTCCTCTCTCTGTATTGTTTTCAATATGGCTTAAATATTCAATTCCTACGAACAACTGTATCTCCCAGACTGAATACCTGCAAAAGGCTACCATCAAGCAGCAAACTGGCAGTGGTGTGGAGCCAGGGTCTCCAATCTACTACCTGCATGGCTTCTGGGTTTGTTCAGTGGGTCCAGTCCCCGGGACTTCTGGTATCAGCACTTCCTGTGCCAAGTGGGGAACATCTGTACAAGAAGCCATCAGCCTTGTCCCACCACAAAACTGCCAAAAAGTTATCAATGAACAAATCTGATTTACAAACTGCTGAGATTAGGATCTTGATACAGCATGTGTCAGCTTCAAGACATTGCCATTACCATGTGCAACCAGCCATCCTTGGGACTACAAAGAGTTCATCAGTGGAAGACAACCAGTCCCAACAGGAGAGTAAGAGAGAGATAACACATCAGTAAAAGGTTGTTAAAGACTTTGTTTTAAGACCTTCTGTGGTGAACAGATGTCTCCTGCAGATGAGTGACTAAGCAGTTGAACCATGATATGGGCTATGCTAGGATGTGGTTTGCAAAATATTTCCCACCAGTTCTGTCTCATTTGACTCAAGATATGATCAGAAGGAAAACAGACCTAAAATCTTCCAAGCGTTTGGCCAAGACTCATTTCACAAGTAATTTGAAGTTGTGATTTTCTCTTACCCTCCCATGGCAGCTCTTTTACTTGCTTTAACCAATGAGTATTGATGCTGGAAATCTCATCTGGGAAAGTCTTATTCACAGTAGTTTAGAGAGAGAAGATAAGAGAAAAAAGAAAAAGGCCTGAGGTTGTCACCAAGTGGGTCTGGACTCCTATCTGCTTCTCTCTCTTTGTAAAACTGCCATTAGGTTCCTATGCAACTGGGATGCTTTGGAGCACATTACTGCATAACTTAGTTTTGCATCTAAAAGCCAAGATAACATGGCCCCTGTTGGGGTGCTACTTTAGTTTCCTATATCTACAAATCAATGTCATAACATGCATTTTTCCACTGAGCACAAGAGGATTCCAATGCAAGTTAATTTTATGCTGAATTTCTGACACATTATGGCAAGAGAGGCCAACTCCTGAGTCTGCCATGAAGCATGCTCTCCATGCCCAGTTTTTTCCTGTTTCTGCTGGTCTTGGCTGCATGAGAGCTGTCAAGCTGCCTGCTGCCTGCAGATGCATGATCCAGGACTAGCAGACACCTACAGCAGCACTTGCGCTTACAGACACGTGTCACCGTGGCACAGTCAAGCGGCTTGGACCATTTCTGAAGTGCTTGCTGATCCTCCTGGTTATCTGCTAGCTTTCTCAACTAACATAAATTGGCATGACTTCTCTTTTCCTGCTCATTTGTGCCAGTTGAGAATCTGTCCCAGAGCATTTATAAAAATGTTGTGAAAGACAACGCTTGACAGTTCATCTGAACTATAAATAGAGTTGGCTTCGCCTCTCCCCTGAGAGACAGATAGTATTACCACCACCAACAAAAAAACATTCAGCTGTCATGAGACAGGCTTAGAAATTACCAGTTTGCCATGCAAACATACATGCATGCACACACATGCAAGTAGAGCTTTTTATGGGCTTTTGGGTCACATGTCCAGTTCTTTCTCTATAGGAACAAAGATTACAACTTTTTTTTAAGGTAAAAAGTAAGATTTTTTTCAGAAGTGAAAGGATATCATCAGTTGAGAACTCTGTAAATCACCAAACCTCATGCAACTTACATTAATATTTTGTGAACTAGCAACACTCTATTTCCTAGCTACTTCTTATTTTAGTGATTTGCTCAAAAAGAAAATCTAATTTAGTTGAATGCTAGACTCTGACTAAGCTTTCTGTTATAATCTGTGAGCTACAGTAGGCTATGTGATGACCATGCTTTGATTCTTTGCTACCTGAAAGTCATACTGTACTTTTGCCATTTTTTCAAGTTGACTGGAAGAAGTCTAGTGCATACACTACCTCTGATTCAAACTCAACTATGGGAAAAATAGCTGAAAAATCTATCTTAAACTTCCAGTATTAAACACAGTTACAAATTTCCCATTCATTCAAGTATTTTCCAAAACAGGATTTCGCAAACGACTGCAAACTTGCCCCTGAACTTCCCACTGGGAAATTATGTGGGATGATATATTTTTTTTCTATACTGCAGTCATGCTCGGAGACATCACATAACTGAGTAACACTGCAAGGAAGGTTTGCCCATGTGGTCTGCCAACAGCAAAAAATACATCCTAATCCCCAGACATCTCAGATTATCAAGAAAGGGCTCTTGCCTTTAACCTACTTCCAAAAACCTACAGAATTGTGTACCATGTTATGTGTACACACCATTGTGTGACAACAGTGTGTCACAGCTACGCCCCATGAAGTGCAAGCTTTGGGTGTGTTTTGAGTCATGAAAACCACATATTTCTTCCTGTAGCTCATCACCGCACACTGTAAATGGTGGCCCTGACTCATAAATCCCTGCAGGCTGCAGGAAAGGACAAAATACATTTCACCACTCACTGCAGCGCAGGAATACACATTTCTGCCATTCCTACCTCTTGGAGAGGCAGGGTTGGTAAAGACACAGGAAGAAATGCCTCTCCCCAAAAGGCATTGAGCTGCACTACCAGTAGGGACAAGCCATCAAGCCGTTCCCAAAAATGTCCGTGCTGTGTGATTCCGGCAAAGGGAGAGAGAATAGTTTCCTTCTGCTCTTCCCTCACTGGCCTGTGTGGCAAGGAAATGATGGCACAGCTATAGAGGCACTTACTTGGGTAGTTCAAGACACAAGATCCAAACCTACTCAGAAGACCAGCTGCACTTTCAGGACACACTGCTATTGAAAACCGAAGAAATCAGATTTCAGGCTGCTCTCAGTAATAGTAACAGAGAGATTAGCTTCCAAAATATTCTAAGTGATCTTGGCTGCAGCTCTCAGGGAGGAAATAAGAAATGTTCATTTTGTAATCTGGCCTCATTATAGCTCCTGTAGATCCCTTACTCAGCAAGGAAACTGAATCCCACTAAGTGCTCTGTGTGCAATGAGATACTGACAATGTTCTGGCCCTTTGCTCCTTTCATTTCATTGCATTTATTCTGAGAAGAGGGGAAAAGGTGAGTCCCAGTGCTGCTGGTGTGCTATGACCCGTAACTCCAGTTAAGCCTGTAGGGATGGGAAAGGAGAAGTTTCCTTCATCTATCTTTGGGCAAACAGATGTTTCCCAGTTTCACTCACATCACTTTGAATAACAATATATTCCCTATCTGGTAGAGATTCAGCTTACAAGACACTGAAATAATTTTTAGAAATATACAAAATATTTTTACTCTAGCTCTGAAATAGCTCTAAAACTCCTCTGGCTTTCAGGAAAGGGCTAACTCAGGCTTTGTTACGCAGCATCAGCCCTACAGCTTTGGTGGCTCTTCCTTTGTCTGCGTCTATACAGTAACCGCAGGCTGCTGCGGTTGTGGCACTGAACTGTGGATCACTGGGATTCCTGCTGAACAAACCTGTATTTACAGAAATACAGAAATGTGCTCGGTCCAGCACAACCACAGGTGCATATAATCCCTGATGACCAACAAAGCCTAGCTTCTCTGGAAAGCTGCTCTGAGTAAGCGTTTGGGAAGCTGGCAGCTCTCCCCATGTCACGCTCCTGGCCCAGGTTTTTTTTTCCATCCTGCCCTTTTTATTCTCCCGTTGCCCTTGCAATGACCTGACGTGCTCCCTTTGTGCTTGGATGCCGAGCCAGTGTGACCTGCTCGCTCAGCGCCACCGATTAAGTCCAACAACAACATTTTTTCAGAGGGTCTGTCCCAACACATTTCGTTGGGATTTTAAATTCTTTAGATTTCATTCAGCCCATGTGCACCGGAGTGTTACAAGGCTCTGGGCCCGGCTCAGTTAGTCCTGGCCCTGGAAGAGCTCCAGCATCCCCAACACCATGCATATGAGTATTGTGGCAGGAAGGGATGGTCTGAACACAGCAGGCAGCCAAATAAGGAGTCACCATGGCTCCCTGCTCCTTTTAACATACAGCTGCCTTGGCAAGCTGGCCTGCAGCCGTTGGCTATAACTCCAGTGACAAACATCAGAGATAGCAATCGCTATCTCTGCTGACAGGTATTGCTGCGACGCTGAGTGGCAGAGATGAGCTCTGAAGAAACTGGGGTCTAGCTACCCTCATGCTGAGTTAGTTCCTCAGTCAAATGCAAACTACTGATTCAGCTCTCCCAGGTCCAGGGGAAAGGACTGCAGAATGAAATGAGGGAAATTCACATATGATTTTTTTGCCCACTACACTGCTATCCAAACCATACGAGGCACCTCTGCTCCATCAAGAGTTTCAGAGCAGTATCATGGCTAAGTCCATACCATATGCTGCTGCCTTTTGTTGTAAACATTTAACCACCTGCAAGTTGTACTTGTTCTATTAGCTTTTAATTTGTCTCTCTTTGCTCCTCGCATCTGCTCCTGTCCCTTCCTAGGATAACAGCAAACAGCCTGATGGAAAACAAACAGAAAAAGCGCGAGGAGGGACAGCTCTGAGACAAGAAAGGAGAATGGAGAAGGCAAATCCAAAGAAAAACCTCTGGATGAAGTAGGTGCTGCCCTGAACATAGGAGGGAGGAGCTTAAAACCAAATGCAGAAGCAAGGAGGATTTTAATGTCAGGATTCAAGGATGAGAAAGAATAGGGAAGCAGCAGCAGCACTCAAAATGAGCAGAAGGAAGGGGAATGAGGAAGACAGGAGAAAAGATAGCAGAGCTCGATGGAAGACAGGTTGCCAAAGCTTGCTTTCACATAGAAACGTGGACAGAAAGCCTTGCTGCTAGTGAGGTTCTGCTCCCTTATTTTTAGAATTACACACTGCCTCCTAAGCTCTGCGGATCTTTATGTAATATGTTGAGGAGTCAAAAGCCCAGTAAGAAATCTTCTGCTCTGCTAGACACGCAGACAGGTAAAATATCTGTGCTACACAATCAACAGGACAGAAATCTGCATCTCCAGAGCATTTTATCTACTCAACATTTTTGTCTTTAGTTACCAAGAGTTAGCTGCAACTCAGTAAATCTGCAAGAATGGTTTCATTTGCAAACTGGGATAAGATCTTAGATCCATGACTGCTTTCTTGCGTTTTTAGCAGCTCTGACAAAATGAAGATAACTTGTTCTTTAGTTTTGCAATTACATGAATTCAGCTTAAAAGAGATCTTGGAATGAAATGTATTTAATAAAAATACATGCCTGCTAGCAAGTTTGGGAGGATCACACTGACAGAAGATCTGTAAAATATTAAAAAATATGAATTTTCAGGAAAGGATATTGCCAAGGCAACAAGCCAGTCCAAATGGGGAATTCTGAGGGAACTATGCTATTGGCACAACAGAGCACCACCAAACAGGGTCTGAACTTCTACAAACTACCAACGGAGACTTTATAGCAGCCTACTGGTACTTAAAGGGGGGGGGCACTACAAGAAAGCTGGGGAAGGATTCTTTATGAGGGAGTGTAGTGATAGGACAAAGGGTAATGGCTTTAGGCTAAAAGATAGTAGATTTAGATGAGACATTAGGAATAAATTCTTTACTCAGGAGGTGGTGAGGCTCTGGAACATGCTGGCCAGAGAAACTGTGGGTTCCCCATCCCTGGTGGTCAGCACCAGGTTGGATGGGGCTTTGAGCAATCTGATACAGAGGCAAGCGTCCCTACCCATGGCAGCAGGGCTGGAACTAGGTCATCTTTAAGTTCTCTATCAACCCAGATCATTCTATGATTCTATGACAACTCAAAATTTGATTTTTGAATGGACTGCATCCTTACAGTTCACTTCTAACAATTTCTGCTACCTTCATCTGTTGACAGAAAAGGCAAGCAGTGCTTGCAAGAACACGTCAGTCCTTGAGGAATACCTATAGACATCGGTTAGAGAGCACACATGAGCGTCACAGGTACTTACTGTACCTGCAAGACCACAATGGTCTTTCCCCAGAAGAGAGACAAAGGAAAGCCATTCATTCGCTATGAAAGTTAGAAGCTCAGCTCAAGATGATCTGACACAAGAGAAATCTTGACATAGCCAAGTGCTGCCTCCCTGGCTTGACCTGATGAACGCACTGTGCTTGGATTTTGACAGGGTCCCTCAACAAGGGCCCTTACAGAAATTAAGCTGTCACGAGATGACAGGAAAGGCTCTCTTAGGGATTAATAACCAGCTAAAAGGGAGCAAGAGAAAAGCAGAAATGGTGAGTAAATCTATTCAAACAGCACTTCAGTTCTTTACAAATGACAAAGGGGCTTCACAAGTTATTACAAAAGGAGCAGGGAATGAAACAAGGAATACAAGTGTCAGATGCATACCCTGTGTGGGCACGTCTCTTCTCCCTTCAGTCTCAAAAAGGCAACCTGAAAGAGATGCAGAGGGTGCAGCAAGAAAAGGACAGCTCCCATATAAACAACAGTTAGATAACAGATCTTCAGCATGGGCAAAGAAACAAAAAGGGCTCAGAAAGTAATGGGACAAAGTCCTGGAATAGAAAGCCATCAAAGCAGAGCTGCAGACAAAAAGCTTTGAGGCAAGCAGCCTCTCAGCTACAGATGCTGGGAGAAGGAATACATGAGAAGAAATATTAGTACTGTTTGCTCTTCCTCGTATGATCTTCCTGTTGGCACCTGCCGTTGGCCACTGCCAGAGCTTGGCTGCACTCCTCCATGGGCCTTTGCTCTTGCTCAGAGTGCTTGAGCACAAGTCCTGATCAGTGGGAAACATCCAAGTGAAAAGAAAGTCACAATGCTGCCCTCTGATCAAGAGGGAAGACATCATCACATGAACGCATCCTTCTCAGAGCCAGATCCCTGTAATGAAGAGAGCAGTAGCAAGAGTGAGGACAAGAAGGCTCTTCAGAAAGCATTATTCTGAATTCCCAGGACACTGGATGGATGGGGAGAGCAGAGACATGTTTTTAAGTGTTTTTGAGATGAGCTGTGAGTTAAATTGGGCGGCTGACAACAGCTAGGAGCAATAACTGTTCTCCTTGCTGTGTGGGACAGTGTTTGCACAGATGCCTAAGGAGGGCTATGAAAGCTATGATTGCTGTAAAGCCCTGTTGCAAATGTTGAAACTGACACCAGTAACTCACATCTAAAACCGTGAGGGCTCAGCAGGAAGGGGACTTGGGATGGCCCAAGCTTAACCCAAAGGACTGCTGCTTCTACAGTCAGTCCCTCTGAGCATGCTGTCACAGGGGATCTCTGCGGGGACATTACCACGTTGATCAGTGCAGGCCTGGGGAAGAGGCAGTTCAGCCCAATCCTAAAGGAAAAAATTTTCCCATAGGAAAAGCATGCAAACCACCCTTCACCCACTGAGAGGGCAGGGTGCAGCACGTCCGTGCAGATGAAGCAGTGTTGTAAGTAGATGAGCAATTGAGGAAGGCGTAAAATGCTCCACCCTAAGCCTACTTCCTGAGTCTTTGATCAAAAATCTTACATGTCATGGAGTAAAAAAAAAAAGCAGGGAAAGAGGTGGGCAAGAGTAAAGAGACACTGTCTCTCTGTAAGGGTATTTTTCTGACAGGATATGACCAGGCAGTGGATGGCAAAAAGATGCAGATAAACAATTTCTAAGGCCAATTCCAAGATTTTGCCAGCTGAGTCAATACAAACGGGAGGTAAGTCTCTCAGAGGATGATCCTTTTTCTTTATTACTTGAAAATGATGTTAATGCCACAAGGTATGAAGACAGATATTCTTAAGCCAAATGACTGAGAGATGAACTGACTGGCTTCTTCTGTCAGAAAAAGGAGTAATTCAGCAGTGATAGCAGCTCTGGATAAAACTCCTGCGTATCAGAACCATGTCAGGAGATGGGAATCTTCTAACTGAGCACTGAGGAGATTTGCCCCAGCTCATGTCCTCTCCTTCCACAAGGCACAGGAACATGCCCAGGGATCCTCAGGGTTAGCTTCCCTTTAGTTTGGTAAGAGCTATGCCAGGTGGAGAGGTTGTGCGTGTAATTTATAAACTTCAAAATAACATCAAGGCTTGTTAGAGTTTCTGGGCTATTTAGTGGTATACCGCCTCACATAGTCATTGACCCTCTTTGTGCCTGGAAAACTCAAAGCAAAAGAAACTTTACAAAGGCTGCAGCAATCCAAAGGAAGACATTCTTCATACACCTCTTTTTGCCATGTGACATGATGAGAGAAGAAATTCATCTAATTACAAAAATAGCCTAACCCTGTCACTTGCTATTGGTAGCCACTGTTGTAGTTAAAATAGGCTGTGAACTCTGCAGGACAGCGACTGTCTTGTTTGTTTTTAGAGTGGTCAGCATGCCAGGGCACCAATCTCTGGGGGACTCTCAGTGCTTAAGCCTGAATTAACCTAGCTACTACACAGTGACTTAGCTGAGAAAAGATGTTACCATTGAGAAGAAAAGAAGCTGTAGACCTAGCAGCCAAACTTGTAAAAAGCATTGTGGACATCAGCATAACAATCTTTGAAAATACAATGCCGATTATCATCTGCCTGCAGAAATAAGTTTTCTGGCCTGCTATCAAACCTTGCTCCAAGCACTTAAATTTTAAAATTGCTGGTTTGTGCAATCTCACCCTCTTACCTGACGTCATTCCCTCCATGGGCAAAGGATCCAAAACAGGCTGTTAAGATCTGGAGGAAGTGGAAAAGCAAATGGACCTGAGATGTGTCCTTCTCTTCCTTGTCCTCTTCCACAGGATCTTCTGGGGGCCTGTTAGGATCTGCGAGTTCAGAGGCCAACTTCATTTCCACTCCACCCTCCTCCGCCTCAATTTCTGCCTCAGCCACTGCATTGCAATAGCTGGAGTAGCTGTCATAGCGAACTCGTTTCTTAGAGTAGGACACCGTGTCTCCTACTAACTTTTCACTGTCCTCGGGAGTCGATGTATCTGCTGCCTTAAATGAGGAATGCACAGGCATGCCACAGATAGCAGCTGTATAGCAAGTATAACTATTGTTGCGTCGTAACAGTCTGTAGTTGTTTTCTTGAGCAGGCTTCTCATCAGTGGACCTGTCCAGGTGCATTTTGTGTAGCAAGTCTTTATATAAACCTGAGTCTTTGTGCACAGTGTGATAGACATGGCCATCACTCCTCACCTGGCCATCAAAGCTGAAAGTACCATTAGAGACAGGAGATTTCACAGAGGTGTGCGTCATAGAAAAGGCCCGTCCTAAAAACAGCAGAGATTTAGAGACGTTATTTCTATGAAATGCAATTTTGAAACCCCCTCCCACTTCACAAGATGAAAAAACAAGAGGAAATGGCTAAAAAAAAAGCCATCACAGGGTATGGGACAAAGAAGGCCAATTTGCAACACATGCTTTGAATGAGTGAAGAGTCAATCCACTGCAAAATAAATTCTCCCATCAAAAGTTGGGATTGCATCAAAAATATATTTAAAACAAAACAAAACAAAACAAAAACACCTTTGTTCCAGCATTGGGTCTTCCACAAACATGTGGGAGGACCTGCAGTAAGTCATTTAGGACCCGCCACTCAAAGGTGATATTTGAAGCCCAAGTCCTCTAGTTTTTTGAAAACTCAGTTATGTAAAAATTCCTTATTTGTAAAGTAAGCTCTTTTCTGAGGTTTTCTTTCCTTTGAATATGTGTAAGTATGTCAGGAAAGGTGGTCTTTCTGCAATTTGATACTGAATATGAGGTCACATTTCAAAAAAACCTATATTTAAAAAACATTTACACGACTCAAGAATAATTTAACAAAACAGAAAACAAAAAGCTCATGTTCTGCAAAAAATATTTCCTCAGCTACTCAAATATTTTGTATATTTTATTTCTATCAACATAGTTATTCCTACCATATACATTTAACATCAATGTCTGCTGTAGAACACATATCACAGCTAAGCCAATATTTCTGAAGAAATTCAAATTACCACTGTGCAACATTCAGAACTGTTTTATCTGGTTTTGAAGTGGAAGCTCATGCTCAAAGAGCTTCCCACCGTGACTTCTTTGATTTTGTGAGAATCAGCTGAATACCTCAGGCGTTTACTTACCAAATTACGGGGTTGCATAGACATTAGTAAAATGATATGAGAGTCAGCTGACTCCAAGTGGGTGGGAGAGGGGTGATGCCACCACATAGAACAGAAAGGGCTTTATGCACACAAGCATACCTCTGATGAATATATGCTCAGAAAACAATGAGATTTTTCTAGCGGACATACTCCAAATGGTCATGCATTCGTCACTAAAACCCAAATCTTTTCATCTCCCGCTAGTAATCTTTATGCTGCATTTAACCTTCAAACATCAGCTGTTTATGTTCTCTGTATTTTTCCACTGCTTAAAAGGATAGAAATACCATTAAGAACAGCAAGTAAGGCAGGAAGGAAAGTAAGTTCTGCTTTCATAAAATGCACAGGCAACCAAACAAAATGTAATTGTTTTCAGGCTCTCTCTAGAAAATGTCACTTGTAAATGAGAATCTTTCTCCACAAGTAGTGAAGAGGGATTGGAGCCAAACATCCCAAACACTAACTTATCATTTATGATAGAGAGTTACATGTAGCAAAACATGCTATCAAAACAAGAAGACTGTTGTGTTGTATTAGTTTCTTACCATAAGGTACGCGTGGATGGTTTCCATTTGCAATAGAATCTGATGCCCCAGCAGCTTCTGTTACTGAGCCAGTAAGGGGAACTGAGCTCTCATCAGATGCTTTGGCACCGGGAAGCTCTTTAAAGACTGGTGTTTCTTCATCTTGAATTTTATCAAGACTTTCATCTGATATCCTTGACAGTGCAGCATCTTTCTTTAACTGGCCTAAAGAAATAACAGGACTGTAATTCTAAACTCAGTCTCTCTGTCACACTGCTTATGTTTCCAATGTTTGCATCAGTGGAACAGATCCATGTGGATACAATAGCTTGGCTCTGTTTCTTACACATTATTTATTTCTAACACTTAGCTTTGTTAAATTCATCTGAGAAAATGCTAAAGCATTCTTTAACTTCACCAACAGAGGTACCTGAAGTGAAACACAAAGCTGCTCATTAATTCATGAAACCCGAAACTTTTCTCTGATTTTGCAATGTTATATTTGCTGAAAGTAGCAAAGCAAACAAGTAAAACACTGTAAAAGTAAAAGCTGCCATCAGTCCAGCTCACTGTGAAGTTAGTGACTTGAAGATAATCATTCTGCCAGATTTTTCTCTTAAATATTTCCTTAACATAAAATGGATTATATTCCAGGATTTATTTTCCTGTTTCTTCTAGACTCTGGAAGGCATAAGCACTGCAGTGGATTGCCTAAAGAGGTTTTGAATTTCTTCCACTGCAGGTTTTTAGGAGCAGGTTACATAAATACATGAGGAACAGCTTCAGCACGCCCTGCCCTGTGGGTGAGGACTAGACTAGGTGACATTTCAAGGGCACTTCAGTTCTGAAATGAAACTCTCCACAATTTGAAATCACTCACATTTCATCAAGCAAGTACTTACTTTCTATTTTTCTCTTCATCCAGGGGCATACAAAAATCCAAACTAAGACAGCAAATACTAAGGACACGCCGAGTGATATTAGAGCAATAGCCCACATTGGCAGTACCAGCCCAAGTACTGTGAAGACAAAAGTAAAACCCAAGCAAACTGTAAATTAACTTGGCTTATTTATCTCAAGCAGTGGAACAGCAGACTTGCGAAAGCCCATGTTTGCCATGTATTCAAACCCAACACGAACGAGCTGCTCATTTTTAACATGAATTTGCCAGATACATGCAACATTCAAAGGTCTAGTTGACCTGCTAACATTTATGGGACCGATCCTCCAAGCAATTTGTTACTCCTCCAATGACCTCATTTCCAAAGAAGTCAGTGGCAAAACATCCATAGCAGGGCTACAAAACTAGTTTGTCACTACTGTATATATTAATGCATGTTAATCTCTGTTGCCCATTAGGTTAAGTATTTACCTGACCTCTGCTCTGGTCAATAAAACCTGCTGCTCAGCTTAATCTAAGCCATTATCTGCTTATAATAATAGCTTCATGTGGCACTTCTGAGCCATTGCTCCAGTCCTGCAATGTGAAACCGTGCAAACAACTTGTACTCCTTTAAGATCGCCTGGCTTCCATTCTCCCAAGAGATCGCCTTGCTTTTGTTCAATTAACCAGTGTGATCAGGCCCTTGCTGAAGAAGGAGCCTGGACTCTGACCTTTCTATCCCATCAATGCGTGCTTATCTTGCAACTTATGTGGTTGATTCATACTTGTTCGTAAACGCTGCCAGGGTAGAGGCGATGTAGAATAGACATACGTTGTAAACATGTATTTTCTGCATATCAAAGATGGAATCCCACCTTTTCACTCACACACTTTAGAGACTGCTAAGCTGAAACAGAAGGGACATTAAGATTCTTATTTCATTTATTTTGCTTAATGAGTCACTGCAGACTGCCTGACCTACTTCTGCAAAACAATTAGTCAGGAAATGTTGGTTATACAGCTGATTTACTGTGAAACATCTTGGACATCCATCCAATGAGGATTTTGACTTCAGAAAAAAGAAAAGTTGAATTACGCTTCCCTCAAAGTGGGAACTTTGCAAGCTTCTTGTTAATTTAACTAATGCTACGCTATCAACCACAGTTTAAATGCAATTTTCTAGTACATTTAGTACAGCACGTTTTAGACAGATTTCCATTCAGAAAAGGTCACTTTCTAAACCTGTTTTTTTAATTCAAGGGGTATGTTAAAGATTGGAGTCTCTTTCCAATTGTATGATCATTCACTGCTCCAGGGCAATGATCTAATCTAAAGATAATGTTCAGTGACCAAACTCTTCAATAATGTAGTTGAGAGAATTGAACACTTTCTTTCTGAACTATCTTACTGCAAGGTTATGTTTAAATACTCATTGCTCAAGTAAATTTAAACATGAACCCATAAGTGCAAACATATAAACATATACATGCAAAAAAAAAGTATATAAATATAGAAACATGTTAAAATATATAAATAGACAAAAATAAAAATACAAATATAGTTAAAGTCATGAAAATGAGGTATCATTTCCTTCTACTGAGTTGCAATGAAAACACAGCACCCAAGAGAGAAGATGTATTAAATGCAGAAAAGACTTTGGGCTCCTTATCGCTGAAGGAAAATAAAGAAGTAAATTTAATTAATAGGCTCTGTGCCAGATTCGTCAGAACCATGACTCTGCTGGTTTCAGTGGAGCTATAGCATTAGATGGAGTGCACATAGCCTACCAGACTGCTCTGGACCTTTCCTCCTTGCTCTACATACTTGCACGCTCAGATGTATGAAGCTGAAGCTGGCAGCTCGATATTTCCCTTTCCTCTAAAAAGGGAATTTTTTATAGCTGTGCCCATCTGCACTAAAAAGTGTTCAGGGCAGAATCACAAAAACATGAGCACAAATAGAAGAATGCGTGCAAGTACATGCTTTACTCTTGCCCTTGTGAACTCCTAATGAAAGAAGTAGCAGAGCAGTGTTTACAGCTATCCAAGAGCACACTTAGTGGAACACTGTTATCCACAACGAACGCAACACCACAACTGCAGGAAACCTCCCAGCCGTGCCTCTGGCTGCAGACAGCTTGCTCACCTGGTGCTCCCGTGTACATGATGGAAAACACGTTAATAGCAATGGTAGCAGCATAGAATACTGGAAGAGCGCGAAGACCATTGGGCACGGGGTCTTCCTGCAGAAAAATCAGGAAAAAAAAGAAGCATTAGCTAGGTTTTCCAACAGATTAATATAAGCATGAACCAACATAAGGAAAATACATCCTCCCAAGCCAGTGCCAGGCAGGTGGAGCCTTCAGGTGGATGGTGAGGAAAGGATGTTGACCTGGATGGTTGCAGTTGAACCTCCAAAGATGGTCTTGGCAAGCACCAGTATTCTGGGGAAGCCTGACACTGTTCTTGGGCACCATGGGTTGTAGCTTCAGGTCTACTGTAGACCTGTTGGGTGACCTGGAGGCAAGCTTCTTTGTGTGAGCATTTTACTTTGCAGGGGGCTGTCCTGGCTGCCAAACCAAGCACTTTAACTGAAGCAGGCATGTCACCATGCCTCGCTGCCCAGCACAGAGCTCAGCAATGGGCACAGGAGGCAAGCAGCCGTGCAGCCTTGTGCCCCTGGTGCTCACAAGCAGAGGCTCAGCTGACAGTGCTGAGGAAATGCACCATGCAATGCGTGGAAAAAGCCTTTGTGAAAAGAGAGCTTTGGCCTTTTGATGGGCTCTGTGTAGCTGGGAAGAGCCTGATGAAGCCAGGGGTGGCTGGTCAGATTTTATTTCCTAAAGTCATGCAGAAACACCAGGGGTGCGTGCACAAGGGCATGTTCATGTGATTTTGATGATTAATTTCCTAAGTTGTGAAGTTTTTGAATGGGAACTTTTTCCCTATAATATCTCACCCTTTATGCAGATCGAGTCATTTTAAATTCAAAGCTGTGTCCATTCAAATTTGCCACCTGCTTTTATCATTGATGTTTATTTACATCAGAACTAAAGAATGATGAAGCTGAGGTTACAGGTGGTGCTATTTATAGCAAAAGAATTAGTTCCTCGTCTATTTAAGTTTCCTGCATAACCACTAATATGGTATCCCTTATTTTAGGTCCTTGTCATGTGCTGTACCACCTATTTTAGCAAGTTGAATAGTGTGAGAGAAATGAAAAGAGCAAATAAAAGTGTTCTGGTTTCCAGTCTCTGCTGGGGGGGAAGAAAGTCATCTTCCACACCAGAAATATATGGACTGATAATACCTCAAAGCTGACTGAGGTCACTAAAACCCATTGATTCAGATTTCATGAGAATCTAGTAAATAAACAGATGCCCATCTTCTAATATCTGATGCACAAGAAAACCAAAGCTTAAAATTTCTCTGAAATATTAATGAGTATCTCCCAGTGAGAACTATTCTTTATAAATAACAGTTTGAATTGCTACCATTAAGCTAAGACAACACTGAAATATTTGTACTAATAAAGCAGCAATGTCAAAGTATAATCTTTCAATGAAACAGAACGTACAACATTAATTAGCTTATGATGCACCTGCATAGCGCTTTCTAAGCCTCAAATATGTGTTTTGTTACTTAGTCTGAGCTTTCAGAATTGCTAAGAGCAAACAGTTCCACTGTTTAGGTAAAGAACGACTGGTCTCCTATCCAGAAAGCAAGCCACAAACTTTCAACTCTGTGGAAACATCCATGCTCAAATGACAGGCCAGAACATAGCCTTTGTAACAGGCACTCATTGTAATGATGGAATTTGTTTACCTTCTTTAGAATGAAGAATCTAATCAACACAAAAAGTACTCCAGACATCAAGCCAGACAACAGTGGGGAAATAAACCAAGAGGCAACTGTGTTGAAAAAAAAAAAAGACAGAAAAGAACATGAAATATATAGTATAATATACTTGTATAATAGTCAAGAAGCTGGTAGTCAATGAGCAATGCATTCAAAATTGTTCTTGTACAACTGGAATGTTTCAGATATTTACTTACAGCTGGCGCAGCTCAATTTCCACTGACGCTCATGAAAGTCAAACTACTGCTAGGCACTATTAGAAACATCAGCCAAAACATTTCCAAATAACTTTGCAAGTTTAGTTATCAAATTAATCAGGAAAAAATTATCTGAGCTGATGCAGAGTCGACCAATAGAATTACTAAAAATTCCTGATCGCCATAACTGTGAAGGGTGCAAGCAAGTGGCAAGTAACTGCATCTAGCAGGATGCCATGTGCTCACAGGGTGAGAGTCTGAAGTTCCAAAATGCCACAGAAGCACCAAATGCAGAGAACAATGCACATAAATTTTTTTGCGGGCAAGATTTGCAAATGTTCAGGACTAATTTAACAGAAGTGGGTGGCAAAACTCCCACTGATTTCAATAAAACAGGATTAGGGCAAGGCTCTGGAAACCTCATCCAGAGTCACTTATTGTTTGTGACATGGTTAGCAGGTTGATTCTGCTGTCATTCCAAGCTCACTAAGAACTTTGTTTTACTTTTGACAGAATTAAAAAAAAATACACATCGCTAAAACTTCTTTAAAGCTCAACTGTATTCCTGTGCTTTCAACCTTGAGTCCTTTTAATGCAGGATTCAGGATGTGACTTGGGTTACAAGGCTTCCAAAACAATACAGAAACCTCCTTGACATCCCTACTTGGTGGTGCTGATGGTGGCAGTGGGAGGCTGTGATGTAAACATGTGCTGTGCACTCAGTTTTCACCTTCCTGGATCTGGTGGGTGGAGACACATGACTACGGGCATTCATATCGCTCAGAGTAAGAACGAGGTGGTGTGAGCTGCCACAAAAAGCATTAGAAGAGGAGGAGCGTCACCTTGAAGCACGTCTTGGAGGCAAAATGTTTCCTCAGCTTACTGCTGGGAAAGCACAACTTGCATTTTACCTTTCTCCAGGGCTGGCCTGCAGACGCATTGCAGCCCTCAGGTGGAAAGTAATTTAAAGAGAGAGTGCTGCCAGTACAAAGCATGCTTCTGTGAAAGCTTTTGCAGTCAGTGCACACTTTTTCCCTGACCCTCCCACATAAAAGGAAATGGCAATTACCAATCTTGACAAGCTGCATCCACTGAACTCCCTGTGTGCCAATTGCAACGAGGGAAAATCCAATAGTAGCACCTACAATGCAATGGGTCCCCGATATTGGGAGTTTCAAGAAAGATGCAATCAGCTGCCAAACAGCAGAACCTGGAAAGTGAGGAAGGAGAAAAAGCATAAACTGTACACAACAATAGTAAAAGAAATGTCACACAGAAAATTCTCAATGACACACCCTAGTTCTTCTATGAGCACAGCCTACACTCCACATGCACAACATAGATCTCCTAAAGAGAATTTTGTTCCTTTTCTGACTCCAAAAGCAGATACTATAGCAGTCTAATAGCAGCTCTGAATGCTGCATCTTATTTATGATTTTTTGTTACTAACAGCACTTAACACTGCGCAACAGGACTGCTCTTTTTTGAAGGCTTTCACTATTTTTCACTATTCGGTTCATCAGGCTGAAGACACAAACAGCTCCAGGTATGCATCAAGCTTAGAAAACCTCATTCTCTAGAAACAAACCTGGAAGCCTCCAAATGACCAGTGTCAGGAGCCAACCATGGCTTCACTGATGAGATACCCCAGCTGCTGAATTCAGATGCTACCAGAGAAAGGCTCAAATCTTGGCTCAGGGAGCTTTCATGCCTCTTCTCAGTGATGTGCAGCCACTATCCAGAGCTCTCTATGGGATAAACTGACTGAGGAGGGAGTAAAGATTCTAACTGTCTTCATTTGTAGCTCACTGCAGCACTGGAGAATTCAGTCTGTGGAAAAAAAGATCCCTAGCACCACAGAGAAGACCTTGTATTCAGTTTTGGTTCAACATTTTGATGGTTAGATTAGATCACGGCTGGACAGCGAGCCCACCAGCATGCAGCTCCATGCTCTGACTGTTCTTCATACTGCAGCACAAAAGGTCCCCTACTCCTCTTGCAGCGGGGCTAGCATGGGGACATCAAAATCATCTGGGCCATGACTCAAGTTTTCTGTTTATTTTGTCGAATATTAGAGAGCTCTTAGTAATATCTCTTCTTCATCTTAAGACTTCGAGGTCTTGAGATAAAATTTTAATATGTTACGAAGCTCCAAGGTGACAGCAATCAAACTGCAATGAGAAATCCCGTATTTTCTGGCTCATGCCATCAGTCTTCACAGATCTGCAGCAGACACAGGTGATAAAGCAAGGCTGCTGAACACACACTGTCACTCAAATCCCAGCCTCCATCCTCAATTCCAACAAGGGAGGATGGTTTGAAGATCTTGAAATGGAGTCTGGCTACATATCAGGGTTTAAAAGCACTGAAAAAGAGCTGTGATGAGGTTTTGCAGCTCCACGACACACACATCAAGAGGGGAGAGAGCAAGGAGCTAATTACTGATGCCTTCTGAAGTTGCACAAGGGCTTCAGTGCAAGGAACGTAGAGGTGATGCTCAAGATGAGGCATGGTGAAGGAACACTCTCTTGACAGCAGAGGCTGGTAGAGAAGACAGGTGGGAAGGTATAGAGAAACGAAGAGGAGGAATGAAAGGTATACTTATAAACAGCCTCGGAGACTGGTTTGTCACTTCAAACAAGCCATGATACGGTCAAGTTTCTGCCTTATAAATACCAAACCACTCAATCTTGCCAGATCAACCTGCTGGCATCATATGCAGTGTGGAAGCCAACCAGCTGTAAAACTGATCTCTCCTGGGGCGCTATCCCAAAACAACTGGTACTCCTACTGGTATTGGAAATTCTAGATCAATCAAGTAACACCTGCCCTTTCATTTTTTGGCGTCTCTTCCCATATACTGTAACAAAAATAAATACACTCTGAAACCTTCGACATGAACTTAAGAGATCAGTAAGTGGAAGTGAGGTGAAAGGGAACACACATGGTAACATCTCTGAAGAGCCGAATGAACAAAGAGATAAGTCAGCCACAGACACACAATTGCACTAAAAAAAAAGTCATTCTAAAAAACAGAGAAAATGCTTCCAAGTCACAGCTGCACTACAAATGTGCAGAAATGGCTGGGTTTTTCTTATGGGGAAAGCAGGGAATATGGCACTATTTCTTATTTAGTCAATCCACAAAACAAACAGGAGGGAGAGTAGTGGAGGACTGATAGGTAGCCTAAGAAGAACAATGTGCAGTCCAAAGAAGTTAAAGCAAACATGTTAGAGTAAAGAAGAAAATGCAAATTAAGCCAGAGCAGGACTTTCCCCTGGGGCTTGCAATGCCCTAAGGCAGACAGCTAAACTATCAACATCAATCCTTAACTCCTCTCCAACAAAAAATGCATGCATCCAACCTTGACAAAACAGGCCTAGAAGCCAGAGGGCTCATTAGAGCTTGTCCTGGCCCACAGCACGAATGCTCCAGTATAGAAGCATGCTACAGCATCCCAAAAATGAGAGTCCCAAATATATGAACCACCAAAAATCAACATTTTAGTAGGTTACAAATTATTACAAAATGCTACATTACAAAATGTAAATGCAGATTATGTCATCCCCTGACAATCCCAGTGCTCCTTGCTTCCTTCTTTCTGACCAGGTGGTTGCTCTGAAAATCCCCATCTGCTGTCTGCAAGCATCAAGAAATCTTCCAGTAACATCTTGAAAGAGGACACCGTGACTGTTGGTCTCCTCCATACAGCTGGCTCATGGAAGCCTCATTGAAATTCAGAAGCTAACTCTGTTCACGGAAGCATGACCATGATGCATAGGAGAATGGAGAGAAATGTGCAGAGGAAAAAGAGGAAAAGTAAACATACAGGAGAGAAAACACGGAGAAAATATTGTACATCCAGAGGAAAGCTGGAGGTGGATTTGAGGAAAAAAAAATGGAACCTGCAGTTGGTAATTTGTGCTTAATTCAGAGATTTAAAATGTGGGATTTATTCTTAATGCCCTTACTGAAGGAAGGGAATGCAACTGGTCATGAAGTTCACACAGGCTTACGTAAACACACATGCAAATAAGTTGTTTTCCTTGAGCTTCTGGCCAGTTGCCTCCACAGGGGGCAAAGGGGACAAAAAACATTGCCCAGACAGGATCAGGACATCATGAAGAGATACAGAAAGGGGAAAAGACTCCTGCTCTGCAGGTGGCGGTCAGGAGATGTAGGTCACTTACGTCTCATGCGGAGTGGGCTGCTCTCGGGTGCGAGTCGGAAATGATGGAGCTATCTCAGAAAGAAAAGGGTAAATACTGCAAGCAGAGTGATGCTCCTCAGTCATCCCACAGCTTGAGGGCAAGAGCAGGAATCTGCAGCTGGCCTTGCAAGGCATCAAGACAGAGGAAGCAATGGAGCTCAGGAGTGCTGAAGATGTTCCTTGCAGTTGCCTTGTATGAGACAGGAGCTAATCGGCTCTTCTTCCTCTTCACCAGGGAAGGCAGCCAGCCCTCTGGAGGCTCAGGTGTGGTGAAGGTCGAAGAGGAGCACTGCCCCTCTCACACACACCAAAACCACCTCAGTCCAGCCCAGAAAATGGCAGTCTAAGCCCATCTTGATCCATTAGAATTTTTAAAAAGTGCAGAAACGGGGAAAAAAAATGCATGTAGTAGATCTCTGTATGGAATCACCTATGTTTTGTGCAGGTTCTGTTTGAAAACTTTGGTGAGAGTGCTTCCTGCTTGCTGTATCCTGCCCTTTAAAAGCAGGTTTGCTGTTGATCCTTGTGGGAGCTCTCCAAAAGCTCACAAAGCCTCTTGCATACAAACAAAGGAGAAATACCAGGGCTTAATGTTACTTACCTCAGAATTTGCCACTTGTTCTGAACAGAGATTAATTTAACTGCAAACAAAAGTGTACAGAGTAGACTCAGAGGTACGCAGAGCTGCTGCTGGTTTGAGTTAGAAAAAGTAAAAATGACTTTAATTTGTGACCATCTATCTTTATTGCTCCTTGAAGTTTTGTCATGGGGCAGGATTAAACATATGGTTAATTGCAATCAGTCAGCAAAACCACCAGTTTAAGCAAATATGCTTCATTTTCTTTATTTTTTTTAACTATTTATGCAATTGCTTTAATACTTATTCACTGTAAACTTTCTGCAGGATTTTCTCTGCAGTCACAAATGGTATGCTGACATATTTTCCATTTACCACAATATAAATCTCCAAAATCTTTTTTTTTAGGTACTCTAGGAATACATATATACGATCCATTACATTAAACATTTTTTCCTCTATTAGTTAAATGGCTGAATAGCTGGAAAATGAAAATGATTAGAAACGCTTTTAAAAAGTAGGAGCCAACTTAAAAAGGGAATGCAAACCCCTCTATTTGCACAAACCAGACGTGAGTCCAGAATATGGGAAGATGTAAATTTAATTAAAATGCTCACCATGAGCAGGATGACAAACGTGCAGTGACTGTTACTCGGAACAGGACAGCATTACTTACCAACCATCGCGCTGACTTCTCCTGCCATCAGCCACGGCACAGTGTCGTTGTACAGGTTAACATCGATTATGCCTTTCCGAATCGTTTCTCCTACTTTTGCTCCCAGCAGTACCGAGCCAGTAGTTTCAAAAACTGAAGCCAAAATGCAAGCCTGGCGCAAAGTCACTACACCAGAGCCCACGGCAGTTCCGAAAGAATTGGCAACATCATTTGCACCCACTGAAAATGCTAAAATAAAAGCAATGATAAAACCCACAATGACCATCCACAGGTAATCCTCCATTGCCATCTTTCCCCACAGTGTAGATCAGTTTCCCCTTTGCAAATAGTTAATAGTCAAGGCTGGAGGGAACCGTAAAGGATTTGGAAAGCAGATTTCTTGTAAACAATGAGTTCTCTCTGGTAGTGTTAGAATGTGAAGAAACTGCTAACTGCCGATTTTCACACTACTATAAATACTGTTCATTTGCCTGCGCTCAATCAGCAGTGAAGAACATTCCATATTTTGCTCCCAAACTGGTACAGCAGCGGTGTCCTGTCCTGCAGCAGAAAGAAAGAAAAGAAAATTAAAAAAAAGAGGGAGAACTTTGCAGAGCCTGTCTCAGCGCGTGTTTTCTGTAGTAAACCGATGATTTGAATCCCCTAATGGGACCCTGCTTTGGCATGTGACTGTTCTAAATCATAAAGCAATTCAAAAAGGTTAAAATTAGGTCACCTCCAAAGCAACACGCTTCTTGCAGTATCACTGACTGAGAAAACATTTTGATCGCTTTAAAAGGACTCAGAGAGGTTGGTGTTTTCTGTGGCATTTACCGAGCAGTGTGATAAGCCTTTCTAGAAGGATTCATTTTGGCCCTTGGCACCAAGTGAACATATAGCATGTAGGACATACAGACTACACCACACAGCATGATTCCCAGCCGATGGGCATTGCCCAGCTCCGCTCCCCTCTGCAGAGCTATCCCATTTTACCAGCTGTAGCCTGGGATGCACTCCTTTGGAAAACGATTTTGTCTATAAAACGTCACCAAAATACTCTCAAGAGCACTGATATTCATATATTGCTACTAACACATCCCAGGCAGTAAGGATATCATTTTCTTACAGCTTCTCAGCCACTGAATCAGCACAGTGATCACAATATTCCCATGTATTCTTATTGATCTATGTAAGTGTAGGAAAAAATTTGACGAAAATGTTTTAAGCTCTCTCCTCTTTTCTGTAGATAGCTACTGATTACTAATAAGCTTATCATACTCAAACCATTCTTATACATATATTTGAATATTTTTGATGACTTTGGTTTTATGAAATCCTTTTTGAACTATGTTTTAGTCTTTAATTAGTTTAATCTGAAATATGAGTGAGATCTTTAAACCAAAAATGCAGACAGGAAGGGGCTTTAAAAAACAAAAGCTTCACCATCCAAAATGGTACATCTTGATCTCTAGCTCAATAAGAAAGCCATTAAGTATATTTATATAAATCAAACTTAAAAACCACACTTCTACATTCAGCTGTCACCTAGCTCCCTCTGACTGTTATGAAACAGAGGCAGTTTGAAACCAAAGTATTTTTGAGAGTATGTAGGGAAAAATTACCATTCTCCAAATTTGGCTCTGACAGACTGTACAAATCCTTCATATATTTGCCCCCCAAGCTCTTCATCTTTAAATCAGCTGTCACAGGTGCAAAGCATCGCTGAACTCAAGCCTGTAAGGACTCATGTGTCCCATAAGCAGTAAGGACCAAGGTGGTTAAAGGCTGGAAGCAAGCACCAGCCTGGAGAAATCCATCTGCCTCTTCCATTGGCTGCTTCTCTTGTAGCAGTCATCTCCATCTACAAAGCCATCTTGTACCATCTTCCTACCTATACTTCCAGGGAAGTGCCATTTTGAAGGTAGTGAGGGGTCACAGGCATACTCAGCAGGAAGTATCTGCCAGCCAACTGCATACCTTGCAAAAAGCATTTCAGAGACTTGGGGGAAGTCAGATGGCAAACACCGAGCCCAACTACTGCTCTCCCTCTTCAGCCTCATTCAACAAATCCACACACATCGTTTCAAAACCATGCTGAAGTTCTTTTGAATACACTGAAGGTCTGCGTTAGAAGGGAAGGAGGGTCTCTGCAGAGAACATCCAAAACCTCAGAGATCATGATGAAATTAAAAAATAATGAGATTTTGTATATTCCTGAGATGCTGGATCATTGAGAACTACCACAAAGGAAACATCACATCGATAATTAAGTAATTGTTCCCTGAAAAACCCTAAAGTTTATGTCAAGGCTTGATGTTTTATCCAAACATACATATTAAGGAGAAAAGATTTCTCTTTTTTCCTCCAGACTCCACAGAGGCTGGGTGATTGTTGCTCCAGTCTTTTCCAGATATGGAGCAGACATCAACCCCTGAATGATTTGCACTCCAAAATAACATCTTGGAAGGTCTTAACTGCTGAAAACATTTGTATAAGGATTTTTATACTATGAGATAACATGAGAAAATGAAGCCCCGATGCATTTTTCATGTTTGAAGACTTGTTGCCCATAATTCATGAGCGCTCAGCCCTTGGAGTAGGAAAAGACTTGAAGAGAGGGAAAGGCTAACAATATTTGGAATAATTGATTACAGCTAGAGCTTGTCTGTCTGAGAAGGAGGACTAAACTAGTGGCATGCAACCAGGAGACACTGAGACATGCGAATGCCTATCCCATAGCCTGGGAGCCTTTCCCAGTCATCCTTATACTGAGAGCCTTGTTACATACCTTGCTTCAGATGGAACCACAACAGAAAACACGATTACTCAAGATAAAGTGTTAATGAAGCAGTGGTTTGAGCAGTTCAGCCTGCAAGGCATTCTGAGGACTGACTTGCTGTCGCCTGAGCTGAGGACTGTCGCTTCAAAATTCTCTGCAGAGAGCACAAGTGTGCAGGCACAGGGACAAACATTTTTCCTTACTCTGTTAGATTCACTCATTTTTATTTATGTATGTTGCATTTTTGCCGAGAGATAAAATGTGCACACATCCACAAACACAATGGTTACGAGAGTCCCGTTTCCTTCAGACCCATGAGATGCTAGCAAATCCTTATTTCCAGCACAGGTCTGTCTCTCATACACTTACCAACCAACCTCCAGTTTTCTGTGGTGACCCAATCTCTCGGATGAGGGAAAGCACGGGTATTGTGACATTCCGCACCACAGCAGAGCTCACAGGACAGCATTTATTCAATCCAGTTCATCCAGCTTCCATAATAAACTGCTAAGTCACAAGGCTGCCCTTACAGCTTCCCTGGGGGATGAGCTCCAGGTGGTCCCAAAGAAATGAAGGCTGAAAGTATGTGTGCTGAGGCAAAGAGCTCCGAAATCTCCTGGTGAAGGCCACAGAATCTCAAAGTGTGCTGGCAGGGCTCTTGGCAAAGGAATCAGAAGGGCAGCTACATGACCGCCATTCCTGGATTGCAATATGGGGAGGAAGGGATGCCTGCAGCAAGGTGCCACTGCAAGGATCAACACAGAGGTCCTCCTCCGAACTCTTGACTCAATTTTACCAGGGCCAGAACACAGCAGTAGCTATACGTTATCTTTAACACATCTAAAATCCAAGTGAAAAGAGGAAAGGGAATGGGCACGTTTAGAAAGTAACATGCAGGCAGTGTTTGAGCGGTGTTACTACTTTCTCCTTAAGTAAGTAGGAGATGTTAAAAGCTTAAAGAAAGAAATGGAAAGAAGGAAGAAAAAACGGTCACGTCTGCTCCTCTGTGAAAGTTTTCAGAAATGCAAAATATCCTGCAAAGTAGGCCAGTGACTAAATACAGACTAAATCTTGTAGCGTGCTTCTTTCTGGAGCCCAAAATACATCTGGCATGCTTGGGCACGCTGAGCTATGCCCCTCCTCACCTAATCTAGCCCATGAGCTGTGGTATTTTGAGTTGTTGCTGGGACAAAAAAGAATTGGGTAAAAACACCACACGGGAGAGTCTGACAGACTGGCAGCTTTGCACGACATCTGGAAGTCTCCAGCCCATTTTGCCCTTTTGTATTTTCTTAATACGCCTCTGTGATGCCAAATGCAATTAAGCCTGATCTGCTCAGCACTGGGAGATCCTCAGCTTCACCTGTAGGACCAATGTCATCTTCCCAGCGGGGTGCACCAGACAGGTTATCCTGTCAGAGCACAGGGCCCTGCGGTGTGTGGCGAGGCCGGGCCTGCAGGGCACAGGGCACCAGGCCCAGGCCACAGTGCACACCTCTGCGGGATGCTGTGATGCGTGCATGTGGAACGACGTTGGGGCGAGTCTTGCGGCCACAGGAAGCTGATTTGGCACTATAGGCAAAGTTTTTAGCTAACGTGGCCTTCTTCTGATCAATAATTAGTGTGGCATTCTTGGGCCTCGTGAAGTGGGCTCTTTGAGTAGACTTATTAACTTGCACTTCAATGCGAAAAACCTGACTGTTGGAAATGCTAAGCACATCCTCGCCGGCAGATGACCCAGACAGCCCCTGGGATGTTAGTTTGCCTCTTGCCGACCGTCTCCTCAGAGTTCCTCCTTCCCAGAGGAAAGGGTAGAACGACAGCCAGGTGAGGGGCACTGCAGCTCATTGTGAGTGACAAGCAGATGGGCAGGAGAAGTAGGGAAGCGAGAAGCAGGAGATCATTTCAGGACATGTTTATATGTGGGCACTTACTGAGAGAGCTATTCTGGAAACTATTCACAATACATTTCTAAGCGTAGGCAAGTTTTTTGGTGAAAAATTAACAGGAAATTGGAAAGATGATGTTGTCAGTTCTTATTTTTTAGCCAAACAGACTGCTGCTGGAGAGAAAGAAAATCACCTAACAACAGGTACAAATGGTTAAACAAATGCTAAGGACTAGGTTCAAAGTCTGAGGAAGCGATCCCAGTGCATTACCCACCAGCAGTCCAGCTGGGAGACAGAGGGGAACAAATAGAGACTTGATAAATGCTCTTTCACCTTCTCTCTCCTGAAAATTAGGGGAGAATCCACTGCATTCACGTGAAACATTAAAATGTACATAAATCATACTGCACACAACCCTTTTGCTCTCAGCAGCTGCTCCATGCTGGAGTTTAAAGCTTCACCCTGCTACAGACAGGAGATTCAGCGAGTTTCCATTTTCAAGTCTTGTTTTATTGTTATTGTTGTTTTTTCTGTTGTTGATCACGTATGAGTAAAAAATCAAAAGACAGCAGCTAATGTAGCATTTCTAAAGACAACTATTACAAGTACTCCACTTTTCACTATGACAAGAGATACAGGGGAGGACAATTTCTTCTCCCCTGCAGTGCTCAAAAAAGCAAATATTTTGTTAGACTGCTGTGTTTAATTTGCACCGACAGGACCTTCACTTCCCATTACCGGTGGCTGAAAAGTCTGTCTGATACGTTTACCACACTGGGGCTTTCAGGAGTTTATTCCATCCCTCCCGAATTTCTGTGTGCTGTTCTTTACATAAGATGCATTTGTCAGGCTTGCCACCTATGTATATAAGTGCAAGGATCTTCTAAATTCGCAATAGCTCAGGCATTACAGCCTAATGGTACTAAATACAGCGCTGCACAGAATTCAGACCTGATTTATAAGCAAAGCCCCTGACAGTTCACAAAAATAGTTCTTATCTTTTCTAGTTCCTGCTCGAGCCAAAAGACTCACAAAGTATCTGCTTTAAGTTACTAATATTAACATCTGCGGTATGGAAGGTGGTACAACTCAAGTCGTTCGAGACTAAGAACATCCCTATATGGCTCTAAATTACATGCACAGGACTTGTCACAAGGCCAAGCATGATACAAGTTTAATGCTCCAGGACACAAAAACCACCAATTTACTTTTAAAAATCAATTACCACAGACTCAGAAGCAGTTTTGCATCAATCAGTTCCTATTTTAATGCAGTCGCTATGTGTTTGTGCATACTTGGCACTACTACTCGATATGGAAACGGCACTGAAGTTCACAGTTTTCCAGGGGCTCCTATCAAGTTTTACACTGCAGAGAGGGACTGTCACCTTCAGCTCCCAAAACCTGCAGAGGATGCTATGTTTTCCTAGACCCTAACAACCTCTGTTCCCACTACCGAAAGGCCAAAAATGCAGATAAAATATTTAGTGTGAGATCGTGTTGCCGAAAGCATTCACTGAAGTGATAAAGAACAGTCATGCATAAGCAGTAGTTCTACAAACTGGCGAAGTAAGTTAGGCAAGGTATCAACAAGTCCTCATCACCTGTTGATAAAGATATTTTTACGTACTGAAGAACAGTTTTATCTTTCAGTGCCTGAGCAAAGTCTTTCTAACATGCAAATAGCTTTTATGATTCTGCACAAGAGATTTCTAACATCTGTTCAGAGAAAACAAACAAGTGCTTTGTGGATATTTAAACTACATTTTATAAAAGAAAGCCATGCACAGAAACCTTTATAACTCACCCAATACTTAAAAGTTGTTTCAAGAGAAACGGGAGCTAAGTTCTCCCAGCAACGTGCCTTCCTGACTGTAAATAGAGGCTGAAGTCTAAAATAGATAGCCTATCACTCGGCACAGCCACATCTGAACATGCAGACTTCCAGAGGGCATAAAGAGTGCTGCAACTTACAGGCAGTCCTCGGATAGAATTCCCTCCAGCACAGGGGAGCCCGCAAAGACAGCTCCGAGAAGCATCAGCGCGAGTCCAGAGCCGTGTTCAGGAGGTGGAAATCTGCCTCCTCTTAAGCAAAGAATTCTGCTGGGGGTGGGCACTGATAAAACACAACACTGCGTCACAATTGCACTCGTTAGGCAAACCAATCCAAGGAAGCTCATATTAAAACAACCAAACGCTCTCTCTCTCTTTTTTTTCCCCCCAAGCACAGGCATAGACCAGATAGTGAATTTCCTTTCTTCCTTTTTTTTTTTTAAATCTCTTACCACGAGCAGTGACCACTGGGCATTCTGGGGTGATCAGGTGGGCTCTGAGAAGCCTCAGGTCTCCCGTTCGCAAGCACACTAAGCCTACGCTTAATGTAAACGGTGAAAGTGCATTTAGCAGGAAAGTATGCACATCCGACTGAGGAAAGATGTTGCACGCTTGTTACTTTATCCGTGTCAGTAGAGGTCTCACAGGCTAAGCAGACTGCAGAAAGCTGAAGATGTGCACGAGTGTGGGCTGGAGCAATGCCTAAGCAAGCAACATCACTTACAAAAGTTCAGCCTCGCTTACACAGTCAGAATTCCTTGAACCACCTTCCTTGGAGTGGGAAGAAATTTTGCATGTGTGTCAGGGCAAAAATAATGTTTGCCTAAAAGCACCTGGCTTAGCTTTATATAAAATATGTCCTTGAACACCACAGGATACAATCAAACCATTTCATTCAGCAAAAAGGAATTGAAATCAAAACTTCATTGTTGTGGTTTAAAAACCTGATACACGTACATTTACTTCAGGGATAAACCAGGCTTCTGGTTTATAAGTAAATGGCATTGCAAACTTAACATTTTAACTAAACTTTTAGGTTTGACTCCATTCTGAATCACCCAAAGGCATGGCATCACATTCAAACATAACAAACTCAAGTTTGCCATGTCCTCCACATTTGAGAAAAATCAAATCACTGATTTAAATCTGCAAACATAGAGTTGGAAACTTAATTCTTACCTCATCTATTTTTTCAAGTCTGAATAAAGTCATAATGTTACTTAACAAGGAGGTAAAGGATTTCCAAACTGAGCTCAGCTGCAGATCACAGTCAGGGATAATTTGGTAAATCTGAAAAGTGGTTTATATTTGTTAAAAAAACTCACATGGATTGGTAAATCTATATCATCTTCTACAGAGAATTAGGGCAAATCTCCAGCTAGAAATCTCTAACGCAGAAATGACATTAAAACTTCCCAATTAAAAAAAGAATTATAAATATCAGGCCAGGATTCCTTACAAGAAATGTTAACTCTTTACAGAAGGTCAACACCCAAGCACTACTAAGCTTGCCCCAAGGCCCACAGCTTTGTGCACAGCTAAATCTCAGGTCTGGTTGTAGAGTCTCTCCTTTTCATGTTGTAACTGCTGGCAAACAAGCTCACCAGTTTTAGACAAGTGAGAGAAACTGGATTTCCCTTCTTCACAAAAGCAACACATGTTGACAATGTTAATCTTTTCCTGCAGATCTAAACACATCCTACTTTTTATCAATCCAAGTGAGAGCAAACCTGATTGTAAACATGAAGTCAGCTTGTATTTATAGGTCCAGATTCCACGGATTTAAGGAAGTGAATAAACAAACACAGCAACTTTCCTGGAGTACTTGTTTAGCTTTATACTGTAGGAAAAAAAAAACAAATGAAAAGAATACCTAAGAAAAAAACAGAACACAAAATATTATTTGACGTTCTGTTTATAGCTGACATACTGTTGATGACTGGCATGGTAAAGCTCAGACACAAAGGATCAGAAGCAGATCCAGCCCCCCTCCAGCTCTCCCTAAACTACGGTTCATCCAGTACCAGCGTCCAGATGCAGGTAGGAAGGCCTTCCAGAGGACACTCCTTGGCCGGGCTACTTGGGAGGTACCTCCATCTATCCCCAAAGCCAAAGCTGCCAGCCAATGCTGTGGGAACCATCGCAGACCCACACAGACAACAAAGTGGAACCCTTTGGGTGCCACTTCCCATGAGCCAGCCTGACCACAGCCGTGGTTTCTTGTTGACGTAAACTTCAGAGCAATTGCAAAGGATATAATAAACAGCACAGAAAAAGGAAATATCTTTCAAGCTTTTGTTCTGCTAAATCAGCATTGTGGACCTCAGGCATGGGAAAAGTCGATCCAAGATAGGTTGATCATTAAAAAAAGTTACAATTTGGGATACCACTAAAGAAACAGGCAAAGGAAAATTTATACGACCACAAAATAAATGATGAGGATCAGCTTCTGGCAATGGTGGCACCAGCTGGGTTCCCATCAAAACCAATATTCGTAGAAATGATAAATATTACAATCACAATCAGATATTGCAATTTTTTTTTCAATTGTAATTTACTCTGGAGAGTCCACGACTGAGAGATCCCTGTTTGACTCAACAAATCCACTGTGGGCAGATTTATATTCTGCTTTAAATAGACTAATAGGATGTGCTGATTAAAATAATCAATTTGCATTACTTATTTCCTGAAAGATGCCAAGGTTCTTTTTTACCAGTAACTAAAGCAGCATTAATTGGCAACTTCAGGGCACTGTTACATCAAAAGTAACTGCCTTTTTTTTGCCATTCAGATGGGAAAGCTACATATTTATGCAGTTAGAGGTATTTTAAAATGCATACAGCTTGAGAAGAAAATAATGGGGGTTGGCTGTCATTTTCTAACATGAAAAACCGTAGGATTTGGAATCTGAATACCTGCAAGCTGTGTTTAGTCAGAAAAAGCAATGCAATAAAAACATCCAAAAGCTGCACAACGTTGATCCAGTTGCGCTCTGATGTCTTAAATAAGGTTACTGACCAATTTTTGGACTTTGGCATACCTACTGGTACTCTAAAACTGGGAGCCACATGCAGTTGGAACTCAGCACTTTTGATTTCCCTGTGTTTGTGCTCCTGATCCTACAGGGAACCCTCACCTCCAAATGAAGAGAAAAAGAATGGGCATAAAGGAGAGGTGAAGGTGGATGGATGGCTCTGAGTTTCTCCTCTGCAGATGCCGGACCTGGAGACACTCCTGAGCAAAGCCACAAACACTGCTTGAGTTGGAATGAGCCTGCTCCGATCAACATCTGTGTACTCGCTTTTGCATTCTGGGTGGCAAGCTCCAATACATTCTGTAATCCATCAGGATAATCTCCAAACAGAAACAGATATATCTGTATTTCAGCGTGAGGAAAACAATCTCAGGACTGTCTATACAGCCTAATGTCACAGACATAAAAATTAAAAAGCTGCTGGACATTCAGGGATGGATTGCCCTTTTTGCTTTCAGAAAGCAAAAAATTTGGGCAGGCTTTTTTTATCAACTGCAAATTCTGTCACGTTGCCATGTGAAACTTTTTTTCCAGCAAGCCCTTGGTCTCCCAGGGTAGACAGGCCATCCCAACAAGGAGACTTCCATTCCCAATGGCAAAGGTGAACTTGCTGTACTTACATTAACATGCAGGGAGAGCTGCCATGCTGCGCTTAAAGCCACCCTGGGAAAATGGAAAGGAGGAAGCCACAGCTGGAACTGCTGGAGGCCAAGCCTGGCCTGGAGGATGACAGAGGCTGGGAGAGTGAGGCTGACTCCAGCCCTTGTCACAGCACAAGCCCATGCTGAGCCAGCAGGACTTCAAAGGCAGCAAAACCATTCTGGAGAATCAAGGCTTTGGTCAATGCTTATTCAAGCACTGCTCCGGTTAATGCCAGGAACCAACTGGACTTGTATCACCCCAACTCTGGCTGATTCACTGAGGCTGGGCTTACAACATCCATATTAAGTGCAAAGGAATGGGAGAACTGCTACCCTGCGTCTCCTGGGGCTTTATCAACTATCACCCCTCCCCAGCCCCACCTCTAAAGTAAGCAACCAACATGGGCAACGCACTTCTAAAAACCCTGGCTGCTGCTGACAACTCAAGTAGCATTATTCCAAATTACTAATCAACCTACATTAACTACATGTAGAACACAAAAATTGCCTGTAAAATGTTAAAGGCAATTTGGAAATTCAATGTTTCGCAAATTCAAAGGCTTATGCAAAGATCCCCTTGGTAAAAAGCCAGAATGAGGTTGCCAGAATTTAATAATGGGAATTTTCAGATAAAGGAAATATGACACATCAAGCCCCAAATTAAATGCCATTCTCATTTTGTTTGGGGTTTCACATGACTGCTCTGATGTCTTCTCCCACTGAGCTACAAGAGAACTCTAGGGCTCCCCTGACGCCAGTGACCCTCTCTCTCAAGAGGGAGGCGGAATGAGTAAGCAGTTATCAATACATTCAAGCATCCTGACTGGCCCACGCTGGCATCTTCCAAAACCAGTATGGCCACCATGACAGAAGATCAGGCACTGCTGAAATGAGCTAGCTGACTGCTAAAAGTGGGAAAGGACCAGTGATGAAATTATAAAGGTGACAACACTGACGCAGCCACCGAAAGCTGTGGCTATGGCTTCATGCTGTTGGAGCAGTAGCCAGCTATGACACCTAGGAGCCTGGTGATGACATACACAGGGTTTAATACTGTCTGGAGACAGGTCCAAGCCACTTCTGTCACCAGAGAGAGCTCCCTCTTCGCACTGTCTAATACATGCTGACCATATGAAGAACAGCACCTGCCACCCAATAGGTCTGTTCGCCCCCAAAGATCAATAGCTGCTGTTCTTCGGAGTCCATGTAGTGGTCCAATTCTACCTCCCACAGTCTTTACTGCTACAAACACAGGGAGCACAGTGGTGAGACAAGATCCTTGTGGTCCGGCTATAAGAAAGAGTTAACACACAGGCTGCTTCACTGTAGGCTGGTGGTGCTGCTGGAGCAAACAGGTGGCTGACAGACCTGTCACGCTGGCTGGTAACTAAATCACTGCTGATGTGACATGCCAAAGAATGTCCCACGATTGGGTGCATGGCTTGGCAAACACCTGCAAAAGGGACTTAATAAGGGCATACAGTGCTGTGAAGTAGGTCAAGCAAAGCCAGGCTTTACTCTCTGCAAAGGGTCAATCTCCACCTCAGTGCTTCTCTGGTGCTAGACCAAGTGCTGAAAACCTTAGGAAAAGTTGACATACAAACAAGATTAATATAGGGAGTTGGTCACGGACCTTGTTACCAAGAACACTCCCTCAGATGAGTGACTGCTGATGGAGAGATGACTCCATGTTTTATCTGGGGTTCTTCTAACCTGCAAGCAAGCCCTGGTAACATCAGTGTTTCTGCTTCGGCAGTCCAGAGCCCATGTCTCAGTGGAGCACATGGAAGGGTCCTAACGGCAGGGGCAGGATAATGGGGCACACGCTGCCTCCAGTGAACTGACAAGTGCACTCGTCTGCAGCAAGAGCTCGAACAGCTAAAATTTCTCTGCTTGCTGACGCACAAGCTATAAAGAGAAGAGAAAGTCGTTAAGGTAGCAGAAGATATTTCCTTGAGTACATGGCACCAGCAAACAGCGCCAGTGGCTGGTATGCCTCATCCTCTTAAAAAGGTGTTTATAGCTAAGCTGTGATGGCGATAACGATGCATTACAGCACCTCGATGGCTGCCCAGAGGAGGAAAGGCAACATGGATGTAGCTGAGAGGTCAGTAATAGCAAAGGGTATCCCCAAAGGAACCTTCCTGTCCTCCTGCCTTTCTGGAGAAGGGCAAAAATCAGACATAGCTGTGCTAGGGCTCTGCTGTGCCCACCACAGCTTGGATAGGGACTTCCCTTAATCTGTCCAACATGAGGAATGCACATCTCAGCACAGCCCTATTCAAGGGAGAAAAGAATACAAAAAAGAAATAAAAGAAGCCTACAGCAGCCAGGTATGACAACAACATCAAGTAAAGAGGGTCCTCTGGAGAACAGGTGCAAGCGTGGAGCGCAGTTCTTGAAGGACTTGGAAGAGACTACTGTTTCCTCCATGGTATGAACAAAGAAAAAAGACTCAGAATCAGAGAATGGCATTGTTTGCAGGGGACCTCTAGAGATCAGTGAACCCACTCTCCCTGCTAACGCAGGTTCCCTACAGTAGGTCACACAGGTAGGAGTCCAGATTGGTCTCGAATATCTCCAAACACAGAGACTCCACAACCTCTCAGGGCAACCTGTTCCAGTGCTCTGTCACTCTCAGTGTAAAGACAACTCACTGTTATCTTCAAAATGAATGAGGATCAGGGAAAATAAAAAAAAAATTAAAAACACTAAAAAAAAATCACTAAGCAAATAATCTACCATTAATAAACAACTGGTTGTTTCTGGTCACTGAGATCTTCAGCAGTCACAGAAGGCATTTCCTTTCATATCTGTTCTACACAGGAATTAAAAAGGGAAAATTAATTACGCCATTCTTACGACTGTCAGTCAGTTCCTCAGCCTTGAATTAACTACGCATTGAAGTGATTCTGATGAACACAATGATGCGGAGAAAAAGCAGTTGCTCTGGAACTGTGGAATACATTTCTCCCAAAATGGGCTTAATATTTCAATCAACGCTTTCTGCAAGTGTTTAACCAATTACTTCCTGCAATTCCACTTCTGTCTTCTTTAAAAATTCTGTTGATGTGAACTCCTTTCAATCACTTCTTGTAATACAAGTAGCTAAACGAATTACGTTTAAATTATATTACAAGTTTCTTTTTCCTTCAAATCTGACCAAGGAGGGTTTTAAAATAAACATGATCCTTTCCAGTTCTAAAATTTCTCAACTGAGAAAAAAAATCATTTTCCATTCTCCAAAGCAATCCAGAATGTAGACCGCACTTCTCACTCGTGTACATTCAATTTTGGAAGACGTTGGTGTCACCAATCTAACGTGAAATTCAGGTATGCAGAAGGCTATTATGTATCTACTTTAAAACATAATTGTCAGTTACTGACAAATGCTTTGAGCATTTTTTTAAATTCCAAGCAGTCCCATCAGCTCATCTACCAATGCTGGGCTTTCATGCTGCCTGGGGTTCGCAAGGACTTACTCAGAAAACGTAGAGAATTTCATTGCACAGACTCAGAGGCACAGCTGTCCACCAAGCAAGCCTCCCCGGCTGAGTGCCTCCCGGGTGGACCCAACAAGAAGTACACCAGGCAAGGAGCAACGCTGGGGAAACACCAGCTGCACAGGGTGAGAGGTGATACAAAGAAAAGAGAAATGTTCAGGTTTGCTTGTTTGCTTGCAGCAACAGACACTGAAGTTTATTGATTTCAGTTTCAGCAGCTAAAAATCCATGAAAACATTTTAATATCATACAGACAACACTATCCCATATTAAATTTTCTATCGAAGTAATAATATAGGCCAGGATTTTCTCACAGTCGTCGTGATTTACTTATCAATTAGTACAATAACACCTATTTTAAAATATAAATATGATGAAGTGCAAATAGCTTTTTTATCTCGGTATAATTCAGCTGTTCAATTATACGGAAATATCTAAGGAAAGAAAGAGATTGAAAAAAGAACCCAGTGTTACAATACAACAGTTAGCTGTAAAAATAGCTGGACACATTCTCAGCCACTGTCTCTCAACCGTTCCCTTTATATCCAATGTGAAACTGTTTCCAACACACTAATCACATCCATTCTGAAGCAACTAAAATTATATGATTTCAAACTATTTTCATTAGAAAAACAGTCCTTTAGCAACTGCTTTTACTCTTCCAAGTAATTGTATACTCTTAGAGGCCAAATATTCAGCCAGTGTGCAAAAATAACCCTAGCCTCTTATTAAGGATAAAAGGCCAGATAAGACTTCATATTAAAAGCAAGGATGCCTCTACCAGCAGCGCTGCTCGATACTGAGAGTTACACTTAATGTTAAAAGTTTCAATCCATAAATGTTAAAATCTTCATAACTTTGGATCAGTCTTACAACAACATGCCGAATAGCACGGCTGATATTTCCTTGGAGGTATTTCCAGTAACAGCCAAGATGTTCAAGTAACTACCTCTGTAAACAGCTCTCACCTCAGCTGTAAGAAATCTGCACTTAACACCCCACAGCTCTGACAAAATGTCTTATCCATCTGGAACGTTTTTGGGAGCAACAGCCAAATAAAGAGACTGAACTGATTAATATTTGATTACAACATCTGTCTATGGACAGTGTAACAACAATGCATTATAGGGTTACTCAAATCAGAGGGACAGCACTGTCTTTTTTTGCTTTGACCTAAGCACCTGTCACACTTCTAGGCAAAGGCTGTTTATTAAATGCAAGTAAGACCCCCGATCTCCTGTTCCGTAACTGCTATGTCTGATCTTCTCCCTATTCAACACATGTTTTGACAGAAAAATGAAATTGATTTAAAGTACAAAGTGGCAGCCATCTAATCCACAGATAAAACCACAGTGATGTAAGTTACGCTCTTCCTAAAACAAGCTTGAAGCCATGATTATATTAAAGACACAGATGTGAGGGGATTTTTCAACTTCCAAGCAGATATGCAAGCAAGGTATTACAATCCAGGGGTGCAGGTGAATGAATAAGCAAGCAAACTACATGATGTTTGTGCAGCGTCCTCTCAATCCTGCAATCCCTTCTAGAAAGTCTGGGTCTACATCTCCCTCTTCTTTACTCATGTTCTTCTCGCATGGCTTGGTCTCAGAAACTTTCCATGCCTGTAACGGAAACTCGAGCCAACTTCTTAAATGTATGATTTCTTCATCTCCACTCATCATCATCCACTTCTGTTTCTGAGAAGCTCCTCATCATGACACCTGTATCTCAAGAAGCAAAACAGGAAACATCACAGGGATGAAGCAAGGAAAGATGAATTATAATATGCCTCTGTGTCTTTAATAAAATCACAACTTTCACTCAAGTTCCTTTTAGGAAATAGAGTTCCTTTTGCTAAAGTATCGTCAAACCAGGTGCGTAAGCACCCAGTGCCACAGTCGGCGTAACCAGTGACACCTCCTCATTCACATCTCTGCTCCTATCACGAGGAGCAGAAGAAATCCTGTGCCAGTCTTACATACCATGGGAAACCTCCTCAGGTGCCAAGCCTGCCAAACTCGTCTGCAGCAGGCAGCTCCACTGCCAGTACCTGCTGACCCATCTGCCAACATACCCATAGTGAGCACAGTGCAAGCTGTCTTTACCCAGGATCTGTTTGCCCAAGGAAGTAGTGGTATAGCCCACAATTGATGTCACAGCCTCTCCTTTCCCAACTGCTTCTAGAGCCACACAAAGTCTGCAGTATATGTGTTGGTTTTTTTTAACACACTTCTCAGCTAGTGGAGCACTGCTATTAACAGTGACAGAGGTCTCAGTAAGGCCTCAGTTATTTCCAGCATGTATTTGTCCCCAGAACAATATTCCCAAGCTTTGGGGTGGGGTGGAGGGGACTTGCCTGGCTGTTACCCCGTGTAATTCATTCAGTGGTCTTTCAGTCACCTAAAGCTTGGGACCAGATGGGCCCAGAGCCAACAGCACAAAGGCAGCAGGATGAGATGATCAAGGCCAACAGGGTGACACAGCCACCTCATGCCTGAACAAGCCGCCCAAGCCCTCTGCCTGCCTTGTGACCTCACCAAATGCTGACCATGGGGGTCAGGAGGGAAGAACAGTCACCAAAGGCAGCTGCAAGCCAGCTCCCCATCAGACAAAAGCACAAAAGCAATTTTATCCCTGCCCATTAGGGTTAAGGCTGTATTTAAACAAACATGAGCACCCAAATTTCCTCCAAGCAGGGGCAGAGCAGCGCCCACTTCTTACAGTTCCTATCTCAAATATTCAGAACCCCACCTCTTGTTTGAAACCCTCCTTTCTTCTACAAAAGCCCTTGGCAGCAGCGCTGCCCATACACCTGGCGCACCTAGCTTGGAAAGACAGCACTGCCCTTCATCAGCAGTGCTAATGTTGCAAAGCCACAGTGGGGTCGGTTCTCTTCAGCGAGCAAGGAGGGACAGCTTTAGAGACAGCATCTTGTGCAGCACCAGAAGGCTTAGCTTTGGCTCTTGCACATTGCAGTAGAGAAGATAACTTTGCCTTGGACAAAGAAACCCCCCGTCATTGCTTTGGATATCATAGGAATGATAGCTGATAAGTAAGTGGGCAGAAGCATATGTGCTCTGCAGGGATTACATGTCAAGGAAAAATACACATTTGCCTATTTCTGAGCTCCTGAAGAAGTCCTTTCCTTCAGAAGTGCTTACGAGGCAAACATTTCCGAAGCCTGTGCCTCAGTCGTCATGGCTGCTGGTCAGAAACTCAGGGAATCCAACTACCACGCGTTTCAGGAGCTCACAGTATAAAAGCAGAGGCGGCCCCATGTGCCCCATCAGCGAGACACTGAGAACATGCCCAGATAACCATCCAATTATTGTATACTGCCATGATCCTCCACCTTTCATCGTGACGATCACTGGATGCAAGATACACAAACTGCAATTTCACTGTTTTGTAATCATCGTAAGTCCACGTTATTTGTGAACACCAGAAATGATCTGGCAACAATTAATTCAATTATTAACAACATCCTCACTCGTTAATCAGATGTCTACACTCAGCATATGCACAGTAGTAGAGATTACAAGACATCTGCACTCCTCACTGTTGCATTCCCACAGAGAACTGCAGAAAAAGATGAATATTTGCAGCTGAACCTGATGTCAAAAAGATCTGATGCCGGCTGTCACCTGAATGCCTCAAACAACTGAGAAATGATTCACTTTTCTTTTGAAGAGACAACTTACTGGCAGGCTGTGCCTTCTACCTTTGATCTTTATAGCAGCCAACACCAGCAGAATTTTGTAGCTCAATAACAAAACACAGAAACCTCACGGGCTGTTAACTCAATTACCATACTATGGCAAGGAAGCTTTCCCCTTATACCTTGGGGGAAAATCTTTAGATTAGACAGCACTTGCATTAAAGGCATATGCACCTCAAAGATGCAGTGTAACTGTTCATGTACTTGATTTCTTTAAGGGGAAAAATATTCCGCAACAACTTGCTTGCAGGACTGGTGTTTTCCCTCATACCCCCAGGAAACAGCACTTACGTAACCGTGCCAAGTGTCTAATGCACAGAAATGGGCACTGCAACCCCATCTGATGGAAAAGAACAGAGATTTCATAGGCGCTCCCTCCAACAACAGACTTGCAAAGTAAACCAGCGATGCAGCCCCCAAGTGATGAGCTGCTTCACAAACATGGGCAGACACTGTATGTTCCTTCAAACACTCACAAACCACAACATGGTGCTCGGCTGCTCAGACACCGTCCTGCTGGTAATGGAAAGAAACGTGCTTCAGCTACTGCAGTGCTACCAAAACTGGGAAGCTGCAGGAAACTCACCTTTACTAGCTGAGCTGCTCACAGAGCTACTTTTATTCACAGGGCAATGCAGCAATGTCTCATGCTCAGCACTGCAGCTCCCACCTGTACACTGGCTGACGTGTTAGCAGACAGTGCTCTCGCTTTCATAGAGGCACACGGTCAATAGTTGTCACCTTTCACCAAGGAAAAGCAGATGTACACTGCAGTACAGATGACCCCAGGAATCCCTTAAAAAACAAAAAACCCTCTCAGTCCCTTCCAAGAAAATCCTGCCCAGGGTGGGCGCGCTGCAAACTGCCACGACAGGTCAGATTTCTGGTCCATCTGCCTAAGAGTTCTGCCTGCCCTGATCGGGACCAGATGCTTCAGAAGGTGGAGCAGCTTGCAGAGTGAACAATGATGTGACTCACCCAAAGGGGAAATTCCTTCCTGACCTCATCAATTAGCATGAAGGTTTATATCCCTAATTTATTTTTAATCTTATTTACTGCAACTCTGGATATTATCATTATATATTATATAAACGTCCAGGTCTGCTTGGAATCTGACTAAACCTTTGGCCTCGGTAATATCATGCGGCATAATTATATGAGGTTTCAAATGTACTTATTTTCTATTTCATTTAACGTCCCTTTGTTCTTGCACTGTGGGAACTATTAACCACCTCTTCCCCTTCCTTTGGCTCCAGCTGGCTTGCACCATAAGCTACCGTGCCACACTGCTTTCCGGCACAGAGCAGGAACGTGATCTGAGGGCCTTTAAAGCCATAATTTAGCTACTTTATTAGTTAGCCAGCGATATTTCTACAACCAGAGTTTCTGGGATCTGCTGGAAGTTGGCAGCTCCATCAAAATTTCACCAGCCCCTACCCAATTCCAGATCTTACAGACTCACTTTTCTGATCTTTTCCACGTAAGATCTACCTCCCTTACAAGCAAACTGCTTTGCTTGGTACCATGTTCTTCAAACTCCCTCGAGATTCTGAGAAATCTACTTCTCAAAGAACAAAGAAGCAGCACAACACGCTCGGCTTTTCAAGGTCATGCGGGAACCTCTCCCTCTGAGCAAAGAGCTCCCCTACCATCTCCATGCCTGAAAAAAGAACCGTGTCCAGCTGAGCTCAGCCCAGCCCACTGCGCTCTTGAACAGTGTCCCTGTGGGCCGCAGGTCCCTCTGTGCAGTAACTTCACCCTTTGCTGCTACTTACAGATGAGCTGATGACATACTCATCAAAACTATTATGCTGAGTTGTAGCTAAAGCTCCAGTGCAATTGGTCACTGCCATTTCTAAGACAACACTTGCAGAAGGCATCAAGGTATAAAGCCACACCTTAATTCAACACAAGTTTGATGACCAAAAAAAAAAACAATAGAACCACATACAGAAGCAGCAGACAGGGAAGGGAGAACACTGAAACAACCTTGAGGGTTCTGGATCCTCTCTACTCCCCAAAACACAGTCTTCCTCTCGCAGCTCCTGGAGCCAAAACTTTGGACTCCAGGCCAAAGGACTGTAACCCCTAAATCCTTAGGAGAGAAAGAGCCAGTCTGGATGATATCTCACTGGAATACCTCACGGCCCTTCAAAGAGATCAAAGATTGTTACAGCATCTGTGAGAAACGCCGCATAACTAGCACTGTTTTACCACATGTGTTTTGATTATGGGCTTGGAGCTGGTGAATTATGTCAAGAGAATACTTCTTGGCCTCAAGCAAAAAGAAAATTACAACATTTCATCCTTTTTTTGTGAGATCTTCAGGCATGGAACCAGTCAAGAGACAACTCCTGCCCCAGCCTTAACATAAGGTCCATAAACAGATGGAGCTCTTTAATGATGAAAACAGCGCTAACACAACAGGTACAGGCACCACTTTACCAACTGCCACCTCACTGAATAATACAATCTCATGCAGCTTTTGCCTCTGTTTGGTTTTACCATATATGAGACCTGTGATTTTGTTGACTCCAATCAGCATATGCTCCTCAATGACCTCCCCATGATGCTTAATGGCTACATACCAGCGTTAGGGACTCTGCTCCAGAGTAATGTAACGATCTTAATACTTTCTTTCCAGAGCTCACGAATGTTTTCCTGTTCTACAAAACATCTGCAAAGACTGAACCAAGTACTCGCACAGTGCTCTCAGGCAAGCCGCTTACACTGTGGTCCAAGTCACAAGTTCCAGAGCACTGCCTTATGTTCTGTCCCACTCGGTGGGCCAGGGTGAGGTTAACCTTTTAATTCTCTGTGCAGTAACCAGGAGTAATGACAGTTACTTGACGGATTCAAATAAATAACAAATTTACTTAAAACTCGGGGGAATTATACTACCATCACGTGTCAAAAGTTAGAGAGAGAGTCTGGTAGTCTCAGGTTCACACAGAAGGGGGGGAAAGGGAGGACTACTTCTATTCTCTCCCTTCTCCCTCGCTTTAAGTTAGAATCAAAGTATCATTTGAGTCAGAAGGGACCTCTGAAGGTCACGTAGTCCAATGCAATGAACGCGGATACCTACAGCTAGATCAGCTGCTCAGAGCCTGGTCCAGCCTGGCCTTGAACATCTCCAAGGATGGGGCATCCACCATCTCTCTGGGCAAGCTGTTCCAGTGTTTCACTACCCTTATTGCAAAAAACCTCCCTCCTTATATCCAGCCTAAATCTCCTCTCTTTTCATTTGAGGCCATTTCCCCTTGTCCTATCACAACAAACCCTGCTAAAGATTCTGTCCCCTTCTTTCTTATAGCCCCCCTATAAATACTGAAAGGCCACTATCAGGTCTCCCCAGAAACCTCTCTTCTCCAGGCTGAACAGCCCCAGCTCTCTCAGCCTGGTCTCATAGGATAGGTGCTTCATCCCTTGGATCGCTTCTGTGGCCATCTTCTGGATGCACTCCAACAGGTCTATGTCTCTCCTGTACAGAGACTCCACATTTGCACGCAGTACTCCAGTAAGGTCTCACCAGCGCAGAGCAGAGGGACAGGATCACCTCCCTGACCTGCTGGCCACGCTTCTTTTGATGCAGCCCAGGTACAGATGGCTTTCTAGGACACGAGGGCTCATTGCTGGCTCATGTCCAACTTGCCATCCACCAGCACCCCCAAGACTATTTCTGCAGGGCTGTGCTCTATCCTCCAGCTTGCTACTGGAAAAAAGAGAAGGCAAAGATCTGGTAACACACCACCACCCAGGACAACCTGGCTTAGTTGATCTGCCATCTACAGGAGAATTACCGCTCATTCTCAAAACCCCACTGAATCTTTATGTTTCTAGATGGAAGCAGCATAAGGGGGAGTCTGCAAAAGCCTTACCAGGGCTGCCAAGGACCTCAACTTCCATTTCCTCTCTGCAGAGTCTGAAAAGGGCTTTCATTTCAATAAATCTCATCAAGAATATCCATAGGAAGCATTCCCACAGGGGTCTCGGCGGGGATGGTGTCTCTCAGCAACGAGCATTTCACCCAGGCAGGGCTTAGGAATATCCAAACACATTAGTAACCCATATCTGTTTTTTGTAGGGGATGATCCCACTCTGGCCTGCAGTATCAGCATTTAAAGCAGAGATTTGGGCCTCTGCGTATACCAGAAAGTGACCAGAGTCTTAAAAGGACCAAGGGGAAAAGTTATCAGTAGGTCCCCCTACTCATTTTCACTGAGCCTTCTAATACATGCCCACTGGCTGCTCCCCAACTCTCACTGGAGACACTGTAAGAAGTTTTCTGACTCTGTAGGGCGAGTGGGTTCCCCCACAGGAGCCACAGGAATGTCTGATCTCTGATACACAGAGGCTGTGGGGACATTCTCCTTTGCCAGTTGGCCTGTATCTGTTTCCACATTTTTACCTGCATACTGGGGAGGGGTAGGCCACCCACTCATTCTCAGGAATACCTTGATCTAGACTTTCCTTCCACACTGATTTCTTGAGGCTCCTCCCACAAGGCTACTAACTCAGGGGCAGAGTATTTTCCCCTCTGCCTAGGGAAGGCAATAATGACAGAGAATTCTCCAATCAACAGTGGCAAAAGCAACCCGGGACACCTTAACTGCAATACTTTTACTGCTTTTGAATCATTACTGAATTTCAAATGAAAAAGATGCGATACTTTCCACTCGTCACATTCAAAAGCACAGTTTGGGTAAGGAAATCTTTTAATGGACTCAACAAAGGTATTTTTGGCTGCTGGAATACTCAATCTGTTGAGCTAAAAATAGCTTTAAATAAATTTGTAATACAAGCAGTACATACTTTGCCTAAGAAAAAAAATCTGCTGGCCACTCACAGATCATGTGAACTCAGTTATTTAGTTGTGCAAAGAACATGAGTAATTCCAAGCCTTATCTGACTGTAGATTTGGATCTATTTAGCAATGGTGCTGTCACATACCAAACGCAAGACAATGGGGAGGGAAAGTTCCTACAAACAATGGCCGCAGTCATTTAATGAGATGGTCACAAAGAAAAGAGATGAGACTGGAAAAGCCTGGGCCGCTGCCTCCGTGCAAAGAAAAAGCAAGGCATCCTCCTGCCCACCTTTTCTTTGAGACTGCAGTATAAGGAAATGGGATGCCTGACACTACCACTCCCTGACACCCACCAGCAGAAGCTATGGAAGAGAACCGTCTCACCTTTTTTCCTTTCCTTCTACTTCCATCGGTCAGTAGAAGGGCTCCTCAAAATGTACTGTTTTTACAACCAGTGTCACACAAGCTGTTTCTGATACTGCTCACTGGCGCACAGCGCGACCTGAGCTATGGTAAAATAGGGTAGCTCAAACATACCCAGTACTCTGTGCCACGTTAAGTTCTCAGCAGCTGCTCTGTTCACAGAAAGACATCTGAGAGAAGTGCCATAAATAACGAGATCACATGGAGTCTCCCATTGCACAACCAACATCCATCTTTCCTGCTCAGGAATTTATGCTTCACACCCTGTGCCGTCAGTCAAGAGCACGTTACCGGCTATGTTCTCAGGGTGAGCCGGAGGATATTTTGGAAAGTGATACAGCCCTCCTGCTGGCCAGGTCTTTTCAAAATACTTTCTCTTCTGCTATAATAAAGACAAATGTTTCTATAATCTCGTCCAAACTGTGTGGTCTCTTTCCGCGGCAAGCTATGTATCCATGCGTGCCTTTTACATATTGCGGGTACATAAAACAACTTACAGCACGTGGATGTCCGACAGTCTGATGGAAACTGAAGGGAACAATTCCTTAGTGGATTCGGGAGCAAAGTTTTTATTGATATGTACAATTGGACAGCATTTTCTCCGACTCCAGTTTCTGCAAATCCCTAAATTGAGCAGCCCCTTTGAGGATTTCCAATTCATGTTACTGTTAGACTAAAATTAAACCCAGTCCTCCTAAAACACCCCATTTCTAGGGCTCCGCAAGGGGATAACCACATTACGAAGCAGTATAGCTATAACTAGGAATAAAGACATATAGTTATTTTATATAAATGAGGTTTTGTTTGTTGGGTTTTTTTTTTGGTTCCCCTGGAGTGTTGCCACAAATTGCTTTCCAGGGCTTGGTTCAGAAATTCCAAATTCAGATTGTTTTTTTTCCTCTTTGAGAAAGAACTCTTTTTAACAATTCTGTTAATCTTGGAGTTTGGAGTTATTTTTATTAAAGCAACGCCCAGAGTTTAAGCTATTCCATTAAAAGATCAGGAATTATTTTTATTAAAGTAACACCCAAAGCTTAGACGTTCCTTGCAAAAATCAGGCAAAGAGCTTCCATTCTTAAGAAGAAAAGGTTATTTGCCCTGTCCTTGTAAACAGAATTCATGGAGACAGCAGAGCTCTGATGCGTTTTACTGATGTCTTTTTGGCTTTTAGGGTCGGAAAAAAGAAATAAATTAGTTAAATAAGCCTTTTGCTCTCAGCACAATTGGGTTTTTTTCTCTCTTCTCATCTTCTTTTGCAGAAAAAGCAGCCATGATTTCCAGATTTCTCACTGGACATTTGCAACAGTTTTGAGGTGTTCCGCCATGAGTGTCTCTGTCATATTCGGTACCAGACTCCTAGCCTGAAGGAAGACCCACTGCCCTCAGTGAGACTGATTGTCAGATGGAACTTGTTAGGCAACAAGAAACTTGCTCCTCGTCCCCTAACTCTTATACCACAACAGAAACGAGGCTGCAAAGGAAAGGATCTTACCTCCACTCTCGTGGCCTTGCGGCACAGAAACCTTCTGCTCTTCAGTGGCAGCCCTGTCTCGAGAACAAGATCAAGTGGTGCCTTTTTGTTTGCCTGGCTGTGTTAACAAACTAGGTTACATCACCCAGACTCCTCACTGTGACTAAACTACGGCTGAGGTGTTTGGAGGAAAAAGGCAATGCCTTTTGATCATGGCTTCCGATTCTGAGTGTAAGCACCTGTCATTGAGGACTGCATGCTGTCAGCAAGCCTCCTCCAAGCACTATTGCTCTTCAGCCATAACAAGCCAGAGGCATCATGGCATTAATGACATGTCCAACACGATGCTCCTTCCCTGTTGAAGACGGCACGTAGTGACAATTCTCAACTTCTTTTATGTAGAAATTAGGGCTGGGGCAAAATCTCTTCACTTCCTCAGAAGGAGAGGCTGAGTGATGACATACCCACCTTTCTCTCTGCAGCGTGTATAATTTCAGGTTGCCCAACAGTAGCAACACTCCTGAGTTCAGGAAGACTTTAAAAGGAGCGATTATGCTCACGGAAGTAAGCTAGCATGAATAAACTACCCAGGCAACAGGGAAGCATTCCAAAGCCCTGTGCTGTCACCAGGCTTTTGGCCAATGCTGCTTAATCATATATGCAAAACACACATTACGGAAAGATTCATCATAGATTTGAATATTCTTAATCAATTACCCTGCACTGAAGAAGCTTCCCTGAAAGCCATCCTCATATGCAGGGACTGGGATCTCCTCCTGCCTTCAGAGCTTCTGTCAGTGGTACAGCACAGGCTTCCCCCTTAGCACTAGAAACCCATCAGGCAGTTTTGGAAGGGACATTTTAGAGCTTAGCAGCACCTGAGCAGCACACTGCTGAAATTCGTAACCGCTAGTGCCACGAGTTATGCAGCAGCTGCTACGGGCTGCGCTCCCATCTGGTCCCGGCTGGCACATGCCAGTTCATACCAGCTGGGCACAAAACACAGCACAGACTGAAACTCGAAATGCTCGTGGCACAGCAAAAGGTATTCTGACTGCAGGTTGCAGAGCCTGCGGTATCTTCAGCCTTAAAGTGTTCGTCATTTATATAAATTTAAGACTTTCTTCAGCCTTGACACTGGATTTATTAAGCTTCATCTGAAAAGCTCTGTGCAATACTGTGTGCAAAACCTAGCCAGACACATTTTAGCGAGGAGTGCTGCAATGACTTTCCCACCACTTAACAGAAGATTGTAATTTTCACATAAAATTACAGAGTCGTGGTTGTAATGCCACTTGAAGACAGCCTTTGCAGAAATCTGACTGTCAGCAGCTTCCACGGGGGGAACAGAGCGGTCAGATTCTCAAGAACATCCAAGTTATGTTTTATCTGTGGTATGCCTGGAGTTGTCCCAGATACTCACGAGATAAGACCATTGCCATGACAGCAGGCTAACAGCTGAAAACGTGGTTGGAGCAGGGAGCTCTGTGGAGATAGGATGGCCTTGCTCTGTCCAAAACTCCCCTGCTCGAGCGGAGCTGTTGATGGCAAACCCCACAAATCCAGCGGGTATAAAAGGATGCCCAAGAGGAGCTCAGGGGGACTTTGGAACTTTGGCACTTCCAGACAAGCACTCTCACAGACTGAGGATGCCCGCTGGCTGCATCAGAACCCAGACCACTGCCCTCTTTTCCTGTTTTTCTCTCTCCTCTCCTCTCCCTCTCTCTCTCCCCCCTATCTTTTTTCATCTTAAAGTTGTTAAGTAATGCAAGGCTTGTTTTGATTTCTTATAATGTGCAGTTAAGCCGCAAAGCTTAGTTAGAACTGTACAAGTGTTAATACTTTTAAGAGTAGGCAGTAAAATTGATGATTGTGTTTGGATCTTGAGTGTCATTTCACCTTAAACCAATTGGGGGGGGTGTTGCAAATCTGGCTACCCCTCTCTCCCTCCCTCCCTTCCCTCACAGGGTGGGATATGGCAGCAACCTGCTAATGCTTTTTTAAGCTACTGTACAGATGCAAAGTTTTAACTGATCTGAAAGCCTTCCCTCTCACGCTTTGTGCAATCAGACACTATTGAATCTACATATTGCAACTTTTTTTTATAGAGTACTGGGTAAGCTAGAAAGATTTGCCTCTGTACAGCATTCTTGAGAATGAACATGGCTAAAGATAACTTTGGAACAGTTTTTTTAAAGGTCACAAGCTTTCCCCGTCCAAGATTCCTAATAATTCAGCATAAGTTCCTGTGTATGCCTACAAGCCTGACTGCTGTAAATGGGCACAGAGAAAAGATCTATTGTCCATGCTGCCTTTGCTTTCAGGCACTGATTTCTTTACTGTCAGTTAGAGAAAACACTTATTTCCATATGCAATACTGTGAATTAACTGGTAAAAGTCACTGCAGAAATTTCAAAGGTAACATATGAAAAGTTCTGCCCCGGCTGCACCTTCTGTCCCAGGCACACGTGTACTATTCGGGTGAGATATAAAACCACCAATAGAACAGAGTATGGCTTCGCTGTATAAAACATCAGTAGATGCATTTGTGCCAGGGAAATCAACCACTACTGCCTTTTGCTCAGGGTTCGAGCAACATTCTTACAATGCCATAATAATTGCTATGGCGTCTGCATTTCTTGCATCTCCTTAAGCTTTTATTTTTTTGTCTCAACGAGTAAGCTGGTGAGATACCTGCGTCACTACCTGAGGTCCGTGTGTACTGCAGAGCCGCAAGCTGCCCTGCCTTTCCAAGCACTCCACGGCGCTTCCAGCTCAGCTGAGTGGAAAATCGTAAAACAATTCGCTACAGACAGACAGACTTTAGTTCGGGGTTCGGTGAACTGGAAAGAATGGCTCACTCTGACACGCTGCTTTACTGACGCGCCGGGAGCCGCGCCGGGTGCCCGAGAACAGCAGCAGTGCTGGAATACGCCCACGAGGAGAGCTCCGGCCCCGCGCTCCCGCCGCCGCGGGATCCCAGGTAGGCTGGGGCTCGGGCAGCGCGCCCGGCGCAGCGGCGGCCCATTCATCCATCCCTCCCTGCCTCAGCCCGCGCTTTCTCCACAGGCGGCTCCTTCTCGCCTCACAACCGCCCCCCGCGCGCGCCGCCGCCACCGAGGCGGCCCCCTCCCCTGGCAACAAGGGGAGGGGCGAGGGCGGGGCGGCCCCACTCGCGTGCCCCGCTGTGGCCCCACTCACCGCCCGTCGGACGCCTCGCGAGCAGCAGCAGCAGCAGCAGCGCGGCAGCACCAACAGCAGCCGGCGCGGCCCGGAGGCGGAAGCAGCGGCAGGAAGTGAGGTCGATGCGGAGGGGGCGCCACTTCCGGCGAAGACGGGGAGCTGAGGGTCGGCAGCGCCGTATCGCGGACTCCTGGCGCTGAGGCGATGCTCGCAGCCGCGGAAATATACCTGTCTTTGGGCGCGCGCTCCCAGCTCCGTGCTGTCCCAGTCTAGCCAAATGGTGCAGTGCTACAAATTAGCGCAGATACGTCCTCAAGTAGTTTTCATGGTTAGATGCTTTTATTAAAAAGTCATTTCTGAAGTATTCTTTAAATTAACCAATTTAATGATCTACAGCGGGGAATTAAAAAAAAAAGTTAGGGTGTGAGGCCTCTTCGGGATGAACCATGCTTTTTGGTACTGGTTCTGTTTACACAAATATTTACAGACAATCTGTTCTTTAAACCAATTGGACAAATGTAGCTATCTCCTGTTGCTATAGTGTTACAGCACTTGTTATAAGCATCACCTAAACCTGCAGCTCTCTGCGTACTTCTGAGCTTCTCCAGGAAAGGCTCACAATAGTGTGTACAAACTGACACGGAGACTACAATGTTCCTGCACTACAGCCAGTGCTACAGATGTGGCTCTCAGCTGCCCGCCCACACTGGGCAGAGAGGCCAGCATCCTCACCCACATTTACAGAATGCATAAAGGAATTTCAGCACTGCTTGACCAAGGAACCAGGCAGATTCCTGGCAGTCCGGCACTGCCTTACTTCCCGTACAGTACCGTCTGTGGAGCTGATTTCCAAGGTGCTCACAAGACTGCACCTCTCTGCTCTCAGAGGAGTCTCAGAGCAGCTCTGTCCTGTGCTGGGTACTCTCGTTCAGAAGGCATTCCATTTTTTACTTCATGAGGCTCAGAGAAAAGCTACCAAGAACAGAGCTTTGAGTACTCTACCCCTTTCTTTTCCCCCTTGCATCGATTAAGAGGCATTGAAAATAGCTCCACACCAACTGGCATTGTCAGCTCTGAAAATAAGTCCTGAGTTCCTACAGCTGTAGGCTTTACTCCACTGACAGCTGTACGCTTTCAGTCTGTTTTGGTGGCTGCTGCTGCTGCTGCTGCTCATATTTTCTTGCTGGGAAAAAAAAAAAAAAAAAAAAAAAAAAAACCACTGATCAACACAAATGACACTACCAACATATATATTTTTATATACACATATGTGCATGTACATCTATGTAAGTATCTAAATATGATTCAAGCAAGAGAGATCTAAGATTAGAGAATGTTGTTTCGTAGTTCAGCTGCATGAGAAGTCTCATCATACAGAACTCGTCCTTTAGCACGTGGCCTCAGAAGGTCTGAGCAGCAGCGTCACAGCAACACATCAGTGCACAGATGGCAAAGAAATATCATTCCATTCAGATCCCTTTGTTAAAAAAATAATATTCAGTTAAAGACTGCGGCTTCAGAAGTACTATTCTGAGCAACTTGTTAGTCACCCAGTAACACTCCACTGGTCTCTGCAGCACAGGAGCCACATACTAACAATACTTCAAAAGCAATCTGGTTAGCAAGACAAAGGAAGATCAAAGCATTGTGCACAGTGTAACACACAAGAAATGCCAGCTGGCATTCCTCTATAGGTAGTATGGCCGTTTCGTTGCACAGAATGCAGTGGCCTGGTTTGACAACCTTGAAGTTTAAAAGGTGGTTTCAACTCACTACATTTTCCTTGCCCATCTTCCCTCTGGTGCTTACACAGTAAGTGTGAGGCAAATGCAGGTGTTTCGCTGAGCTGGAAATGTAGAATATCAGAGCCATAGGGCTCTCTCCCATCTCAATCATGATACTCAGCACTCAGATGGGAGTGGCCACACTTAGTGATATAGTAAAATTCTCATTTATTTTCAGCTTGAGAAGTCGAATTACTCATGACTCCACAGGCACTCCTCTGCAGTTTGACACCTGCATCCACTTTTTGACTTCTGCACGCTGACAGCAATTCCCTCACTCCATCCTTAGGCCAGAGCAGTGCCCTGGGCTCCTGTGGAACCCTGCACACAGGGCCAGGCCCCACCTGACACCCCTACAGGGTCGCCCCACGCAGGAGCCCCCTCGGGGCCGGGCCAAGTCGTCCTTACCGATAGAGTACATCTCTAGCTGTTGCCGCAGGCGGATCTTCTTCATGCTGTTGTAAAAGTTGGGCTCGGGCGGCGTCTCGGCTGCAGGGGGCAGAGTGAAGATGCGCAGGATCCTCCTCTTGTTCCTGCCGGGGCATAGCAGCACGGTCAGGCGCGAGGCGACCACGGCTGCTCCTTCCCTCCCTTTCCCTTCCCCCTAGCCCCCTTACCGCCGCGTATAGACGAGCAGGGCGAGGCTGGCCAGCACCACCAGCAAGTACACGTTGGTGGCTTCGTTCCAGGCCTCGTGCACCGAGTAGTCGATGGCCCCGCTGTCGCCCAGCGCCGCCGAACCGCCTCCGCCCGCACCCCCGGCCGCTGCCGCCATGGGAGAGGACGGCCGTTAGAAGCGGGCGCGGAAGGCGGGAAGTGACGTCGCGCGCGGCCGGCTGTGAGGAGCGGCACCTCAGCATCCCCGCCGCCATCTTGGGGAGGGGGGGCTGAGAGGCGGCTCCCATGTTGGGACCACTCCCCCCACACCGCGTGCTTCCATTCTCGTTTAGCTGTAAGTGGTTCTTGAGACAGACTGAGGTGTAGTTCGGTGATGTTTTCAGCCGCAGCTGGTACAGCGAACACAGCTCGTTTTTTGCTTCCGCGCTGCCTGTATCCGAGGGAAAATGCATGCAGGTAGAGGGGGCGGTAGGAGGTACGACTTTAGCAGCCCCGAAGGCTTGGCACGTGTGGAGTTAAAAAGCACCTTCACCCACTCTGGTTGTTCAAGCCGTGACCAGTGTCAAAGGAAAAAAGGGCTCTGATTGTCAAGTACCTTCGATTCTCACATAGCAACCAAATTTGGCAGCTCAAGATGCCAAAACAGAAATAGCACTTTTTTTTTTTTTTTTTTTTTTTTTTTTTTTAATGGTGCCAAAATGGGAGCAGCTGGATATTCAGCTGCTGGAGAAACAGAGCTTACCGTACGTTCCATATGCTCCTGATTTGAAAAAGCATAACTATAGGACTATACTGAGGCAGAAAAGGGGGTGCAGAGAGAGTGCTTCAGCTTAGGAATGCGGGAAGTTGTCTGAAGTACTTACTGAGACGCAGACTAACCAGGCAAGCAAAGGGTGTTCTAACACGTACACACACACTCATTTTCTTCTTGCTCCTTAATTTCTTATGTCTGAGCCACATGATAGATGTGATTTTATCATATCTTAAAGTCTCACAACTCTTTTGGTGTAAACATCACGAATGTGGTTAATCTCCCTTTAGGTTTTATGTGCTTATGTTGGAATTGTTTGCTATCACTGCTGTATATAAGTTAATAGGGAAAAAAAAATACTTTTAGGGCATAGTGCACCTAACCTATTTCAAACATTCATGATGAGTCCTACAGTGCCTAGGGAGTCTCCCTGGCTCATTACTGATTTGAGGAAGGGGCTTAGACACCATGCTAACATGGCATCTGCTTTGCAAATGTCCAAGCAGTCTGTGGAAACTGCATCCTTTGGGTAGCCGTTTTCTGAATGCAAGATGTGACAAGTCACCCTGCTCCCATGCTATGGGACAGATTGAAGGGGCTTCAGGTCAGGGCAGAAAAGGGTAGGAGATGAGTGAAAATGAGAATATCCAAAAATTAAAGGCTAGCACAGTGTTATCATGAGAAAAATTCCTTGCCCCCCCATGGTGTGGGAAAGGAGAGCTGAAGGACAACAATTAGACATAATTCTAGGTCATTAAATTGAGATGGCACCCATGCACAGAACTGTGGAAACCACTAAGAGAAAGAGTCTATCAGTTAAGAAACATGACTCAAACCAGTAAATTAAGCCTGGTTTCATGGGGATTTAAAACAGTTTCTCACAAAGCTGAGGTTTTTCATTCGTTTTTTCTTTCCAGTATGTTGACTTTTTGGCCAACTGGCCTGACAAAGAATAAGCATAATATGGATCTTCATGTTTCACTACTACCTACAGACTTCAATTAAGATCAAGCTGACTTGTACTGGGTATAGAGAAGGTGCATTTAATATCTATCTAAAGGCGCTCTCTTCATTAATCCTTCAGCTCCTCTCCGGACAACCTGGGAAGATGCTGAATGCCCTAAGACTGCAGCCAGCTTCCCTTCTGGAGGAAACCAAGACCTACATCTACAAAATGCAACTTCATCTCTCAGGGTTTTCCTCCTGTACATAGGAATGCGCGCTACCTCACCCAACAGGTGCTTGATTTCTTTCAGTTAATTAAATACTCCATTTAAAACAGATAATCCACCCACCCCCTACTCCGAAGAAATAGAGATTTTCTTTCCCCACATATCTCTCTGAAGTTAGCAAATGTTAAGCTGTCGGTGGGACAGGGTTAGGTACTGTGCTAAATGTGACAGTCTTGCAAACCTCAGAAGAGGTGATCTCCCACTTGCTGGCCCTTTGCAATAGGACTTCTGGGGGTGTAGGCCTTCAGTGTGACTTTCTTGAGGAATCTGGTTCAATACCAAAGCTGATAAACTGCAAAGCTAGCTTAGCTTGTCCTGGTACATCGGTCTTTCCTCTTTTAGCTTTTATAGCTTAGGCTCCTGAACACCTTCAGAAATTGGTGCATAAACTGAGGTTGAATTTAGTCAGCAAAGTCAAGCCTTGCAGTTGTAGTTAACGAGCATAACAAATGGTGTGACCTGTCCATGTAGAGCATTTAGCTTGTTTATTTGTAGCTTGGATTAAGTCAAATGAAACAGCCAACGCTAGCATATACTGCTAATGTGCAAGGAGGACGTTAGTTTGTGATTTTTTTTTAATATTAAAGTGTTTTTTTAATAGGGAAAGGACTGTCATTTTGTGCTATGCCTATATAGCCTGCATGTAGGCACTGAGCAAATAATACATAATAACAAGTGGCATTGACACAAGCTATTCCGGCAAAGTGTAGCCAGTGGGGACCTAAGCTTAGCAGTTAGACTGTCAGCACTGCACAGTACCAAATACAAATGAGGTGTTTCAGCTATGGTTCTGACTCAGCTTCTCGTAGGAACCGGCTCTTGGGGAGAAAAAACTATAACCGTGTAACTGAATTTAAAAAAATCCCAGCTGTTTCAAAAATGGGAGTTTAGGTCATCCTGTGGAGAAATCTAGCATTCGCTTCAGTGCGACACAACTGAGAGAATTGCTGAAGAGGGTCTTCCAGCTTTACATGGAAAGAATCCTATTTTCAAACGTCTTCAGCATCTGCCAGCTACTATAAATTTGACTGAAAATTGTCAAATACTTGACAACTTTGAAAATCCAGTTACTTCCTATACAAAATGTGAATGCTGGAATCTAACAGTCTTTTGAAACGTATGGCCAAGGAATCTGAGTGCGAATCTGTGTACACATATATATAATTAATCATGGATTTTGAGTTAGCCAGGGCTAAACGGAATCAGAAATTGCTGAGGCATAAGTATCGCTGTAATGTAAATACAGTCACCGGTTAATCCCGATAAATACTGGATTATAGACTTCAGAATGCAGACTGACAATTATTGGAAATCCTGTGGTCATCTCAAGTATATCATCTCAAGTATACGATATTTCAGTTAAAATAAAACCATAAAGTCCTTTTTCTTTTTTAAAAGTGCCATCTAGCATATAATTTATTTGGATGAACTCTACAAATATGTGCATTATATCACGCTAGAAGAACTCGAGAACCACTTTTTTCTCGTTCCCAGGGTCACTCAGCTATTGGTAATGTACTACAGCCATAATGATAGAATCAGTTTACAGCTGCAAGTTCTGCCAAATATCTCACAATTACATTTTGCAAGCAACACTGCCTCTGTTTCACAGAGATAGCAGTGTGGTGTTTTGTTTATGTGGTACCAAAGAAAAATATTGTTTTAGGGTCGTGACAGAATTTCAAAAAGTTTTTGTGGTATCCTAAGCTTCTGATACGCTTAATAGTTACCGCTCCATTAAATACAGAGTGGCATGGGCTTCGAAAGTATCCCTCAACAAACAAAAGAGAATCAGAGAATCATGAAAAAGTTGGAAAAGACTAGCTCTATGGTCATCTAGCCCAACCATCCACCTACCATGAATAGTGCCCAATAAGCCACGTCCCTAAGTGCTGCATCTTCCCTTTCCTTAAACACCTCCAGGGACGGTGACTCCACCGCTTCCCTGCACAGCCTCTTCCAGTGCCAAAGAAGGAAAGGCTCTGTTCAATTAAACCAAGTGTGCCCACTTTACGTCTTCAGCATTTATCCAGACATACGTAGCAGCTGATTATTTGTGTGCACGCCACACGTTTTACATCTAGTGGTGTCAGATATACAGATGAGTCGCTGTAAAGGCTGCTCACCTGCGTTCAGGATTATAGGACTGCTTTTAGGATGCAATCTGAAACCCATGGCACGTAAATCGAAACACACTCCATCAAACTTCAGTCGCCTAGTAGCTTGGGGAAAAAAACAGAATCATAGAATATCCAAACTGGGAGAAGCCCATAAGGATCATCAAGTCCAACTCCTAGCTCTGCACAGGACCAAAGCAAACAAACAAAACCAATAAACACTTGTCAATGTCTTGACACTGACCACTAAGGTGGTTTGGAGAAGCTTCCTGCAAGAGAAGAGCACCAGCAGCAGTCCTGCTCCTTCTGGAGCCTGCATCTGTGTGACCAGTTACTTTTACCAGGACTTCTGGGGCAGAGGAACAGGGATACAGTAGGAAGGCTGGCGGGTGCCTTGATTTGAGCTTGGGATGAGAGCCAGCAGTGCTGCTGAACAGAGCAGAGCTGTGGCAGTAGGCGTGGCAGGAGAAGTCATGTTCACTGTCCTAAGGCCAGCCAGAGTGTGGATTAGAAGAGAGGAGCTTGCAGGTTTTTGCTGTGAAAAAGGCCTGTTCCTGCTCTTCATCCTTTGATGTTTTCCATCAGATAAACAATACTGCTTATAGACAGGCAGAAAAGCCCCTTGAATGTTTACCATGACTGTCATTGATGGTGAAAACAGGAATGGCCAGCAGATCAAATTAGAAAGAACGGAGGCAACTGCACATAGGGCTCACCTGCCTCTTCCCCTTCTGTGAAGCCTCAGCTAGGTTCCAGTAAGGGAAAAGGAGCTGGAAATGAAGGAAGGGCAGGGTTCATACCATCTTGAGATTGTAGAAGGGGTTAATTGGGAAGAACAGAAAGAGGGAGAGGGTGCAAACTCCTCTGATTTTCCTGAAAGGCTGGAAGGAGGTGACACTCAGCCTTGGTTGAGCTTGGACCAGGCTGAGACCAAAAGGGATGGTAACGAATGCAAGTAAAACAAGCAAGTTATAGAGGAGGTGGCACCTTCATTTGTCATAGTGGCTCTTTTGAGAGCTCTTACATCTGCCTTGTTACTACAGACTTGCTAATGCAAACACCATGCCATCTTTCAAGGGTATATTGAAATTTGTTAGAAATGCAGGATCCCAAGGTCCTCCAAGGCCAGATCCCGGCTTTGTTTGAGCACAAGAGACTGCAGCTGCTAATAAGTAAAGCTAAACTGGCCTTCATGCTGCCATCTAGTGTTCCCTTGTAGAAAGAAACAACGTCCCAAAGAAACACTTCAAAGCTCCGTTAATGCTCTGTTCAGGAGAAATGTAATTTATTCTTGCTGAAATACAAGGCTGGACAACACAGAAGCTCAGTAGGACAGAACAGGGAAGAAGCATGTGAAGGACACAGTGTTAAGGCAGAATGTTAGGGAGACACCATTTTTTTTAACTTACAACTGTTTCACCCAGGAATAGAGACATCTCCGAGCAAGAGTCAGAACCAGAATTTGTCCCCATTTATTTTTCACTCTTTGAAATTCATATGGCTGCTTGCACGGTGCAGTAGTACACAGCAGAGCAAGAATCCAAGCAGCAAGAGACCAGCATGAGAAGCTTGGCAGGTTCTTCTCAACTGTCCTTGCTACTGCCATAAAAGACAAATGGTGTGTTTACTTCAGAGGCATCAGATGCTGATTTTCCTTCCAAGTACACATAAGGGCTAACAAAAAGTAACAAATGCTGTTGTGGGGATAAGCAAAGGATCTGCCTCTTGTCCCTTCAGAGCTTTATCTCTGGTTTTGAAGAGCCACAGTAGGATGCTTTTCCAACACCTGCACATCCTAGCTTCAAGCTGGAACTGTAAAACCCTGGATAACCCTATTAATAACTCATGGGATGATTTACACAATTACAGCAGGGACAGCATTTTTTTCCTCCACACCTTTCTTGAAGGTGCTTCGAATCGAAGTCCAAAACACACATGAAGTATCCAAAGTCACTGCTCTGTTTTGGAGCTTTGATTTCTGACAATTGTGAATAGGAAAGCTGCCAGGAAGAGCTCTGCTGGCTAGAACTGCACAGCTGGAAAATGGCAAAATCAGCTAAATTAAGCAAATAGACTGCCCACTGGGAAAGAAAAACCATAATGACCAGCTTTGACAGAACTCCTGCTGGCATTATAAGAAGTCAGATAGGAATTTTGTCATTTGCAGGACAGTCTTCTCATTTACAATAAAATTTTATAGCAAAAGAACACATGCAGTTGAACACCAGTAAGAAACCTGTTTTCTCAGTTCAGTTATAACACAGATTGTTTAGCTGAAGCGGACTATATTGTGGCAAGGAACAGAAACAAACTCTTCAGCAGAAAGGACAGTATACTTCTCTGACTGCAACTCACCTCTCAAGTAAAGACAAGAAGAAAGCTGTCTCAGGCCCTTAGGGCTTCCAAAGACCTACGCCGTAGTACAGAAAGTCCTCTGTACTACCTCTGTCCCCATCTCATTCACAGTATTCCTGTGTTTGTTTGCTTTTTCCACAAGAGAACAACTAACCCCAGTCTCATCAAACAGGGCCTACTGCAGAAATAAGGCATCATTATTCTCTTTCTCCAGCGGTTGGTACCTGTTACAGGCTGTAACACCCACGCTGGTACCAGGAGCTTTCTCCTCAGCTCACTGAACAAAGCAGCAGCCTTTTTTTTCTTTTTTTTCTGATGAATACATTTTGAATTCAGGCCTGACAGAGTAGTTTACTCTGAATGTAAGTTTTCCACAATTTGCTGTGGAAGGAAGTCACGTTCTCTTCCCATTCCCTGTTCTTTCTCCTTCCATCCATGCATGATGTTCAGTGAACACAAAAGCGAGTGCAGAAGAGATGAAGTGAATACAAATGAAAGATACACTTTAGCTCTCTTCCGAAGAGCTCACACTTCCTATGGATTAAAAAAGAGCGAGAGGACTCCTGGACCCTCATCTCCAAAGAACCTTGCTGAGAACACTGTAGGGGCAAATGTTTCAAAACCAAAACGATGCATATTTAAGCCATCATTTCCTTGCCTACAAAATAGCAACATGCTTCTTTAGTGGGATATGCAGACCACAGAGCAGTGGCTGCATGGCTCCAAAAGCAGCCCATGGAATACCCCAATACCCCATCCAGCGGGGAGGCCGAGCACGGTGGCTGGGAAGGTGGCATCAGGGCTCACCAAAAGCTTTAGGGAACTATACTTGTTTTTGAGCGACCACTGCTTTTACTCCAGAGGGAAGCGGGTGAGGACTTTGTGCATAAGACATGGGCCAAAGCCACTGGAATCAGCACAGAGCTTGAGAGGGGCGTGCCGTAGTCTCTGCTCCCCAGACCTCCGCCAATTAGTTTAAGTAGGACAGTATTTATTTATTTATTTATTTAACTCTTTCTGTACAAAAAATGTTTTGTGTTTGAAAGGGGAGTTTTTATATAAATGTTGCAGAAGAAAAATTCTGCTTCTTGAGAAATTTCCCCCGTTCTGAAAACGTAATTTCTCTCCCTCCTCCTCTTGCAGTGATAGATTAAAGGTACCAATGGGAAAGGTGCACAGCTTCAGCATTGGGTAGATAATTTTTAATCAAAAGGTAAAGTACAAAGTCAGTTATTTGTGTCGACTCAGTTGAGGGGACAGAGATTTTGCCCCTCAGACAAGCTAAATAAATAAGAACATCAACTTCAGTCCACTGTTTGTCTCATGATTCACTATAACATTTCCCTAGTACTAGGCATGGCTGCCTCCCGAATCAACAGAGTTAAAACTTTCTTGTAGGTGTCTAAGATCTCCTGGGCAGAAGGCCTTTCAGCTGGGTCCTTCTTCTTACATGCTGCATGGATGTCAAACAAGTGCAGTCGCACAATGTCACTGCCTTCAACGTGGCCCAAGAAGAAATTGGAGACATCCGGGATTTTCCAGATGTCTGTTTTTTCATCGTATGGAGGCATAAGGTCATCATCAAATGGCACATCCTCTCCATAGGGCCAATGCTGCTCAGGAGCTACAAACTCGCCCCAGAGCTCCCGATGACCACACTTCACCAGCCTGCCGGCGCTCCTGTTCACGAGAGGCAAAGCGTCCAAATCATTCACCAGGATGTGAAAGTCACTCGTTAGAAGATACTGAGAGAGCACCTTGTCCAGGTCGTTCGAATCGCACATCACTAAGGTGCCCAGAGGGCTGCTGTGCAGGTAGCGAATTATGCTCACATAGTCTATAGCAAGCATCAGCCTTCGATGCCAAGTGTTCATGCTCTTGTACTTGGGGATGTGCAGAGTTTCATTCAAACCCCTCAGAGAGCCTAGAGGATGGTACTCAGTGAGGATTGTGAACTGCTTCTCGCAGTAGCCAAGCAGTCGGACAACGTGCTTGCTCTGTAGTGCTTTCAGCATCTTCAGTCCGTGGAGAAAGTCCTCCTTCAGCTCCGGTTTGGTGAGTTGTGAAATGACCACTTTGTTTTCCTTCCACTCAGAAAGAAAGACCTGAGGACACAGAAGAGATGTGTAAGACATGTGGAGAGCCTTCCTCCGCTGACTGTTATCACGTGGCATTCAAGTGAATGCTTAGTCACAGCCACAAACTACAGTCACTCAGTGTGATCAGTCCTATGCTGGTGCATGACTGTACAATGTCGTGTCAGCAGCAAAGCCTCTGGGCTTTGCTGTACCTGTTGCACGTACGTGTCACAGCAAGCCCTTCCTGATGTTGTAATTACAGCGCAGGATGGCTTATGATTTCCTCAGCTTTCATTGGAGTGGATGAAGTAAACGACAGAATGACTTCATACCATCCAGACAGACTTGCTCTGCCACAGTTGCACCATGCGAAGCACTTCACCCATCCCTGTGGTGCTGCGTGCGTAGCCTGGTGTTGTTTGGTGTGAGAGGTACGAACTGGCCACGGTCACGTTTCTCCTGCCTGTTCTTACCTTACTTGTAGCCAAAGGCTTTCAGCTGCTGTAAGGGCAGCTATAAAAGCAGCATGGGCAGCTAACAAAGAAAGCTCTTGCTAGCTGATTCACTGGAGAGAAGAAAGGATAACCAAACTCACCTTTTTCACGGCTCCTTCGCCAACACATTTGAGTTTTCTGACTTCCCTATTGATGGCTTCACAGGAGAGCCAGGGGGAGCAGTTTTTCACCGACCCTAGTCTGAAAGACCCGTATGGGCAGAGGCTGGGCTCGGTGTCGGCACGGCCCGAAGAGCCGTGCAGGTTGCCGAGGTACAGGTAGAGCAGGGCGTTCAGGAGCAGCACCGCCACCAGCAGCAGCAGCAGCAGCAGCGAAGGCGCCTCCCTGGGAGGAAAGTCTCTTTTCACGAAATGCGCTTTCTTTTCCATCTCCCCTGTGAAAGACACGGGGGTGACAGCTTCCTCCGCAGCGCAGGGTTCTAAGGGGCTGTTTCATGGCAGCCCGCACAACCGCCTCCCCGTGCTGCCCAGCCGCGCGGCCCGCGGTACGTGGCGGCGGGAGGCCAGACTCCTAGC
>JACDJE010000063.1:958586-1101539 GCA_016647715.1 Pavo muticus
GCTGCTGGCGCCGGGCCGCACGCAGTCGCGCGGAGAGGCCCCCGCTGCCGGGCCGCCGCCGCCGCTCAAGATGGACGAGGCGCTCCTGCTGGTCCGCAGCGAGCTGCCCGCGCAAGGCCTCCGCTTGGCCGCCCGCTCCGCAGCCTGCCACCGGGTGAGCGCGCCGAGCCGCGCGGCGACTAGCCCGAGGCCTGCGGCCCGGCTCGCCTCACCCTCCGCTTCCTCCGCAGTGCTCCTACCAGCTGCTGGCCGTCGTCCCGCCGAGCGACGGGGGCCCGGGCGCGACGGCCGTGGTGGACACCCAGCATCCGCTCAGCCTGCTGCTCAACGGCTCCCGGGCCGGCAGCGAGCTCTGCAAGTAGGTGCACCGCCCTGGCTCTCCGTGTGTGCTCCTGGGTTTTTGTTTCCCCCGCGCTGCGACTGATGTTTATCGCAGCCTTTCACCTCTTTCCTGACCATTAAGACCAAGAGTTCGCCACGCCGTGGGTTATGCTGGGTGGGTCTGGGTGCGGGGCCAGCCCGTGCCGGGGCCTTGTCTCGCTCACGTACGGAGGCAGTGGTGTGAGGAGAAGGGTGACTTGAGCTCAGGGAGGGTGATGGTCGCCCTGCAGCTCTCTGAGTGATGCCTTGTTATCTACATGGAGCGGCAAGTTCTGTCTCCCTTTTCCTTTGCAGGATTCAGTATCATTTTGGAGAGTTTGGCAATTACTCCCTAGTGGTAAAGACCCTAAGCACAAATGCCAAAACCATTTTTTGTGACATAGTCATCAATGAAGGCCCCATCAACAGCTACCTCCGTACGTAATGCTCAGCTTTCCTCTTTCATTCTGCAACATGCATGTCTCTCAATAAAGCCAGCTACCTAAAATGTCTCTGTAGCTACCTGTGTTGTGTTGAAATGTGCAGTGGGTCTGCATGTCTTCTCTCCCAGTGTTTTGCCTCCTTATGTTTTACATCCTTGCCAGGAGGCCCTGGCCAGGATCAGGTCTCTTCACATGAGATGCTCTGTGACCACAACATTTTTGGGGCAGAAATTGGCCCCACAAAAATCAGTGGGTATTTTATCCAGAGGGAGATTTTATCATCGTTAGTTCCTCTTTCCCTCCATGTTTCTGAACATACACAGGACCCTTGTACTTCCCTCTGTCCTGCTTCTCTCACAAAACAGGAAACAAACCATAGTATTTGGATTTCTGTTTTGTTGTTGTTGTGCTTTTAATTTTAAACCAATTGTCTTACTTTTTTTGTTTATCTCCTTTCCCAGGTCTTCTTTAAGCTCTCATCTCTTCCATTCCACTCCTTTGTATTAGGTTTTTCTTCGGTCCTTCCAGTTCTCCAGCTATAAAGAAAAATCCTTCACACTTTCAAATGCTGTTACTCTCTCCCTGTCCTCTTCTCGTTGAGGCTATCTCTGAATCTGTAGTTTTTTCATCAGAACATATGGCATATCAACTCTTTCTTCACTATTGTCTCAGTGTGCATTTATTTTGCCTTTTTATGCCAAGATGTGCAGTTGCTGATTGCTAGCCTGCTTCGGTTTTGTTTTTTCTCTTTGTGGGACTCCACGTACTCTGTGGAGAAAGTGGTGTGATGGATGGTGGGATGAGCTGGTTGTTGTGTTTGTATCACACTTGACCAGACCCCGGCCAATGAGCAGTTCTGTTGTGTAAGATACATAGTTGTGTTCTTCTCTTCCATGTAGCTATCCTCTTTGCTTTCCTGGTTTATTCGGGGATCCTTGCTATCCTGATCATCTGTCGCCTTGTTATGAAGTAAGTGAACAGTATGGTAACGCCTCATATGTGAGATGGGGTCACCCATTTAAAAGTAGTGTGGTAATGCTTTGGAGACCGTGCTTGTAGGTAAGACCCTGCTGCCAGGCTGCCGTGTACAAGTCAAGCTGTGCTAGCTGTCCATGCAGTGACAAATGCAGGGTGATGTGATTTCTCTTGAGGGATATCTTACAGATTGCTAGCTCGTGTGCAGAGCAGTTGCTGGAGAGCAGCTGACATCAGCCGTAAGCTGATGCACATTCTGCTTTACCCTCCTGTGACTTGTTCCTGGGAACAGCCTCAAATCAGCAGTACGAGTCAGTGGGACCTAGGCATCTTTAACATCTGTGGTCTTCTGCCGCGCGTTCTGAGCGATATGAGTCCCTGTCTGTGGACAGCCTGAGAGTAGAGGTCCCAGACTTGATCTTGTGGCAGCATCATTAGATAAATGGATGTAACTGGGGTCACAGGTGCTGGTTGTATATCAGTATTACATACATGGACTGGAGAAACATGAATAGGGCCATCCCAGCTTTTGATTTATACTACTAAATAGTTGACATTAAGACGGAATTGGCTACGAAATAGCCAATTTTTGTTTTGTTTTGTCTTTTAAACTGTTACTAATTTTCAGAATTGGTCCAGTCAGAAACTGGGTTTACAAGAAACTGAACCCTAGGGAAACTGATCGTCTGATTAATTCTGTGAGTGACCAAAGTACCTTTCATTTGCACTTGGTGGTGGTGGTGGTTTAACCTCAGAATAATGCATGCTGTCTGGGCATCTGGGGGCTTATTTATTACTTGCCATCTTCATGTGCCTGTTGCCTTTCCCAAATCTTGTATTGGTGTCAGACAGGCAGTTTTATGTCAATGGAGAGTGCTGGGCTGGGTTTCCAGGTGGGAGTTATGGATTCCTCGCAGAACTCTTGCAAGCTGGGAATATCCAGCTTTCTGCACTCCTTAGTTCCCTTGAAGGACATGCATCTGTGAAAACTGTCCCCGTCTCACGCAAGCAGTGTAAGGGGCTGGGGTTGAAGTGCCAGCTTGTGTATTTGCTTGCAGCACAATAGGAATTTTCATGGGAGCTAAGCTTAAATCAAGGTTCCTTTGACAGCCCTAGAGTTGACATTTCTGTGGGCCGTGTTTCATACTAGAGTATAGATGGATTGTCACAGTCTGGGCTTCATATATAGGAGGTCTGAACCTGCATGGAGTCAGAAGAGCTGGGAGGATAGCTCTGGGGCAATTCTTGAAGTTGCTTATCTCCAGTTATCCATGTTAAAGCAATGTTGCTGCCTTATGCTGTCACTGGAGCTGATCAGAGTGGTTTAGGGAACCTGTCTGGAAAGAAGCCAGTCCTGCTTTTAAAAAGATTCATTTTCTGCTGGTTTAGCTTCCTGAACGGTCTCTCTGTGGTGTCAGACAAGTGCTGATGGGATGGGACTGATCCTGTTGATGAAAGTCAGCAGCTGGATCTGCTCAGCTCAGTTGTAAAGCGGCCTTCAGAGGGGTGGCAAGTCTGTGGCTGATTTGGACTGAACCCAGCTCCCACAAATCACAAACATAGGATTTTCTCACTGGCTTACTGTTTCCACCCTGGTCAAAGGTGGAGTACAGAGCATCTGCGTTTTCCCATCAAATACTGTTGCCACGCTACAGAGCCGCTAGGGGGTTAGAAATAGCAAGTGGGGAAGCAAAAAGAAAAGGAAGATGGGGAGAATCAGGACAAACACAGTGGGCAAACCCATCCATCGCCAGCCGCTGACTTGCTTTTCTTGTGTCTGATTTGTTCCTTCAGGAGCTGGGGTCCCCAGGCACCGCAGATGCCATTAGCAGTGATCCTTCCCCACGTCTGTGGTGCGCAACCTCTCGGCAACGACTGCGTTCCCTGGACACATTCCGAGGGTGAGCATAAGAGCTTGCCCGAAAGCAGCTCTCCCAAGGGGCATGAGATTTGTCCACAGACAGATTGACAGTATATGGAAATATGTAGCAGTGGAACCGTTCAAGCTTTTAACTTGAAAGATAATCACGATTTTAATTATTACTGTTGAAGCATTGCCATAGATCTCGTTTGAGGAAATGTTAAAGTTGTGGCTCATGCTGGAAAAGAGCAACCTACATTCAGCATGAAAATGCTATGTGAAGGTGCTTACTTCAGTTCACTGCCACGATCTTTGAAATAGCTTCCCGTTCAGCAAATCTGGAAGCTTCGTTTGTAATCTTTCTTTGAAAATAAACTACGTTAGATCTCACAGTTGGAAATGTTTTAATGGAATAAATGTTAACTGTGTTTGTACATATGTATTTCATTGACATGTGGTACTTTCTGTGTTTTTGCTGTTTCTTTTTAGCCTCTCTCTTATAATTATGGTGTTTGTTAACTATGGAGGAGGAAAATACTGGTTCTTCAAACATGAGAGTTGGAATGGTAAAGTACAATTGAGACACAGCTAATCTGTATTTTAAGTCCAATATCTAGATATGGTTACCTGCTGCATTGTGTTTAGTTGAAGGTTGGGATGCTCTGCTGGTTTGCATCAGTACAGTATCTAGCCTGTTAGGCTAATGGGAGAAGCAATGCATGTGCAATGATGGATTAATTTCACATCACAATCTGTTTGTTAAGCTTGTCATTTTTGACGTAGTATAATATTTTTAGCTTTTAAGAACCACGGTCATTAAACAGAGTCTAGTACTATAGTCAAGCCCATGGTGCTTGATGCTGTGCAACCATAATGCTGTGCTTGGCAAGCTGATGGGGGAGGGGCTGTGCAGTGTGTTGCCCCGGTGGAGAATAGCAAGGATTCCTTCCCAGAAATCTTTCTTGAGACGCAATTATGAACCTGTTTTTGAGGAATGGTAAAAGCAGTGAAGCAAGATGATTGGATCTTTCTATGTTTTGCTTATAATGTGTTTTAGATTTTGGGGCATCAAATGACTGCAAACAGCCTGCAGTTCCTCTGAAAACTCACCAATAATGCTGTTAAAGTTTAGGGAGGTTTTGAGGAAAATAATGTGTTCCTTCTTATTTCTTTTGTAGGATTAACAGTGGCAGACCTGGTTTTTCCATGGTAGGTGTTCCTGAAGAATAGTGTGTCAAATGATGTGAAGGGTTGCCAGGGGAACATTGCATACTCCCTGCCTTCGTATGAAAATGGATTTGGAGGAGTGAATCTGTGTTAAACAGTTGTTAGGAACCTGCCCCTCTTGATGACAACACGGTCCCTATGAACCAGTAGTTTAGTTGCTTTGTATCCTCTTTCTGTTCTGTAGGTTTGTGTTCATCATGGGCACATCAATAGCACTGTCGCTGAGCTCCATGCTGAGGTGGGGAAGTTCTAAGCAGAAGGTGCTTGGGAAAATCCTCTGGAGGAGCTTTCTGCTAATCCTGCTGGGAGTCATAGTTGTGAATCCCAATTACTGCCTTGGAGCATGTGAGCGAAACCCTGTTTCTGTTGTTCTGCCTCTTTGGCCGGGATGTCTCCTATAGGAGACTGACACAATTCTTTCTGTTTGACCCGTGCTCGTCAAATATCATCTTAGTGTTTATCATCTTAGTGTTGACTTGCCCAGGGTTATGATTTACAGACAGTCAAGTGGCAGAATGGAGGCGTCCCACACACCTGCAGGTGCAGAGGCTCTCAGCTCTGCCTGGGGAAGAGTGGCTTCATGTTTATGAAGGAGCCCATGTCTGTTCCTCGTTCACATTGCATGTATTTTTTCCAGTGTCCTGGGAAAATCTGCGCATCCCCGGAGTACTCCAGAGACTGGGACTGACCTACCTAGTGGTTGCTGCTCTGGAACTCCTGTTTACAAGAGCTGGTGCTGACAGTGGGACTTTGGTAAGTTACGTAGGAAGGTAACACATGATGCTGGAGTAGGGTTTGGGAGCTTTTGCTCTTGTTTGAGTGTAAAGAACATGTAGCATCTTATTTGATGTGCCACACAACGTGAGCTGGTGAAAACATCAGGGAACGCACACCTTTCAGTGTTCCCCTCTGCATTTTACCATGTCTGTCTTTGTTTATTTGAGGATTTCACTGATCCATCCTGATGGTGTTTAGAAGCAGACATTCCCAGGCATTTCTGATGACTTTCCACTGCCAAGGGACCGCAGGGACGGGCATCTCTATGTTGAATCCCGTGACCTCTGTTTTGTCCAGTTAATTTTGGCAGTGGTTTTCCACAGCAGGGGAAAGTGATACCGCTTTTTGGCTTTTCTGAAATCTGTTTTCCCAAAAGGCTTTTGTTCTACTCAAGAATCAAAATTCCTTGTGACATTTTCCGAGCTGAAAAACATTGTGGGTTTTTGTTTTGGTTTCTTTCCCAACCCCCTCCTCAAAGAATTAAGTGTCTGGAAATCGTCTATGAAGATGAAAGGTCCATTGGCAGAACCCAGTTTTCAACAAAAACAGCCCTCTCTTGTATCTGGGGAACTGCCTGTCAAGAAGTACAGGATGTCCCCAAGGGCATGTTTTTCACTTGCCAGTTAATATTTCCCCTTCCCTCCATCTCATGCAGGAGATGTCATGTCCTGCTCTGCAGGATGTTCTCCCCTTCTGGCCACAGTGGATCTTCATTCTGACGTTAGAAGTGATTTGGCTGTGCCTGACGTTTTTGTTACCAGTGCCAGGTTGTCCCAGGTAAGACTGCACTCAGACTACTTTCTGTGGGGCATCAGATTAAGTATTTTCTACCTCGCAGGAGAAAAAACAGTTATAGGGATAGGACAAAGATGAAAGCTCTAAGGGCAGCAGGCTGAAGGGGAGAATTTATCATGTAAAAAAGCTTTTACTTTGGTATTAAAATAACTGGTGTGAAAAGGTGACATCATTGCTTCCGTCAGAAGAAGAGACTTACAGTCTCCCTGAGGCCTGTGTACAGCAATATACGATCATCACAACATCATCCCGAGTCCTGGGTCAGCACCTGCAGAGGAGGTGGAGCAGCCAGCTGGACAACCAGGGCTGAACTGAAGTCTTGCTTTAGGTTCCTGCCCATTCCCTTGAGACCAGCTGTCACATAGGACCTGCATTTCACAGTGTGCCTCTGGCCAGAGAGGACATCTAGCATCGATGCTGTAACTTGTTTGTTTCTGTCCTAGGGGCTATCTTGGTCCTGGGGGCATTGGAGATTTTGGAAACTATCCTAACTGCACCGGAGGAGCAGCTGGTTACATTGATCGTTTGGTTCTTGGAGAAAAGCATATATATCAGCATCCCTCTTGTAATGTAAGTAGGTTTTGGTTTCCAGCATGAAGCTGCAGGCTACCGCCAAGTGCAGCTGTGAGGAGGGGCTTGGGAAAGGTGTGCGTGTGCTGAAGAGGAGGCTGGAAAAGAAAGGATACTGGTTGCTTGGGTGCCTTGTAATAACTGCTTTATGTTTAAGGTGCTTTACCAAACAACAGTGCCATATGATCCTGAAGGGATCCTGGGGACCATAAATACCATTTTAATGGCATTTCTGGGACTGCAGGTACCTTTTTTTTTTTTCGGTGTGTTGCATGGGAAAATCTGAGGGCATCTTGGAAGTGGGGAGGCAACTTGTTTTATTTGTGGTCGAGACTGGCTCTAACAAAATCTTTTCTAGAGTAATGCTTTCAGGCCACATAGCCTAAGGTGGGTGTCAGAGAAGTGGAATCTAACATGGCAGTAACTTGAAAAGGAACATGTGCTCTGAGCAGGCTGGGATGGATGCAGTGCCAAGAAGCTGTTTGGGCTGGTCAGGGAGTCAGCATCGGTTTGTTCCTTCGTGCAGTCCCTTGCTGAGGGTTGGGAGGTGGAGTTTGAGTGACAGTGTTGTCCTAACAAAGTTGCTCATCCCATTCTTTAGTATTAACAGAGTAAGAAAGGGATATAAGGTGTACCTCTGCTGCTAAGAGATTTGCATTTAGGTATTTCTCCCGTCTGTGTACATTCTTTGCAAAGTTTCAATTTCTCAGCCTTTCAGACACTTAGCTGATATGAACCCTACTGGTGTTCCTTGCCTTAGCACAAGGAGCCTGTAGCCAATGCAACTACACTTTGAGAGCCAGATATATTTACAGGCCTTAATTCACTTTTTGTATTCTGCTTATACTAGGCGGGAAAAATTATCTTGTCATACAAAGACCAGCACAAACAGATTATGAGCCGGTTCTTTATCTGGAGTGTAGTAATGGTAAGTTATTTCACCTAGTATGGTCCAAGTGTCACTAGGTAGCTCCTTAATAGACCTCTCTTCTTGTTCAACACAAACTTCTGAAATGTTGCAGTGGTTATATAAACTTTAGTAACTTTTCTATTGCAGGGAGTTATTTCTGCTATCTTGACAAAATGTTCTAAAGAAGAAGGGTTTATTCCCATAAACAAGAACTTATGGTAAGCCAAGAGCTTTTAGTATGACTTTTCTTAGAGTTTTATTTTACGTGTTTTCCCTTTCTTCTATTGTGATCTGCGTGCATCACTTACCTCTCTAACCTCCTATTGAAAATGTGCATAGGTCAACGTCATATGTGACAACCATGAGCTGCTTTGCCTTCATCCTCTTATTGCTGATGTATTACCTTGTGGATGTCAAGAGACTGTGGTCAGGTACTCCATTTTTCTACCCAGGTCAGTGAAAGCACAGCAGGAAATGCACTCCTTCCAGTTCTTTCTGAACTATCCTGTTAGGTTTCTGTATCTCCTTTGTCTTCAAAGGAGTTGGGATTTTGAATGAGGTACCTTGAAGGTCAAAATGATTAACTTGAGTTGAATTTTTGCACAGAATTGAGAGACTAGACCAGAAATTTAAGGGAGATGGACTGCCAGTATTTAAATGAGGCTGGAAGCTGCTGTTGCCACATGACTGTTTTAAGTTTCATCTTGAGTTCAGGGAGCAGCTGCCTAGCACCAAGCAAAATACCACAGCTGGCTCACAGTTGGTTTGGAAAGGACTGCAGAGACTTAGCTAACTTAGTGGGAAACTCGAAGGCCTGTCAGCAGAGTAATACCACTTCTGAAGATGTGGAAGACAAAATCCCGTGGGCAGCCACATAGGTTCTCTCTGTGTTTTTAGATAAGCCCATCTCCCAAAGCGTCCCATTGTGGTTTTAACCACACTGGGCTCGTGACAAACATTTGAGGACAGAGTGCAAACCCACAGCATAGGGAACATTTCTTGAGCTTTGGTATCTGGACAGGAAGATGGGTAGGGAACAGCATGGTATCATATCTCCTACCAGAAATCCCAGAGCTTTGAAGGGCAGTCAGCATTTGGAAAGGCAGTAAATCTGAACAAATAGGTCGGCACCCAGCCACTCTAAAGACAATCACTATGATTAGTCTTGTCAGTAGAACTGTGGGAGCATCGATCTGGTTATATTTTCAATTTAGCATATACGTTACCTGCATTTCTTTTCAATAAACATTTTCAGGGGTGAAGTCCCTCAGACTGTGTGTGAAAGTAAACATATGCGTAGCATCCTTGGGGCAAGGAACATTAGCTGTTGGGATTGGCTGTTACGGTTTCACTGCCATTCCACTTCATAAGCCTGGCATGCCTATGCCTGCTTCCTCTGCAGCAAGCTTCTGCCTGCTCTTTTGAGTGCTAAGACCCGTGCTTACTTTCAGGAATGAACTCAATCCTGGTCTACATCGGACATGAAGTGTTTGAAAACTATTTCCCTTTCAAGTGGAAGATGCAAGACAGTCAATCCCATGCAGAGCATCTGACTCAAAACCTCACTGCAACAACTCTTTGGGTCATAATATCGTATATACTGTACAAGAAAAAGATATTCTGGAAAATCTGATGGAGGTGGTCAGGTAGGCCTACATGCTCTTGAGGCAAGGACATAAGATGGATTAGCCTGAGATGCTGCCACTTCTGCTGGGTTGTATTAATAAAAAGGGATCCTAGTTCAAGTTTACATTTCAGTGGACATTGCGATCAAGACTTTATGTGACTTAAGGACCATATTTTTGTATTTAGCTAAAACTTATTAATATGCTGCAGTTGTTCTATTTCTACTTACTGCACTTTAAAAATATTTTACTGATCTCCTGCTTTTGTACAGAGAAACCGACCATATTGCAACTTGGATATTTAAAGACAGCCTGATGGTGCTCATGAAAGGAACTGTAAGGGAACTTGGTGGTGATTGCAAGGGATTATCAGAAGGGGCTATGGTCATTGTCAGTGCATGTGACAAGGCACTTAAATCAGAAGCTGGGGCTTCTAAAAGCTCTTGGCACCTACAATATCCACCACTAGCTATGAGCATGCATTTGGTCCAGCCAGTGTCATGTCCCCCTTGTGGAGGGAGGGAGGGAGGAGTGACTGGATTTGCAGATGCCCCAGTTATATTTAGGTGAAATGACACCCAAGATCTGTACATAAGAGAAAAAAGGATCAACTTTAAGGAGAATTCTACAAAACAGTTATCGTCTATGTGTTGGTTCCCTCACAATTATACCTACTTGAGCTGTGCTGTTTTTGAGGAAGTTCAAGTAAGCCTTGTGTTACTTCAAGAGAAAAAGGGAAAAGGAAGAAACAGAGAGAGAGAGAGATCACCAGTCCTGGATTCAAGGCCATGCCTGCTGACAGGAGCATTCTGCATGTTGGAAAAGGGAAGCAGCAGCACTGAGAAGGGCTGGGCCAACCCCCCCCAGCCTCTATTTGGGGTTGTAGTTGGCTTCAGTTCCAGGACCAGCTGAGACATCAACTTCCAGGCATTATTGGGCCTATCCCTTACAACCATTTTTTTTTTCACTGTGTAGCACTGGCTGTGTCCTCAGCTCTGTGCATGGGTGAGTAGTGCAGTAACTGCTGGGGAAAGCTCAGGGCTGCCTGTGTGCTGCAGGGGCCAGTGCCTCAGCTCATCCATTTGCCTTTTGCTGTTATCTGGGCTGGGATCAACCCCAGCATCCTGCAGAAGCCTGCTGCCAAGGACCTCTTCTAATGGGTTATTAATTGGCATACTGCTGCTCCTACAGGTTGAGCAGTTCACCTAGGTATGTTCTGGGCCTTTGTGTTACATACCTCTAGTATAGATGAATTTCACATGCTACACAGAGTGGAGAAGGGCCAATCACTTCGATACTCAAGTTCAGTCAGAGCAATCCTCTTTATAAATGGACTTGCATGAGGGCTCCAAATATAAAAACCAGCAATACAGGTGGAATTCAACCAAAAACAAAACAGACCAGTTGAACTCAGCGTAAGATATTTGTCAACTCACTTCTGTTGTGATTTCTACACTAATGCTAATAAAAAGCCTGAAGTAACTTCTTCTGTTCTGTGTACGTATATGGAAGGAAATAGGCATTATACTAAGGTATATGTCTTATGAAAAGGAAAAAAAACAAAACCAACAAATTACAGAAGGCTTCTTAAACCAAGTTTTATTTATAAAGTTTGATCTACTTCCACGAGGAAGCCAAGCAGTGACCAAATACTGAGTTATGTTCGTGTACTGCAGAACCTATTGCTTGCAGGGAACTTCTGTACCTTTAGACAAGTAATTTTTCCCACTGCTCTGCCACTGTCAGGATAACTAAAAGCTTTCCTCTCTCTCCCTGAGAGAGGGTGCATCATGATCCAGTCCATTCAAGAAAGAGTCTGAAGGAGCAGTATTTTCTCATTAATGCAGAACCTATGCAAGACCACCATGAGATTTTCCCCACAGCGCGAGACCTGGCGCTCCATGGCCAGGCGGAAGTCTTCTTTCACTCCTTTAGTTATACCCCGGGTAACTGTGTGATGCCTTAAGCCGTGAAGGAAAGAGAGAGACAAAAAGCAAATCAGGGTTATTTGGTGCACTGCAGAAGTTTGAAAGGCGCTACATGTCACTACCTGCGCATCTATCATACCTGAGTTTATAGGAGGAGATCTGAAGCTTGTACTAGGCTATTCAAAAAGAAAAAAGTGTTTAGTAGTGCAAAAGTCTTCCAGAAGTTTGGAGTTCTATAAGTGACTGACTGTGCTTTCAATGCTTTGGTTATAGTGGCTATTAGGAAAGAAAACATTGTAGTTCTGGCTAACAGGAGAATGTGTTCTGTTAACCTAGCATTTTATGATGTTCTTGCATGGGGGGGTGCACTAAGGAGGCACAGAATCCTATGGGTACTAATTAATGCAAGGTGCAGTGAACTCTTCACAGACCAACAATGCACAGAAATCAAGCCAGGCTGAGTGTGCACCAGTAGAAGTCAGCTCTTAGGGAGATACTGGACACCAAGAATGCATTTATTCTAAGCAGAGGATCAAGAATTGTTTTCAAACAAAACAAAAGGGCTGCTAACTGAGCAAGCTAAAGCACTTCTGGCTGGTGAAATTCAGATTACTGCCCTAGAAAAGGCCTTTCTTATTAATGGCTCTTTGTCCTCATGCTGGCCTGTTACGCTCAACAGCTGAAGTCTTGTCCATAGAACAGTGTTCTGCAGTGCCAAAGCCCCAGGCTTCACTCACACTGATCCAGAACTCTGTACATTTAGACCAAAACTTCGTAGCATCTACCTGCAAGCCACACTTGGTCCAGGAGGCAAAGGGAATGTCCTGAAATGAAAGCCTTAGCACTACTAAAGGAACAGCATAAAACAAATGAGAAAAATAAATACGTTAGCTTTGAGAGAAGTCCCGAGTCAGAGATAAGAAGCAGAGACCTGGACCAAACCCAGCATGCACAGTGAAAGACAGAAAAGAAACAAATGGTGAAGGCACGCCAATGCTGGAAATGAAGAATGGCAAAGTCTAGCAATTACCCTAATCTAAAACAGCATTCCACCTTCAATTAAATCATCAATTCCAGAATTTGAGAGGAAACCTGTCAAAGCAGAATCCTGTTCCCAGTCACTCCCCTTCTGCTGAAACAGCACAGACCTCTGTTACACATGAAAAAGGCAAAAGAGGCTACTGGAAGACTAGAGCTAGGCTGGGCAAAGCAAAACTGCACTGAAAATACTCTATGGTCCTCAGTTTAAGGATAAGTCATTTTCTATCTTCACTGCCTTAAACACTGCTGGCAGGTGATCGCTGTGGTCAGTTACAACCTAAGGGTTGTAACAACCTACAGCTACTGAGCAAGACAGCAGAACTCTTGAAGATGTCTGCCATGTAACAGCTGGACAACAGAAAACATTTCAGAACAGCTCAACTGCCAAGAAGTAGCTACAAATGGATCCAGTATTACCTCGAAAAGGTTATGCGCTTGCTAATACATGACTGAACATTGCTATCGTTTTGGCAAATTTCTACTTTTGTTTAATTCAAAAGTGATTTATTAAATTGAAAGGACACAGATACTGGCAATTTATGGGAAAAATAAAAAGAAATGTTATATAGAACAACATGATTTCCCAGGCAATGTAGGCACAAATGAAGGGAAAAAAAAGATAGATATTGAATAAGTTGCTGAAAACCATGGGCAGTAAAACATGTTGACGAAACACAGCACACTATGAGTGGTGTTTTTCCACTTGGTACCTGTCAGCAGTCTGTATGCTGGGCTGTAGCACAGGTATGAATTCCTGCTGCAGTAACCCCATGGGAGGGCTAGAAGTCCTTTAAAAAACAGCAAATAGCAGTATTCAAACACCCACACACCAATCCATCCTCTGGTGCAAAACAACCGTCCAGAAAAAAAGGGGCAAGAGAGAACTAAGATGAGCCCAAGAGCAGTATGGCCATCAAGCAGTCTAAGGAATGCAGGACCTGAACAGCACTGAACATACAAACATCCCCAAATTTCATTGTTAAAGCTGTTCTGCAAATGTAGTCTAAATAGATATGCATACTCGTGTGGAGAAAGAACAGTGGTAGGTGCAGAAACCAATTCACATTCATAACACAGTGAACTGTTGTTGCTTGTCCCAGTAAGTGTGCCCATCAGATAAGATTTAATCCATGGGTGTCCAACCTTTTGTCTTGCCTAGGCCACACTGAGTGAAGACACTGTCTTGGGCCATATATTATATAATATCTATAAACACATTAACTATATGAATATAAGTATTAAAAAGTCATTTTCAATGAAAACACAGGATGAGATGACAATAAAACTAGAGGGTTGGAGAGTAGCACTGCAAATACCACAGTTTCCCTGCACAGCCAGTGAGAGCATGTCCGTGAGGGGGCGGAGCCCACAGCTTGAGGTAAGGGATTTGCTGCTGAGCTCAAGCCAAGTGCATGCACAGCAGGTATCAGCCACATTGTGTAAATGACAGTATTTGTTACAGGTTGCATACATATCCTTTAGTTAGTCCACAGATGGCCTTTTTCACCGTTTCAAGTTCTAACTGCACACAAATGAAGCTGCTAGAGGGCGGCATAATGTCATGGCAGAAATGCCCGCTCAGAGCAACCTCCCTGTGTCAAGAGGAATATCTGAGGTGACACTTACAACCCAGGGTCATGTGAACTACCATCTAAAAAGTGCCTCAGTTTGTCAAGTCCCCATCTGTGTGCTACTCTATAGCACGGGATAATAATCTTATACTTACAGCCTAGAGCAAATCCAATGCCCTACCTAGGGAGAAATGGGAAATTTGGTATAGGGAGAACAGGCCTAGTTTCTTAACCCAAGTTTCAAAACAATGTAAATCTTACATAGGCACTCAAGCAATGTACAGAATTCACTCCCAAAGATGCTGAGGAGTTGAGAAGCAAACTTGGACATATATGCCTCTACTACTGAGTTAGGTGCCTACCTTTAGGTCTCACAGATGGGCTTTCTGATTAGCATATACAACTTAATAAATATGGATGGACAGCTATGCTAAAAAAATTCACCTCAAATAAAGAACATTTTAGTAGCACAAAAACTCTACAGTACAGATAAGAAAACTGAAATAAAACATTCACAGGGATTATTCAATCACGTGAGATTTTTTCAAGAGCTCATGTCATGAATGAATACAATATTGGCAAAAATGAACGTGGGAAATAGAAAATGAAAAGCAACAGCAAGACACTGTTGGTCCCATGGCGGCAGATGTTTGCAAACAGAATTCTGCACAACTGTGTCTGTATGACTGTTTGCAAGATCTACAGTCAAAAGTAAACATACCCAAATGCACAGTCAGAATAAAAACTATGCTTTCAAGATGATTTGTTTCACTTCAACTAAGATTTCCTCCTCCATCCTCAAGGAGAATGAGCTGGGAATGGGAATAGAGGTAGAAAACTCATCAGCTTTCCCATCAGGTTCATGCAGCGTTTGGTAGTCTAAGATCAGTCTAATTAGACTAAGATTATCAAAAATGGAAGCATGATATGAATCAGTCACTTCCTGCATACTGTTCTTCTCCTGTTTAACCTCACTAGCTAACACTGCCACAGGTAATCAGTACAACTATGAAACATCTTGTCTACAACAGAGCTTAAAGGCAAATAGCAGAATTCAGAGCTTCAATTCAATTCAAGTCTTGCTGGCTGTGCAAACAGTGAGCTGGCTCTACCACCTGATGAAACCCAAATTGTGGAGCTTCATATTCCCACCATGGATACAAGGAAAGGGAAACCTCACAAGCTGTATATTACATTTTGCAGGACCTGACTGAAAGGCTACCAAGACCATATGACAGCTTTTTAAAACCAGTGTGGTTTGCTTCCTGGGTTCAGAAAAAGGAATAGTCTCCCATGAGGTGCAAGGTGCTGAGGAAAATATTGGTATGAGAATGTAGAATTCACCTGGAAAGAAAACTTTCTATAAGAATTCACAATACAAAAGCTCATCCTTACAAAAAACATACCTGTCATCCTGTTAATTATGACATGGGACTGCTATGCTCATTTATTCTGAGAAAAGATCAGGCAAAGGTACGATTTTCGTCTTTGGGCTGCTATGGCAAAAATCATGAGTGTCCTCCTGTGCATGAACAGTATCTGAGCTGCCTCTGCAATCACTGGGAAGATGGTGCAGCAGCTCAAACAACCAGAACTGCTGAGACTTTTGAAAGATGAAAGCCAGTCTGCAGATTTCAGCCTGTAAACCATTTAGAAGTAGCTAGGTAATGTCCTAGGAAACAGAGCTGTGCTGGCACACTTGATCAGAAGCCCAGCTGGAGGAGGCAAGTAAGCTAACCAATGCCACTGAGGTCAACACTGTTGGCACTCTCTGACCCTCAAAACCAGTCCAGCTAAAGAAATATTTGGAGTACCAGGGAGTAGATGTCATCTCCTCCCATTCAGCTCTCTGACAAAGTGGTTCATCTCTGATGGATCTCAACCACGTAAGAAACACTTTACTCTCAGCCTTTCCCAGCTGGACAGGATATTTGACCATGATAGTATAATAAGCACAAAGAAATGGACTTCTCCAAGCATTTCCCATCATTCAGAAAACAAAACACTGGTCAGAAAGAGGGCAAAGATCTGTCTCACTAAAAGCACTGCTCACCACCTGTTCTGACTGGTCAAGTCAGAACAGTAAGTAACAGCTGCCATGGAAATTAAAGTAAAAGCAGTGATCCAGTGAAATAGCACTCAACTATTAAAACTAACTAGAGACAGCAGCCAAGAATTTACCAGGTGTGGTCTTCAGTGCAGAATGCTCTTGCTGACAAAGACTATTCTGTAACATCATACGTAGAGCAGCACACCCTGATTTTTGTTTTCATGCATCCGCTACAAGCAGTGAGATACAGCAAGAGTAAAGAGTTTGAAAAATAAAGAGCTTAGAAGAGAACTCTGGAAAATTGATTTACTTGTTTGAATTTGGGCACTGCTACCTTATGTTAGGCTCCCATTTTTTAAAACTTTAGCCCAGTTCTACTTGAAGTTAACAGCCAGAATACACTGACCTGAACTGGAACATCAACAAGTTTTACTAGTCTCCCTTTCATAAAACTAACATACACAAGTTCTCATAAACTGTCAGGATATTCCCAAACATCCTGCCTCTTGAACCCTGCAGCAGAGACGTGTTCAGGCTTGACTCCAAGCAAGAACACTTTGAAAGTTAATTTAAATTATTAATTCCGTTCACCATCTTGTAAAAGTTGAGTAGAATAAGCTGTTCAGTACATAGTGACAGATGATCTGCTGATTCAGACAAAAGGTTATATACCTGGAGCACAATTTATGTTTTATATCAAGTCTTCCAGAGCTTTGTTTGTAACAAGCAGTGCTTTCTGCTCAGCACTGTCATTCAGCAAAGTTATTAACAGCTTGCACTCGTGCCTAATTATTTAAAGAATTCCTGCAAATGCAAGTCAAGCCTCTGGCTGAAAGAGCAGTCTGACATCACTGTAATACACATAATTCTAAAGCAAATGCAACATTTAAGAACCAAGTTCTGTAAAAGGAATTTAAAGTTGAAGAACTCCACAGAGGAGTTCACAGGAAGAGTCAGAAAGAGAGATTATCTGAGCTCCTTATCCAACTCCCTACATTTAAACTTGCAGCTATGACAGACTTAATACACTGAATATTAATTGTGAAGACAGACCATAATTTAATTTAAAAGAGTGAATACATTTTCATCCTTACTTGATCAGCATTCCTTGATTTGGCAACAGTTCCAGATGGATTTTCCCTCCTTCCTGTGTTCTTAAATAAGCAAATTCCTCCAACATATCAATATCTGAAGAAAATGTTAAAGATTTTTTAAAGGAAAAAAAATATAGCTAACATCCCTTCTTTTCCTGCACATCTGAGGCCACACAGCCCAAAGGACAGCCACTATTAACAGCTATTAAAACATCTAATTTCTAAAAGCGATAAACAAGATCACAGCATGTATTCCCAGCCCTCCAAAAATTAAGGAAAAATGGTTTTTTGAAGTGCAAAATACACATCAGTCAGTTGATTTCTTTTTGTATGTATGCAAGGAAAGCTCATGTCCTTAGGACCGTATCTCTCCCAACAAATTCACTAGCTGATTTTACATTCTTTTCCTATGTACTGCATAGCAAGGCTGAGATTGAAGAATATGCCCCCATAATGGTACATACCACCTTTTCTGTTTCCTATTTTGTCCTTTATTTAGCTGTTTCTTCTTTTCTTCCTTTAACACTGACGTTATTGCAGCCTCTGAACAGGACTTTAATTGTCTCACAAAGGAATCTAAACCTGAGCTTTCTGGGACCATGGTCAGATGTCTACTCCGGTTAAACACTAAGCTGTGTGCATATATTGATCCAAGTATATGTAAGAAAGCTGACTACACATCAGACATGCTTTGCATGAACCTTAATGTAACTTATCTTACTCAACCCCAAAGCTTACCCACATAAAGCATTCAAGCAATAATAATGAAAATGATTCAGTTCTTTGAAGCCACTTAACCATTGTTATCTACAGCTAAGGATGGCATAGCAAAACAACAATCTCATAGTTTGGTGGCACATATACCCTACTGAAAAGGCTCAACATCCAACACTACTGCTGCTTCTCTGAATTCAAGTGCTATTACAGTGTACTTAAAAGTACTCTGAAGTGCCAGAATAGGCAACAGAAGGCATGCTTATGGCCCATTATTCACTGGCAGTTATTGTGAGAGGCTCGCATTGTATGTAAATAATACAGAATACTATTCACAGAGAGGACCTGCTCAAACTATCCCACAGCTTTGTCAACACCCCAGCAAATACTGCATGTGAAAGATGCTCCCAGCTAGAGAAAGGATACTTGTGACATAGCTGAAAAAATTCTCATACTGGAAGTTCCCTTGTTGGCAGATTTTGTTGATGGCTTTCAGGAACAAGTTTTCACCCCTTGGCCACTCATGCTGAAGCAGAACAATCACATGGCCCAACGCTGTATCATCTCTGCTGTCAGTGAAAGCTCTGAGCTTCAGGGAAAAGAAGGCATTGAGAAGACAAGAAAGTCACATTACTCTTAGAAATTGACTGGATCTAACTGCATCTGTGCAAATACAAAACAAGCTCTTTAAGAAGTGTATTTCATTCTGCCCTAACATACATATTTAAAATACGTTGGAAATTCCCAGTCAAATTCTCTCCGGTGATTTATAACGAAGTCTAGAGATATAGGCAAAAGTATTCTAAGGTAAATCCTTCTTCTCCGCCTCAAACTACAACGACTAAAAGAGAAAAAGAACAAATGCTATTCTTCCCCTCAAACAGAAGTGTCCGTTCACAAACCCACTGAGGTGAGAAACACTTGAAGTAGAGCCCCTTACGCCTAGTGCCACCACTGGGATAAGACCATGCAGTTTCAGGACTCCAGCTACAATATGCTAGGCCTTACGGACTTGAGATTAGCGGACTATAGCTTACCTTGAAACAAGCTAACAACAGATGAAGGCAGTAAGGCATGATAGCTCTACTGGTACACGGCCAAAGCTTCAAATCAGACCCTGCAACAGAATAGTTTATCATAGACTTCTTCAGTGCTCTTCTGATTCTTTAAGTTTGGAAGAAATTCGAATGAAGAAAAGTGAATCAACACTTGCCTACAATCTCAGGTAAGGAAGAAAGCTTTGAAGGTAATTACAAATGATTCAAAATGCGAAGTTATACATTTAAAAAATATTCTTCCCTTCTCTTTTACTGTGTAAGGACTTGGTCCCCGAAACAATTTAATAGGTATCAGCAGGATACAAATTAACAAAAGCAAAAAGGAGTCAAGAACTACCTCTGTTTTTCACAATATTAGAAGAGAATTCTATACATTATATATAAACAGTGATTAAAATTGAGACGATCCTGAGTTTAGGGTAGTAGCAACTGCATACCTTTTCTGAATTTAGACTTGACTTTAGGTTGCTCCTCCTGTACTTTACCTCCTTCTTGTATTGGAAGTAAGATGTAGCACATGAGGTCAAGCACTTTTTCACACGTGTGCTATAAAAAGGGGACAAGATAGAAACAAGATAGGCAAGAAACAGACAAGTCTAAATTAAGTTTAAGTTAATTATGTTAATTAAAAACTTCAGATAAAGCAAAAGGTAAAATTTGCTGCTAGAACTTCTGTAGAATCAATGCATAACTTAGTTGGGCTGAGCAAAAAGCCATGGCTGCAATATGAATGCCATTAAACTATCTCTGAGAGCTTGAAACCATTTTAATTGTTCAAGAGTGTTAAATCAATAAAAATGCAAGATTTTTATCTTGAAATATTACATTTTCCAATCAATTCTTAGAATAGCTTTTAAAAGTTTGTTCTGTCCCTGGTAAAAATAGAACAGGAAAATGACAATTTAACAGTATGACCGAAATGCTGTAAATTTTAATGCTATTTTCTAGAGACAGGAAGAGGTCTGAACAGATACATAATTAGATTTCTAATGAAAAAGTATTATGCTGGAAAGAAGGAAAGACTAGTCCAACAGTACTAAGATGGTTTGAGATCCTGACTCAAGCCTTTATTACTACTATTTTTATTTTCTACACACCTTTTCTTGCCCTGCAACATGAAGCCTATACACAACAATTTTCCTCACATATTTTAAAACTTTCAGTGAAATTAAGCAACTCAAAAAAAATCAAACTTTCACTGACAGACCACTAAAATACTTCTAGCTACAGTAAGTCATAACATCCCAAGTTAGAGCTACCAAATAGAGTGTATATGGGAGATAATAATGGATACTCAGATCAGGCAGGAAGTACAATTCTTTCCCCCGCAAAGCATCTATTTTTCTTGTAGACCCTGGCTTATGTTTGATACCCTACTGGAAGTAGACTGACAGGAAAACTCCAAGCCAAGTGGGAACCCCAGTGCCAGATGATAAAAGACCAGTGCATGGAATGCTGTACGTACCCGGTACTCTCCAAGGGCAAAGTGGCACGTTGCTAACTGGATCAGTGCTCTCTGATTTTCTAGTGATCCTTGTCCTGTAATTTGTTGTGGAGAATGAGAACCCTGAAGAGCTGCCAAGTGATGCAGGCTGCTAATTGCTTTTTTGTACTGCCCCTTTAAAAGGAAGATGGGACAGAGTATTAAGGCCTTCTGTATAAGATGTGTAGAAAGACAAATAAAAATTCCTTTATAGAAAGCTTTCAGAAGAATGGGTGTCTAAATAACAAGGCTTCAACGTTTCTGTCTAGCAGAAAACTCTCCAGTGATGTGCTATGTACATGAATGTGGATCCAGCACTCGCAAGGCTGGATCCACAATTCTGCTTTAAGAAGCCTTTTTATAGAGTCCCATAACTGAAACAAATAATCATGCTCTTTGGAGTTAGCTATTACTTCATTTAGTCTAATAAAGCTTGAAACAGCTTTTGTTCAGCAAGAATAATAGAATACCAAGGGAAACACATGAAAGAACAACCTTTGTTTGTGAATGGTAGGATGATGTTTAGAATCTGTCTAATTTCTAACAAAATACTCAATTTTAAATCTAACTGATGTATGTTAAAACCTGTGATCTGAAAATTATTTTCTCTGATGGTATCTGAACAGAACATATTGGCAGACAAACTGCATTGTAATTTCATCACACTATATACCTACTGGTCTTCTTCATGTGCCAGTGCTAGCTGGACTCAAAAAACAACTACTTAAGACAGGAATATTGGGTAGGGTATGCAGCTTTGTGCTAAGAATGGTATGATTCCATCCCCTAAAGGGTCATACTTTAAAGCATAAAATCAGTAGACACAAAGCATCTAACAAGCTAATCAGAATTCACTAAAAGAAAGAGCAGTAGTATGGAGTCATTTTCATTAGTATTTTATCTTTTTTACCTGGTAAATAATCATGTCAGTAAGAAAGATTCTTAACCAAAGCCAGGTCTCAGTCTTCCAAGACAAACAAATTCTGGTGAACTCTGCATAAGTTATCAGAGAACAAAGCAGCATATTATAGCTTTGTGTTAACAAACAATGATCCAGAAAGAAATATACAGCTGTATTTAGAAAACATGGAACAGTATGAATGTTAAATACTTTAAAAATAGGATACTTGTCCAATACAATAACATAAAATCGTATTTCCATAATACTTTTCTTCAGTGTCCAATAAAAGCTGTTAAGTGACAGTGTTGCTTTCATTTTAGAAGATAAATTTGTTTTCAATATTATTCCATTAGATGTTATCAGACAATATAAAACCAATTTGCTTAAGCATGAACTAAAGCAACCTTTAGCAGCACTTCCTCACCTAGAAGCGCTACTACTAATCAACTGCTCCTTCAGTGAAAGCTGCTTCCAAAAGAAGTGAGTGAACAAGCAAAGACATGAGGAATGAAACAGAAGCCAAGAAACATAATATTCAGAAAAGTAACAGCTGAGAACAGCTTCTTACAGAACCTAGATCAAAAATACTAGGGATGCAAATTAAGCTGTATTTCAAGGGTTCCCAGTGACAGGAATTCAACTTCAATACTAAAATGATAGCAATAAAAAGTAAATGTAGCATTGCTTGTAGTTAGCCTTACCTTTGTCAAGTGATTCCAGTGAACAGAGCAGCTCCCAGCTCTCTCTTGCCAGCTTAAAGCTCTCTAGTACTTCAATAGAGTTTGCAAGGTCTGCCTTATTAACTGCAATATGACGACTTCGCGCCTTCCCAGAAGGATCCTCATCATCTGAGCTCTGCTTAACAATCAACAAAAAACCAAAGATTCAATACTTAGATTTATTTCATACGATTCTGAAGTCACAGAAGTTCCACTTAAAAGTCAGCAGTCCCAAAACAGAGATTCCAAGATCCTAATTTCATAGCCTTTACGTGACTTTTCATTATTTCACTTTGCTTCTTTTGACATTAGAACAACCTGGTGTGCTACCAAGAAAGTCAATGGTATAGTGTGATACACAGCATCCCAAAAGATCATTCTCCCAGAGATGCTTTAGCCAGATTACTGATTGAAGGATATATATTTACATTTCAGCACTCATGGCATAATGCAAAGGAAATATTCCCATGTAAGCATATGTACTTCTATCAGAGAAATTCTATGAAATGGCTTTCCATTATTGAAGCAAATGTATTCAGTTTCAGTAATGAAAAGTCAATTAGTTCAGTTTCACCTGTAGAAAATCCAACTGCTATTGCTGCTCTTTAAAGCTTCTGCAGTCTCTGCCGAGCTCCTTGAAGCTGAAATATTCATATCCACACATCCATGTCCACAGCAGCTGCTACAAAAATTGCCTTACCCTTGCTGTTCTTAGCAAAAAGCGTGTTTCTATAATATGGTCAGAAAGTACTATACTGGAGTAGCTCTAAAAATACATCAAAACCTCTACTGTTGAAATTCCAGTATCAGTGCCATCTTTTTACAGAAAGATCTAGAGAACTTACCATTGTTTTTTCTCTTCCTTCAGCAAGTTTCCTCTTTTTGTGTACGTGCTTGCTACGATCAATATCCGTATCGCCATAGACATTGGTCACATCCTCAAGAAGAATCAGTGGGGCTTGGTTTGGAGCATTTGGACCTGGATTTAAACACTCAATTGATCTGAAAAGTATTGTGCTTACATCTTCCTCCTTCACACTGAAGGAATATGATGTTAAAGAATAAAATCCGAAATGCGATTCAGTTGAGCTGCATAAGCAGCCACGATGAAGCTGTTTTTCCTCAAAGCAGCCTTACAGTAAAGGTTAGAACACATTTACCAGACTCACAAGAAATACCTTACAGGCTTCAGGGTATCTATTTGAACCCTTTTCTTACAGAGCAGTCATAAGACATGCTCTGGCAGCAAGCTTTTTTTCCATCAAGCATTATTTAATGTTATGTAAATACAATTATTCAACAGGTAAACAGAACAGATGGCTCTGAGCTTAATTCCTACAAACACAGCAATATTTTCAAAACATTCTCATTAGAAGTCAAAATAATGTGCTGGCAGGTAGTAATGCCTCGAAGAAGCAAGATCTTCCAGTATAACCATTCAGTATGATTTCAGTTGTACAGGAGTTCCCATCATCACTCTCAAAGCTTCTACAGAAGCCTCATGTTGAGGTCAAGGATACATGATTTCTGCTTTCTGTGATATCACAGAACAATCTGTGAGATCTGCTGTTTGTTATTTCAGATCTCAATGCTCAAGTCTCATTCGATATAAAACGGGACTGTAGCACAGTCTCAAAACAGACTGCTACATGATCATCCACCACTGCAAAACTCTTCCTTCCCAAAATATTTTCTTAGTTTGCATAACCAAATTACACATAGATATGCAAAGCTCAGACAAAAAGAAACATAAAGGAAAGGGGAAATGCATTAATCCATTTTCCCTTTTTGAGATCTCTGCCAGAAGACACAGTAATGCCAACAAGAGTTTTCTGTACTTGCATTTGTGCTGCTTCTATTTGCAGGATTTAAGGCTAACGCCTCACTCATAATTGGAAAGAACTAATTTGAGATTACAGTATGAAGAGAATCCATTTCAACTCTGGAACTAAAGAACCTAAAGCGATGTGTAAGCTGTCAATAGAAGTTGGTGCTACACCAACCAACCTGCTATGCTTACTAAGTGATGATTTTACCTCCTTCAACTAGATTCAAACCAGATACCACCAGTTAAACATCCCCTACACAAAAGCTACAGCAACTTGAAAGAACTTCCCCTGTACCACCTATTTCACTGTGTCGCGATGTAACCTGTGTGCTCTTAAAACGGCCCAGTCATAATGCAGAAAAGAGCATTTGTGAGAAAACAGACAGGTGGGATCCTGGGAGAGTTTTAACACTGAAGTCTCAAGAGCTGCCTACTTGTAATACCTGAGAAGAAAGGAATGGGCTTTACTGTTACTCATTCTCCTTTCTCAGAGCACCGAAGCAACTGCTTTGCCTTTCAAAGGATATGTTCTTCTCAGTAGCAGGCAAGCATACTGTGATCTTTATTCCAAAATCCCCAGCCTTAAAAATCAAAGCAAACTTCACCCTTTACTTGTGCTGCAAACCTTCCCTTACATTACTGAAAGCTATACACAGCCACGTTGAGTTTTTCCAGCTTTACTGTGGTCTAGAGTCTATGCTTACAGAGTTTAATTGATTTCCAGCACTTAATGTCATAAATAAAACCCCAAAAGCATTAGCCCAAATAGCAACTCCTGTCAAGCCTGAGAAGTGTGAATTGCCTCATTCACTTCTCAAGTCACAAAGCAAATATGAATTATATAAGAAATGCACTGAGAAGTTTCTTTCAAGAGGTCTCCTCTAAGTCCATACATGTGACGAGAAGAAAGTCACAGATCAAAATTCAGAGTTACTGGACTGATGATGTAGCTTTTGTTCTTCCCCACCACTACGCTTCCAGCTCCAAAATACGTAGGGCCTCATTCTACATTACTACAGTGGGTTCTTCAAAGAGAAGTAAGAAAAACCCATATGAGAAAAGCAATATGAAAGCCACTGAATACCACCAGGCTTTGATGCTAGAGCAGAAATGAATAAAAGTTACCTTAGAAGTATCTTCTCATTGATAAGTGACAGAAGTCCCCAGAAGTTCTGCACTCTACTGTCTCAACAGATATTCTTTTTTGCTGGTTCATTCTCAAAACGTAAGTTTTAACATCCTCAGTCTTACAACTCAGATTTTTACCTGTGATCTGCTTTCCTTCCTCTGTCAACTCAGAATCAAACAGCTAAAACACCTCCCTACGTGACTGTAATATACATCACTGTAATATTCCCTTCTTCTGGATCCAAACAGAAAAGAAACCTAAACAATTTTAATTAGTAATTTAAACAACTGAGTTGTCTTTGCACAAAAGACACTACGCCGCTTACCTTCTGAGCTTAACTATTTATCATCATTGCTCAATTTATTAAATAACTCTACAAAGTTGTTTAAAACCTATATTTTGTATCTTACTGAGTGTTTAATTACTCCACTGATCATTACCTCAATCAGGAGAAGATATTAAGACTTTCAAACAATACTCACAGAATTAAAATTTTAACTTCATCATTAGTCAGTCATTGTGGCGTTAGTAAATAATGATTATCTACTGCAGAGAAAGAGGATAGCAGATACAGCTGCTTTAAACCAGTCTTAAATTACCTAAGAAAGGCAGACCACAATCTAATAAATGAAGGGAGAATAATACCCCTTACTGAGGGATCACAGTTCACCAAATACTCCCAAGGAGAGAACCTCCAAGTAGAAAACCTCACCCTGCAGCAGACAACCTTTAAATAAGGTTAAGGAGGGGTGGAGCCTGGCTCCACTTCCGGTCACACGGGTGAATTCCTTCCACCTGTGCTCCCTGGGCTGGCTACACCCCTTCACCAGGTGTTCAATCGCTGGTTCGGGCCTTGACTTAATGGTTCCCATTCACCTACCTACAAAAGCTGTTACTATACAAGGAATTCCCTAGCAGTGAGTGAAGGAGAAGCATACTATCAAGAGCTGCACGTTCCTCATTATGATGCTGCTTATTTCAATTAGTTCTAAACAAACTGAAGATTAATGAGCTTCCCTTAGCTTCTGGTCCATCCCTGAAAAGTGAAAGAAATCCCTGAAGAAGTAATCTAAACTGTTCCAAGCAATCTGATAATGCTCCAATGGCAGATTTAAGAGGGCAGGAAAAACCACTGATAACATTCATATATTAATTGCTCAATTTAGAAATTAATTAAGGATTCATGCAAAAGCACATCTTTAAAGATTATGCTTAAACTATGCAAAAAAGCCAAGTTAGAATTTGAGAATTGTGAATTTCAGGAAATATTTCCCTTATTTAGATTTTATAGAATTAATCATATTTTTTGTGGGTGTTCCGAAGTACCAAAAATATCTTTGCTTATTTTGTGAAAGCTCTGTGATCTGTTGACTGAAGGGAGCCATGGAAACGTCAGCTTCAAAGAATCAAAATCAGAGGAGAAAATAAAACAAACACGATGCTGATGGGAGAGTGGGAATGAATCCTAGCAATGTTATCCATAACATCTGGTCTGTTACTTCTCTCTTCGCTAGACTACTGCTGCTAGCTGAGATTGAAACCATAACGCTACGTTAAATAGATCTTTGCTCCAACCCAGTACAGAAACTGTCCTCAACTACTTCTGCTGCTAAGAATAATGGATTGGGAGAATTTTAAAGAGAATCCATGTCACTTTGTAAACCAATAGTTTTAAAAGACTACTGAGGAAAGATCTTTGAGGCATTAGCAATGAAAACCAACCTTGGAAGAGAGATGGCTGGATATTGCTGACGTACTGGAATGCGTTTTTAAAGAAGACCAGCATTGTAGAATAGACTACTTGATTCTTGTATTTAGCATGTGCATCACTATCAAAGTTACTGATGTATCTGCAGAGGTCTTTCATTCTATGCAAAATATCTCCAAAACTTCTGAGAAAGAATGAAAGAAAGAAAAATTCAGCATGTTACACAGACCACAAAACTGAAGCAAACAATTCACACTGAATATGAAAAGCTTAATGTTTTTGCTCAGGAAATCCCTCAGCTGCACATCAGGGAAGTCTAGGAAAGCATGCCAATTGAAACTTCACTAAATATTCACCTTCTTTTAATTTGTTGTGGCACCTAAGAAAGGATATCCCACACTACTGCAGTTCTTATGTATGACTTCGGTCAACAAGGATATAGTTTAGAAACTAATTTGAAAGGGGCTCACATTTTTACGTTACATTATACAGTCTTGAAAGAAAAGCTGCACTGAATTTACAGAAAATGTTCCTCACGTTGAAGTCCTTCTCTGACTCATCTGCTTAAGAATTAAAAAGATAAATCCTTCCAGGAATACCTGGAAGAGTAAAACTTTCTCACCTTCTTCCTTTATCCATTTGCCATTCACACCTCATTCCCACCACAGACAATATTTTAAACAGCCTCTCCCAAGGATCTGTAATCTGGGATGATTTCTCTGTAAGACCATCTATTATGTATTTCTGAGAGCTACGTTTGCTTGGAGACATAAGATCAGATGAATCTTGTGAACCTATGAAAACAAACACATTTTTCTCTTTAGAAAGAAATCAAACTAACAGATGTATATTCAAGGAGAAATGTAAAAAGACACATTTGAGCTTTCAAGGTAATCAGAGTTGACAGGTTGGATAAGGAGATCTCAGACACTTTTGTTCTACCTCTCAGTACATATACTGTGAGGACTAATTAGTTAATCAATCATGAGACATTTTTATACCAAACGTCTAATGAACATCAAATGCTGCTATTAATCTTTCTCTACGAGATACATTACCTAGAAGTGATGCATTTATAAGCCATACTTCAGTAAGGATAAAACGTATTTTAGGAAAGGCTGATTTTGTAAAAATATTCTTACCTTGATACTGGCTTTCTGTCTGTGTAGATCTAGTTACATAGTTAATATAAAATTCTGCTGCTTTATTTAAGTATTTATATAACAAGCTGGCAGGAAGTCGAACATCAGGGTTGTTAATTATCAGAGGAAGAACATCACAAACTAAAATAGCAAGCAAACAAAACAAAATCATTAGAGTTTGTGGAATTTTTTAATTCTATTTGTCTGAAGTAAAGTTTCTCAATTAGCAATGTAAATTCCCATCTATGGCAGACCAAACACCAGAAAGAATCATAGAACCATAGAATCACCAAGGTTGGAAGAGACCTCCAAGATCATCCAGTCCAACCATCCACCTATCACCAACAGTTCTCACTAAACCATGTCCCTCAGCACAACGTCTAAAGGTTCCTTGAACACTCCAGGGTCGGTGACTGCACCACCTCCCTGGGCAGCCCATTCCAGTGCCCAACCACTCTTTCAGAAAAGCAGTACCACAAGGAGTCACAAAGAACCTCACACGAATGACTGCAATACCTATTTGTGCCAGGTAAACCTGCCCTAGTGTGGCCTGACACTGTTCTGAATAAAGTGTTTTTCTAATCTTAATACTAAGACAACAATTTACTTAACTCCAAATTTATCTCACTGGCGTTCTATAAACTTGTACAATAAAACAAGAATATTAGCATTTTCTTACCAAACAATTTTCTAAAACAATTCACTGGGGATTCTTGGTCTTCAATATTTTCAGCTTCTAATAACGTTTCTCCAAGGCCTACCTGTATCAGCAGAGGAGAAAAACAAATGGTGGACCAGTGTTTTCGGAATTGCAATTCAATGAAGATGAACAATTATTCAGAGAATAATTCAGTAGGAATTAACTATTTCACTGGATGCACTAGTATCTATGTAGTTAAACTAGTACCACGTAATACCAGATGAAAAGCAATGCCAGGAGATAGCAAAACCAGGACCAAAAGAATTGTGCCTGTAACAGTAAAGATGTGCACAGATAGGTGAAAGCGATGGAGCTACCACACCTTACATTTGCAGCTTGTCACCTGACCTCCGCACCCTTGCCTGCTGCAGGTATGAAGTACAATATGTTAATTCAAGTTAGTTTCAGAACTAACACGTTTTACAGTCTTTAAACTATTCTTAAATATACGTAGGCCAACATTTAAAGGGCTCCAGCAGTAGTCTTGTACATCTAAGCAAATGTTTTGCTCTGAGTCTAGTTATAACTTCAAAGTACTTTGCCCTCAATGAGTACTTACTGAAAAGAGCTGAAACAGTGTTATCTCTTAGACTACAATACTCCTCAACTCTCTGTGTGTATGCGTGTGCTATTCTTCTTTTTTTTTTCCTTCCCAAAAAGCATGGAATATTCATTGCATCCACAAAACAAACACACAAAATGTTTATTATGAGCTATGCTTACCCCATGCTGTACCACAGTCTCTGGGAAGCGTCGCAGAAGTAGCAGTAGCATTTCTGCCCTTTCTAGTGTATTAAAACACTGCTCTGTGGCCTTCAGTAACATTTCACACTGCACTCGACCAGGAAGGGTTTCAAATAATCCTTCAAGAAAAAAGAAAAAGATACAGTGCAACTCACTGCGTTTGAACTGCAAAAGTGGCTGATAAAGGGTAAAAGACAAGGTCAGTGTGACCTTGCTACATAGACTGAAAACATTTCCTTACATTTCTTTCAGATTTTTAATACCAGAGCCTGAAAAAACAAAAATGCTCTCTCTCTGAATGAAGCCTGTAGGAAACCTGTGTTTCTTTGCATGCATTGAACTTAACAAGTAAGAATGCTAATGAGTAGAACGGTGAAAAAAAATCTGACGCTTAAATATGCTTCTTCAAGATTTTCATTTACATTCTTTGAATATGTATCACTTCTAACATTATTACTTTAACTCAGAAAGTACCTTTTCCACTTTAAATATTCCATGAGACCCAGAAAAGAAACCAGTATATTCTCTGTATAAGTTAGATGTATTCTCTATGAACTCCATTCCATGAAAATGCAAACACTTCCTCAATTAGAGTAACCTCTATGCAAAGAGAGACACACTGCTTATTCTTACAATTTCTGAAGCGCACCTTCAAACAACAGCTTACAACTTGTTTGGTGCAAACCCTGCTTTCAAAACTGCCCATGGCTGCTAGCACTGAATGTCAAGACCTCAAGTGGTCACTGTCCATTTCTGCAACTCTCACTTTACACAAATTGTATCACTCCATTTTAATGATTGCTCATTGTTCTCTGGAATCATTTAGACAGTGATCCCTTAGTGACCCTCCACTTACTCTCTATGCAATCATTTCTCTAGCTTACCAGACCGCGCTTTTTGTTCCAGCAGACAGAAGTGTACTTGCCCCACTAGCTATGAAACCAAAGGGCTTATCTTTAGGTTCCTTTTGGACTCTCCCTATTCTTGGAGTAAAATCCTTACCTCTTAAAAACTGTGTCTGCTTGTCCTGAGAGTCATTCCTCAGCGCTGCTGTAATAACACTGATCTCCCTCCACACTGCAGGCTGGTCTGGAAAATTCACAAACCTGTAATAAAATTTGAGGCAAAGAATGCAGAATGATCTGAGAATCTCCTGGGAGGACAAACCTCCCTGTGTTACGTACATGTCGTAGAGCAGCCTGCCCGCTGACGCCGTCCTCTCAGCATTCCTCTCGATGGTGTACATCTCATACTGCAGGAGGGAAGGACAGGATGTCGGCCTTCCTGAACGCATTTATCAATCACATTATCCTTTCTACTCCAAAAAAAAACCCACAACAACGGATCAATTCCCCACAAAGGACATGTATGTGAATAACAGAAATGGAGAGGAAACGACTGCAGCACTGTAGAAATGAAGAGGCGGGCTTGGCCTCTCTAAATACACACGAAGTGTGAACGTCTGTATGCATATACATGCAGTAATACTAACATGCTGGCTTTATTTTTACACAAACAAAACAACCAGTGAGATCTGTGACTAAGGTTTCCAGTCAAGCGCAGGGCAGAAACACAATCTACTTTGAAAGCCATCAGCCAAAGAGGTGCTCTCAAACTTTACTTCAACTCTTGTCAAGAGTGCGGGGCGGGTCTGTCAGCTGACTAACGGAAACGCCGGGCCGCCGTCACGGCAACCGCTCGCCCCGCCCCTCCAGCGCATTGGCCGGCGTGCTCGTCAGTCACGCAGCGCCCGCCGCAAGGCCGTGTGGGGGAGCGCCGCGCCGCGCCTTCATATTCCGCCGGTGCGCTAGCGCTTACCTGGATATTGAAGTCGGCGGGGTAGAGGCTCCGCGCTGTGATGAGCCAGGCCTTGGCCGCCCATAGGTCTCCCGGCACCAGCTCGCGGGCTCGCTTCACCAGAAACTCACAATCCCCCTGAGCTGACATCTTGTGGCCGGGCGGCGCGCATGCGCCCCGACGCCCCGGGGCGGCCTCGTCCGCTCTTCTGCCCCGCCCTATCCGGGCGGCGCGTGGCTCAGGGCGTGCGGGAGAGCCGCCATTTTGTGGGGTTGTCGCAGGGTTCCTGGCGACGTTCGGGTGGCTGTGCTCCGCCAGCCTTTCTGGTGCCTTCTGTATAGGCCCTGGAGGGGTCTTTGTGGTGCACAGGGGCTAGTGAGGTATAGGGACCTTATTGTGTGTGGGCTGAGGTAAGCTGAGGGTCAGAAGATGTATTTGTAGTAGGAAAGAGGGAATTAAGAGGACTTGTATGGATAGGGAGGGCTAAAGTACTTTTATGTAACTCAGGGAGCAGTTTAGGCTCTCAAAACTTGTGGCTTATAAGGAATTTGCTGGTACTACTCATCAGCATTTTAGAACTAGTGTGATAGTAGATAGTACAGTGGCTGAGCCAGGCTCAAGAGCTCTTTTTTTTTAGTTTTGTAAGTGGTATCATGAATATAATGGTCGCTGGAGTCAGCTGACTTAAAGTCTCTGCAATGTAGCAGTGCTCTTTTTGAAGTTGATATTGCTGTAAATCAAAGCACTTTTTAAAGGTCTAGGGCCCTAGCACCACTGCTGTGGCTTGTGCTGATAAAAAGCACTTGTAGTTCAGGGCTGAGGTAACCACCAGTAGAGTCAAAGAGCAGAGCTTTTTCTCTTCATAAGCTCACCTGACCTTCAGCAATTTACAGATTTGCTTATCTGTAGTTTATGGTGTTCAGTGTTAAACTTGATTACATGCAGGTGTTCCTGTTTTACTTATCTAAGTGTAAACTTTTTCAACGTTATCATTTTATTTATTCCTTTCAAGTAGGCCATTTGTTTTTGATATAGCAACAGACCTTATAGACTTTGCTCTTATGAGCTTGCGCTGCTTAAGTCCATGTGTCTTTATATCTAGGAGACAATCCCTTTAGTAAATAGTTAAAACAGATGCTTAGTCTCTGTAGCAGGTAAGGGGGTAGCATCCTTATCTTTCTGCTTTATTGACTAATGCATTTTTTGCCTCATTCTCAGCTGTTTTATGATGTCTGCAGATCTTCTTGCTATTGTGGTGCAGGTGAAAAAGTGTTCTTGTGGTAGGCTGCCACAGATTTTAAGTTTGGGGGAAATGTAGAGTCCCTGGTGTCATGTTTGGGTTGAGAATGGAGTTATTTGAGGGCTGGGAGTATGACATCTCTCTCTCACTCCCAGCTGCTGCTAATTCCTCCTACATCAAAGCCACTGCCAGTATTGTGCAAGGAACCGCCCATGCTTTTTGGGTGTGAATCCTACATTGGTTTCACTCTGTGGCCTCAATGTTGGCCTGTGCTTGTGGAGGAGAACCTGTATATAAACTGCAGCCTTCGGGAAGAGGTGTGCTTGCAAAGGCTCTGCTCTCTGAAAGAGAGAGCTGATTTTAGCCTGACATGGAACTGTCGTTATTTCATGCCCTGTTCTGATTTCTTGTTGCTGTGCTAACAAATGCTGATTTGTAGCCATGAGAAATTATCGCAGGATAGTCTTGTTGAAAGCAATCAACCTTGTCAGTTTATCAGTACCCAGCAGTGAGTGCAAGATCCTGTTCTTTGACCCTTCTCTCAGCTCTCTTGCCATATGCTCATCAGTTGCAATTTGAAGGAGCACGAAATATGTAATTAATGCACTATTCAGAGGTGACAGAGCCATGGCAGAAAGTCTGCTGTTGCACATGAAACGGATGCAGAACACTTCCTCATCTTTCTTTCCTGCCTCTACTGTCCAACCTACAGGCTGCTGTAGGATGGCATTTTACTTCTTCGGGTTCAAAACAAAGCAGTGTGTATTGTGTCATTTCATTAACTGCCCAGAGCAGGACTGATGGGGTGAGTGGTTCTGGCTTGCTCTGCGCTGCTTGTGAGGTCAGGATTAGGATGCCACAAGAGGCAGCAAGAGGATAGTGAGTATCAGAAGCTGCTTTTGAAGAATGGGTGTGCGAGGAGTCCCGTGCTATATACCTGCTGCAGAACTACACTCAGGTACCCGTTAGACAGAAATCGTGGCTTTGGATGAGTTTCATAAGGAGTCATAAAAGCAGGAAATAGCTATTTTTAATAAAGAGAGTTTAGAGTGTTGGGTTTAGTGATAACAGAGTAAGAAACAACACTTTTCTTGTGTAAGAGGAAAGGGAACACTGTTTTTTGGAGAATCATAGAATCATAGTTGTTAACTGTGATGATTTCTCGTGGCAAGAAATCAGTATTTGTTAGCACAGCAGGAGGAAATCAGAATAGGGCATGGAATAATGACAGTTCCAAAAATATGGGCACTGAGTCTACCACATCACAACAGGACTTGCATTTGAAGTTGCTGAGAACAGAAGCTATTAGTTTTAGCTGAGCAGTTTAGTGGGTTCCATCCCTAGAAGTCCCTTCCAACCCCTGTGATTGTGTGATTTGGGGCTGTTACTGTGCTGAACTGGAGCCACTGATGTGCCAGTGGCTTGGTGTACTCATCTTCTATTCCAAGCCTGTAGATGGTGGCAGGGCTGGGCTAGTCCTGTCAGATTGAGACCTGATTCTTCCTCCCCACCAGGAGTGGCTCTCTCAAGTTCTCAGACTGTGCAGTTTGGATGTGAACAAGGCAGGGCATGCTGAAGGTCTCAATATCTTAGCCATCTGACTGGAAGTGTGCACAGCCTCCTTCCTGCAGGAATGTGGGACCCAGCTGGAATGCCTACATAAGCCTTGTTTGTCAGGAAGAGGCTTTGTGATCTGCCGTAGCAGGAAACAGACAGTGCTGACCTCAAAGCATGTTAGTCATCTGATGCTGTGAAGATTGATGTTGCCTGGGAAGATTGTCCTGTTTCTTGAAGGTGTCAGAGGCAAAGATCAAGTGTGGGGGATTCGGGCAGTGTTGTTGATGCAGTCACTGCAGAGACAGGCATAAGTGGTATGCGAAGGCAGTATTGCAGACCTTGAGCATAGTGCAAGTTCCATGAGTGGAACTGCATGGGATTGTTGCAATCCAGTGCAGCGCTCTATAGGCTGGTATCTGTTAATGACGGATGGCAATGACAGTACAAATGTACATTTTTCAGCAGATCTAGTGGCTTCTCATGAGATGAGATGATGGAATAAAGGTCTCTGGTTCTGGGGCTGCCTGTAGTATTTAGAATTGAATCCAAGTTCGGATTTTGAAATGCTGGAGTTGGCCACAGTCCACTTCATTTCTGTAATAGCTGAAAGCAGTTCTTGTTAACTGGCCTAATTTTAACTGAATCATAATTTAGGCTGCAAGGGACATCAGGAGGGCATCTGGTATAGCCACATGCTCACAGTGCAAATAACTGCACTTTTACGGTCCCAGGATGAACAAAAAATCCATTTCAGACAAAGCAAATGGGATCAGTTTCCTTCAGCCTGCAGTATGACAGCACTGAGCGGTGTGCAATCTGTATTTATAGTGGGGAAGATTTAGTTAGTCTTAAGAGTGGGTGTTGTTATTATGAGAGATGCTAGAACACTTGTCTGGCTGTTAGCTTTGGGATGTTGAAGCAGACTTGGTTCTCTTCCCTGCGGCATGGACAAGATTATTAATCACCACACTCACAGTGCTAAAGATACGCTCACATGACAAGTGACACTACGGCTGGAGCTTGGCAAGCCCTAAGTTGTCTGGGTGTGGTGTGAGCAGAACATAGCAGCACACTGGCTGCATCTCTGGTGCACAAAAGGGACTTTGCATTCAGTTAACAGGGCCAAGGCTTAGAAAATGCATCTTTCATATGTAAATTAATTGTACTCGATCCAAAAAAATGTGTTCTGTGAAAACGCTTCTTAAGGGAGGATTTCATTTTAACCTGAAAGTGGCTGAAACAGATGGGTAGACTCTTCCTGTAGAAGACATATTAGTAAAGAAATAACACAGGGCGGATTTATCTCCTGGACATATTTCCTTTTCTCCTGCTGCCTTCCCCCCCATGTGCAGGCTCTCAGTATCTCCGTGGCAATTCTGAAAGTTCTAGAAATAAAAAAAAAAAATCCAGCCATATGTTTGTCCTGCTTTTAAAACCGCTTTTAATCTACAGTCGTGCTGAAAAGCCCGTTCCTTGGTTTGTATTTGGAACAGCGTCTCTGACCTGTTCTGTTCTCCTCCTGCTCCTTGCAGGTTCTTTCTGCACGCATCTCACAGGTGTGCACGGCCTTGTCACTCGGAGTGGTATTCACCTCAGTGTGTTGGTGTCTGTAACCTTCTTTCATTTAAGAAGTCATCCTAGTTTCCCTTTATAGGTAGAGAAGCCCAGAAGGCGGTTCAGCTGATCAGATGAAGACACGCTGGAGTAGGTCAGCCTGTGCTCTGAATGCCTTTGCTTAGATCTGCGCTGGTTGTGGAAGAACGGATACAGGGTGGTTTTCTCATATGCAGAGGTTTGCGTAGCAAATCCTTACATGTGCTGATGGCTGTGGCTCTGTTCACCTCTAGCCAGGTTGTTCCCACGCTTTCGTCACAGTGAATACGCTGCCTCAGCCTCTGTTGTCTTCAGTCATGCGGTGGTCATCCCCAGGAGGGGCAATTAACTCACCCCCCTCGTAGCCACAGCTCTGCAGCACGCGCAGGTAGTCAGCAGCATGTGACTACCCGTTTCCTTGAATCAGCTAACACTGCTTGGACTACAGCATCCCAATGAAATCACACTGAGGTTTTCTCTGTCAGTGCTGTCTTTCAAAACTGCTTTCTAACAGCGCACTGAATGGTGTAAGCAGAGAGCAGAGTTCTAGCTGGCAATCTGTCATCAATAGCGTCCTGCTCTTAAGCTGGGCTGATGGTCGCTGCTTTAAATATGCCTGCATTTCCCCCAAGAACCTGAAATTCTGATACGTGAATGCAGGTATGTGTCTAATTACCCTCATTGTGCAGCAAAACCAGTTGAACAGCATGTTTATAGAAGCTGTCCTTAAGAGCGATTGCCTCTTGAAGGAGCATAGCTCATATAAGAGGAGTGGGACTGTCTCCAGCCAGCCCTGGGAGACGATGCTGAGAGCATATTGAAAAGCTGTCTTCAGCAGAAGCTTGCCAGTTTAACAACTCCGCTCACTGTTCCTATTGCACAGTGGGCTCTTTGACGCAACAGAAAGAGCTGCTTTTTTTTCCGCTTCCTCTTAAATCCGCCTGGCCAATTTAAACCTTGTGGATATTTCTTCCCCCTCGGGGAAAGCTTATGTGAGGATTTTCTTTTTTAACAGTTCATTCCGTGAAACGTGTTTTTTTTTTTTTTTTTTTTGTTTGCTGTTAGAAAATGTTGGAGCTGAACGCAAGGCTTTCTTTGCAGGTCAGTGGATGAACTCTTGACCAAAGCATTTAACGTTTGAGTGTAGCTTTAGGAAGCACCGTCCTTCTGGAGGAAAAAATGAGTTAGCAAGGTTGTGTCATTCGAGCCCATGTGTGCTTACTACAGGGGTAGGAGTCTTTGCAGGTCTTTCGTGGCTGAGTTCTGTGCAGCTGAATTTTCCGTCCTTATTCTGAAGACAAATATACCAAATTAATATCTTACTGAAAATAGTAAGGTCACATCACTGTTATGTCTATCTAATGTAATTATTAATTCTCTGCTCCTTCAACATGTAATAAACCTTACTGGGAGTTTCAAATATCAAGTTCTTTGCTCTCTTATTTTGAAAGGATTTTTTGTGGTGGTGATTTTTTTCTTTTGAACTTATTTTCAGCATGCTTTACTGGGCGCCGTGCTGCCCCCTGAGCACGTGCTGTTTGCAGGGAAGATAATTACTTGCTATTTTGTATTTTTTCTTAGGTAGCTATCGAGAGAACTAAGAAAGGATGTAGATATGGTGTTGATGTCTCTCTTCAGGCTGTGTTTGAGGTAAGGCAATCCTCTTTCCCTATCTCTGAAATCAGAATATGAAGCAGAAGCAGTATTTCTTTCATGTGTAGCTGCTAAATTTATCCTGTTGCTGTTTATTTTTCTTGTTGATATAATATGAATATTTGTCACTAAATGGTTTATTGTCTGTGATGCTTACAACCCTGTATTATTTCATCAATACCTATTATACGTATGTCTGTGTTTTTATTAGCTAGTGTACCCTAGACTAATGATGTATCATTCTGGTAATTGCTTTGGTTTTCTCCTCTGATATTACCCCATTAAGTCTGTAAGTGAGTGGCTTTCTTTCCCTGGGCAGGCAATTGTTACACAAACTTTACTAAACTGAGTTAGAAATGATTTCCACTATGAATCACTTTCCTTGTAAGTTGATGACTTTTATGGTAATGTTTAACTTAAGCAGAATTGTTTTCAAATGTGCAATGAACTATTAGTGTATTCTTTTTTTAACAGTACTTTATTAAAGACAATAGAAAAATGTTGATTCCTATCATGTTGTTTATTTCCTTGTCTACTCAATGCTGCCTGTTACGGGAAGTTTATCACTCTACAGTGTTAAATTGCTATTACAGTCAGTTCAGCTGAAAGGTATCACTGCAACATTGGCCATTAGCAGCAGCACTGAAAATGGGACTTGTATGGGACACTGTTTGTGACTTCTAATTAGTGTCTGAGGAATTAGAAAATACTGCCACTTGTTTGTTTCTTTTCAAGCCATTTAAGATGCTGCCATTCAGGGAAGGTTAATTTTTCTTCCTTTTTCTTTAGGATGGGTACAATTTTTATGATTCATTGTATTTAAATCAATTTGCTTGAATCTTTGTGGCATCTCTTAAAAGGAAAAGCATATTTTAAGGCAGACAATACTATACTGCAGATACAGGTAACCTTTTTCATTTAGAAAATCATTCTAAATCTAGTTTGGCTTTTCACATCTCTGAAACTTCTGTTGTTTGAATTCCAAATAACGTTGGCTCCGCTTTGCAGATCTGCCTCAATGGTTTGTTGGGAGGCTTTTCACGTTGGATGGGGTAGGGAATCATAAATGAGGGGTAGAGTTATAGAGCTACAGTGAACTATTTTTAATCTTAGAATAATAACACTTCAAGCATTTATAATTTTCTCAAATGAGTAAATTCATTCAAAGGTGGTTTTAAAACCCATTGAAGCTCAACTTCATTCAGTCAGCATCGCACCGAATAGTAGCATTTTCTGACATCTGTTTTTGGGAGTTACAAATCCTCTCACAGTGTGAACACGCAACTTAGGTCTGGAACCCATTTTCCACTATTAGAAAGCTTATTTGCTGCAAGTGAAGCTATTTCAAATTGACTTTGCCTTAAAAGCCATAAAATGAAGCGATGCAGTAGAATAATGCTGTATTATATAGCACGTTTTCTGAAACCACTGTGAACAAATTAGATAGCATCTGTGATTTTATCTGTATGTATTGGGCATTGCTTCACCAGAAGGTGTCTGTGGGGAAGGAGGGGAGCTGACGTCATCTTGCTGTGTTTCTTGGGATCTTTGGGGCTGGAGCACGTGCTGTGGTATCTGACTGAATTGCATGCTTTTTACTTACCAGTAGTCACTAAAAGGTATTTGTTCCTCCTAATACATTTGCCTAGACAACGTAGCAGAGCTTGCAGCTTGGTGTATTTCCCCTTGCGTGCCCTGAGCACCGTCATCTGGGCACTTGTTCTATTACCCTAGTGACCTGGTCTGTCACTTTCTCTTGAAGAAAGTAGAACTGTCTCTACTGGCAGAGTGGTCAGAGGGGAATGACATGCCAAGAGGTGAAGGGAAGTGGAAAAATACTCAGTTCTGAGAAATGTTACAGGTAGAGGTACATGAGACAGAGGGCTGTTGAACAGAAGGTAGCACAGAGATGTGTTGCTGTTTAGTTAGACTTGTGGAGCACAAACTAAACAGTTTAGGGACGGGTGAATAGATAGAAATGGATCTGTTGCACACGAGGTAAGTTAGCTTTCCCTTTATCAGGGTGTAAATATTGATGAAGACTATCTTGTGTGAGTTTTAGACTGGCTGTGTGAATGCAGCCTCTGTGAGGGCCTCTCAGCACTGTTATAATATTACTAATAACGAGTCATGTCTGAAGTCATGTCTTGGTCTGAAGAGAGGCCTTTGGCAGAATGCCATGCTGCTGGAGGGCCTGCCTGAACTCCAGTGGTTTTGCTTATTCATGCAATCGAGTGGGACCCTTTCATTGCAACTTGATTGCATTTAGGCTCAAAAATAAAGACTGAGATAAAAATACCATACCCTGAACATTTCTACAGCCTCTAGGGAGCTTAAAGAACTCAGTGACAGTTGTCAGCATCTGCTTCAAGAAATACCACGAGCCTGTTTATCAAGCTGAAAAAATTTTATTTGTTGTGTTGTATCTCAGCTGCAAAAAAAGCATAAAAAGTTAGGGCCTTAGGAGCAGGTTTCCACTCTTACTGGTTCACTGAGTACTCATTTAGGCTACAGCTATAGGTAGTAATTGCTGAGGGATTCATTAGGAAATAGACACAACAACCAAGCACTGTGCTTGGAATTCTTAATTATGATATTCTTCATATGGATGCCTGCTGTGAATTTTCTAGTGACTGATGGCTATAAGGAAAAAAGTCAATCATGAAGTTTTGTGCATTGGTTTTGCTTTTTTCCAGGAGTACTTATTTTGAGCCTTTACTTTGAAGGACAGCAGTGCAGTCATTTCATACTGCATGCTAACTACATGGGCTGGAAAAAAGGATTGTGGACTATTTGCATCACCTTCATAGATTGTCAAAGACAACCCAGGCCGCATAGTTCCTTTCCTTTACTTGAACCTATGGAAGAAATGAATATACAGTTCTGGAAAATTGTTGGTTTTACCTTTCTACATTCCTTATACTGAAGGCAATAACTTCTATTTTCTTTTCTTTTTTTTTTTTTGCAGTCACTAGCTCAGTTTCTTGGTTTTAAAACAGTTGTTTGGATTCTGTTTGCTGGTTCATCATCAACAGGTTTATGTATTTAAGCTAGATTGTAATATGCTAACTTGGTTCTATGCCAAGCCATGAAAGCCAATGAGATGAATGTTTGTAAGAGCATTGTACATTGTACAAGCAGCATTAAACATGGCACAGATCTTTGACTTGCCTTAAACTCTGAGGTTTTCTGCAGAGCCACAGAAGGTATCTAGCCATTCAGCCAGCTTAGTTGGTGGCTTGTTCCCAGCTCAAGAGAGAAGGCCTTATGGAAGTAGTGGTAGGAAAGCAGTAGGAACAACTGGACTGCATGGAAAAACTTGAGCATCCAAGTAAGCTCCTTTATACTAGTGATGTCTGTGAGCTAGCCAAGAAGATAGGGTGGGGGTGGAAACAGTAGGAAAAAGTTTTCATCTTTGTTAGCAAGTAGATAGAGAGAACTTTGATTTCCAAGTGTGTACCTGGGATGAAGTGGGCTTCCTTCTGTTTAGGTGAGTAGTTGTAGTCTTCATGTTGGCTTGATAACAGGTAGACATAAACCAGCTATTTGGGTGCGGGCATATCCCTGCTATTCATTAATAAAAGAATAGCAGAGGACTGATAGGAATGTTATGGAAGTGAAATCCTGAGGGGAGAAGAAAGGAATTTTTTTCCTTTTTCCTCTCCACCGTGTGACTGAAAGTGGTCCTGTGAATTACTGGCAAGATGATGTGGAACAACATGCACTCCAGCAACCTTGGAACAGCATGCGAGGACTCCTGGGAATTTTTTCTCCTGGAAGGGGTTGAGGCTGCAATTGGCTTCTGGCTTGGTATTTCTGAGAAAAGGTTTTTAAAAATCAAAGCTATAAATAGTTGCCAGTTGTTCAACTGAGTAATCCTATTCTCTTTCTCTCCAGTGTGAGAAACTGAGTCTAGACTTCTGAAGCCAAAAGCCTGCCTCCGGATATCGGTGTTAATCATCTGTTTGTAACGTTGCTCAGATTTTGAGGGAATGCTCTTGTTGTGTGTAGTGGGAAGACTTAACAGGGCCTATGCAGAAGGCCACTGGCATCTGATTAAATACTGAAAGGACTCCTGACCACATGAACCAATGCAGGTGTCTTCAGTGCCTTTTGCATTACTCAGCCCAGCCCCAGCTCTGGTGGTCACTGGTCTGTGTTTCTCTCTCATAGTTAGCTGAGATGCAAATGGTGAAAGGTGAGATACTGCATCTCCTATACTGCCATTTCTGCTACAGACTGCTGCTTTCACTACATCTGGGAGTATGTAATACGGAGTGTTCAGTCCTGAAGGTGTGATTTTTAGTCCTTACTTAACTCACAGCATGCATTTTTCTCTGTGAGCCTATATTGGAAAAAATAACTATAGAAGTGCTGGCCATGGTGATCATAACTTAAGCAGTGTTACATGTGCCAGAAATCAATTTTAATCAATCAGTGTTGGAATAAAGGGTGGCCTTGTTACAAAGGATGCATTGTTAGTGTTTTTGTTTTGACCTTTTATTATAGCAGTTACGCAGTCCCTGCTAGGGCTGTTAGGCTTTAACTCATCGAGTTCAGACAGTGTCATCCCTCTCTCAGAACATGGCTTTCTGTATGTGGGATCTTTGCCTTTCTGTATCCTACAACTCATGTTTTCATTAACATTTAGTGAGCACATAGGTACTGACATCCTTCACAGTGGGAAGCTTTGAGCTGTATGGATTTGGAAGAGAGAGGTTTTACTCTGGTACATGGAACAGTCTTTCCTGTGTGTGCTTTTAGTGTGGAGCCTGTACATAAGAAAACAGCTGCTTTTCAGTTAGAGTAGTCTGAAAATAGAAGCAACAGTTTTGAAGCACACTTTTTATGGGGAACTTATTTATTTATTGGTGAGAAAGTGAAGCCTCTTGTGCTCAGGGAAGAGATTTGGAATTAACTTTGGAAAGCATGTAGAAAGCTATTGGCAAGATAGGCAGTAGTGTGTATTGTGGAACACGTTGCCTGCCCTTTTCTCTCATCAGTTTGCTATTAAAAAAAACTAAGAGGAATATATAAGAAATGAGAATATAGACTCAAATCATAGCAAACTGAAACATAGTGAAATAGAGATATTTTAGGTTGCATTTATTATCAAAGTGGTGGTTACTAGCTTAGAAACTCTTGTAGAGACAAGGGACAGAAAGCAGCCTAAAGAACGGGTCACTTATCTTCCAGTTCACAGAACAGTGTAAGGCGAGTTCTGAGAAATCGCACTGATGGGATCCTGAAGTTTTCTCATGCTTAAATGAGCCAAATATTTAGATTTCTGAATGAATTAAGAAGCTATTCCACAAATATCCCAGCTTTCTCTGAGATTTGTTCAGGAAATGAAAAGCACTTATGTAATGTTGAAGGAATGAAAGGAAAACTTCACAGCATTAGCAAAGGGAAAATAATGCATCACTCTGAAATGCTCAGGAACTAACTTTACCAAGAAACTGGTTTGTTACAGATGTCAAGTGCATGAGAAAGTGTGTTTTGAGTGCACGTCTTAGCATCTCTTTAAGTATTATAAAGAGTGAGTAGCCCTGATTTTTTTAGATGTGTGCACTTGTCCAAATATGATTTTAACTTCTCCCTTGATTCTAGATGTGCCTTTTGCCATATCTGCCGGGTGGTAGAAACTGAAGAAGGGTGCTGTAATGACTTGTTTGCCAGCAATTCCAGGGATTGGTGCATGTGCCAGGAGTGCCAGAGCTGTAGGAGATGCCATAATGTGCCTTTTGCAGGAAATATGGGGGAGGCAGATGTACTAAAAGCACCTCTTCCACAGAGGTGGTGGTTTTTCTTGGTTAGCACAGGTTGGCAAGTGAGGTGTGCCCAAGGAAAATGTAGGCTTTTTTTTTGGTTAGAGATCTAAGGTATGTAAGAGATTTTTCCAGTTACTGTAGGACTGTGATTTTCTTACCCTCTCTATATTTTGTTTGCTTGGAATGGTGAAAATACGCTCATCTGGTAGTAAAGCTTTTTTTTCCTAAGATTGTTGTCCATTTCTTCTATTCTGATTAGAATCTTTTGGCTATGAAGTACTGGAAAGTTTACAGCTTCAGACCCTAGGTCAAAGAAACTTCTCTGTTCATTGCTAAAGGAACTTGTAAACCTATTAAACATTAAACAGTAGAAGATACACAGAATTCTAGAGTGAAGTTAAGAATAAGGATCTAGCAAATTCCATTTCACTTCTTCCCTAGGATGGCAGCCTTGTAAGGCATTTTTCTAAAGGCTTCTGCATCACTGTAACCCTCTGCTATTTTGGTGAAGTAGTCTTCATTCGATTCTTAAGTCCTATCTCTGATACAAAGTATATTTCAATTATTTACTGCAACAATATGATCTGACTTGCAGTCCGGTCCACCGTAAGTATTTTGTGAACCATCCCTCCTCTATGTTGGTCTGGGACTCTGTTGCTACTCTGTAGCTACACAGGCAATTGAAACGGGGAGACTATTCAATGTCCTTTCCACTCCAGGAGTACTTGAATCAGAGAGCAACTCTACATTTTATTTTTTTTTCAGAGATCCAAGCTGTGTGCGCCAGTCAGTCTGCAGCAGTCCAGCATCTTTCTTAAAAAGGCTTTGGCGTTTCATGCCATTTTGTGCTTCTGCAGCTTTCAGAGTGGCTGGTGGTACTGTCTTGTTGTCTTTTCTAGTATGTGATTCTAAAATGATCAGTTTGATCTGGAAAAGAGCATGAATGAGTTATGGGACTGTATTTATATAAGAAGTTATGGAGTTGTAAAGCTGTGGGATCCTGCGCTGTAGTTGAGGTTTCTCTGATCACTTGCTTTACAGAGATGCTAGTACTTAGCAGATGAAGTCCATTTCTTCAGTTTCCCTTGGGAGTTTCATCGTGGAGTTAAAATCTTTCCATTGGATGTTTGATATCGTACATTTCCATAGAAGTATTTCAGCTTTCATAAAACAGCAAGGGAGAGAATTATTGCAGAATTGTAGAATCTTTTGAGTTGGAAGGGACACTTAAAGATCGTGTAATGCAATTCCACTGCTATGACCAGGGACACCTACAGCTCGGTCAGGTTGCTCAGAGCCCTGTCCAGCCTGACCTTGAATGCCTCCAAGGATGGGGCATCCACCACCTCTCTGGGCAACCTGTTCCTCCAGTGCCTCACCACCATTACTTCTAATGGTGGTTTCTTATTAAAATTCTTCCTTATATCCAATCTAAATCTCCCCTCTTTTAGTTTGAAGCCATTTCCCCTTGGTCTATCAACGCAGACCTTGCTAAAGAGTCTGTCCTCTTCTTTCTTATAGCCCCCGTTTACATATTGAAAGGCCATTTTCAGGTCTTTCTGGAAATTAGAGGTGAGAAGAAATTCATCAGGGAGTCCTTGCATGCTTGCATGCATTCTAATCATCATCTTGGTTGACTAGTCCATTCTTCTCCAGACAACCAGAGAGCTGAGTCTATGGGGAACTTTAGATGCATGACAGTTTCTTCTCATGGGAAGAGCTAGGTTTGGTCCTCTTCCAGGCTGAGCACATTGAATGGCCCTTGCTTTTGAGGGAAGTCCAGGTCCAGAGTGACCAAAGAAAGAGAAGAGGGGGGAGTGGACAGATCTGAGTGGTTTGTTTTTTTTCCTGCTGAGCACTGTTATTTAGGTGGACATAGCTGCATTTTGTGTTCTGGCCCAGAGGCCAGAATGTCAGTTGGTGGCAATGGTTTTCATGTTGGTGGAATTGTATCCTACCAGCTGAGCATCAAGCCTGCCAGGAGGGCCACTGCAAACTGCCCTCCTCAGTAAGACTTCCCTGCTCTTTCTTGTCAGAGTTGTTTTCACCTTTGTTCTGTCTCTTAATAAAAACCCTGTGAATTTAAAGAACTGGAGCCAATTTGTGACTGTAGGTCCTGTCACCTGAGTCTGTGCCACCGCTGAAGTAATGTGACAAAAATTGTCCTACTCACGAAGAAATGCTTGTCACTTGAATCTGTTATACAAGTAGCTTGAGAAAAGCTTTCATGTTGGTATAGGCCTCTTTATTTTCTTTGCTTGCTGCAGCTCTCATAGGCAACTCTGGTGTTGGCACTTTTTCCACCCTTCATATCTGGAATAAGTAGACCTTCTATTAGGAAAAGTTGAAGTTGAGGATAGTGTAGTCAGTGGGGAAGGAAAATAACCTACCCTCTAGAGGATTCCAGTATTTCACACTGAGATTTTGGAGAAGTTTTATACAACTTTTTAATAATGATACTAACTTGCATGCCACTAGGGTCTGATTTAGATTGTCAAGCTCCACAAGTCTTTAAGCTCAGTGTCTAGCTGAAGTTACATGACTGGATTTCCATTATTGTCTGTGAAGAGAAAGAAGCCACAGAGTGATTTTATCTTAAGTATGTGTGCACTTGGCTGTACTGTTTCAACACATAATTACAGTGGGTGTCATCATTATTGACTTTGCTACAGTTGGAAATATGAAGAAGCAGACAGTACTGTCTTCCAGACCTGTTTACAGACACTTTTGCCCTGGAAGAGAGGCTGGAACCTACACATAGTAACCCAGAAAGTACAGGAATGTTTTGGAAAGTCTCTGGCATGATCTGCTTTAGTTACCTTAATGCAGTGAGTGAGCTTTTGCTCCTTTTTAAGACATTCTTTTGCATTTAATCTTGTAGAGCTTGTTTCAAGAGCAGGCTTATTTCCAAACAATAGGGCTCTAGTGTGATCTTGGCTCTTGTTGTTCAGAGCACATTTATAGCATTGTTTCTGTCACATGGGGCAGTTTCCTTTGAGTTATGCCTTTTTTTCTGGTTAAGTCTTTGTTTTCCTCAGGTCTGTTTTTGTCTTAATTTCCTCCTTCCCCCCACTGCATCTTGTTAGTGATCCTGATTAAAGCGAACTATGCATTTGGTCTCTTCAAGAGTGCATTTCAGTTTAGAGGGGAAGAATTTCTAATTTGTGGTGGTGTTTCAGATCAGAAAGCAGCTAAGACATGGGTACTTACCAGTAGAGAAAGTTTGTTGTAATTATTGGTGGGAAAGCTACCTGATGTTTCTGATGTGGCACCTAAGTTGAAGTTAAGGCAAGCCTGCATTTCACAGAATCACAAGGTTGGAAAGGACCTACAAGATCATCTGGTCCAACCATCCTCCCATCACCACTGATACCACAAGCACTAAACCGTATCTCATAGCTCCTCATCCAAACGCCTCTTGAATGCTGCCAGGGATGGCGGCTCCACCACCTACCTGGGCAGGCCACTGGAGTGCCTGACCACTCTCTGAGAGAAAAAGTTTTTCCTTGTGTCTAATCTAAATCTCCTCTGGTACAACTTGTGGCCGTTTCCTCAGGTCCTGTTTGTTGCCTGGGAGAAGAGGCCAAACCCCTCCTCATCACAGCCTCCTTTCAGGAAGTTGTAGAGTGCAATGAGGTCTCCCCTGAGCCTCCTCTTCTCCAGACTAAACAATCCCAGCTCCTTCAGCTGCTCTTCATAAGACTTGTGCTCCAGACTCCTCACCAGTTTAGTTGCCCTTCTCTGGACACGTTCCAGGGCCTCAATGTCTTTCTTATAGTGAGGGGCCCAAAACCGAACACAATACTCAAGGTGCGGCCTCACCAGTGCTGAGTACAGGGGGATGATTACCTCCATGCTCCTGCTGGCCACACTATTTCTAATGCAGGCCAGGAACTGGCTAGAGGGCCATGCCCAGCGGGTAGTAGTAAATGGAGTGAAAAGCTTCAGTCTTTTCCAGTGCAAAATTCTTCTAAGTTTAGGCTAAGTTGGGTTGTGACTTCATGTGTGCAAGGTGTGTGTGTCTCAGTCTCTGACTGATAGCTGCCTGTAACTACATCCATGAGAAAGAAAGCATTGTAGCAGGGAAAGCTTCTGGTTCATTCAACTGTACAAAAGTATTGTCAACAAGTTTGAGAACCATCTTGTTCCAGAGTGTCCCCACTGCTGCTTCTGTCAGTGGCATTATCTTATAGCCTTTTACTGTACTAGAAGTGAAACGTTTGTATCAGTACCTTGGCCTACTCCTTGGGGAGCCCTGCTTTTCCAAGAGAGAACATTTCCAGTAACCATTACAGTAGTACTTCTTCAGGTGCTTGTCTTTTTTTTTTATAATATGCTTTTATATCTTTTTTAATGAAATGTAAATTCTAGCTCTGCTTTCACTCTGTCGTCTTCTTTGTTTCAGGTTGCCTGTCTCTGCGGTGTTTTGGTTGTGAGAGAAGCATCGTCTAGTTACATCACTGCTGTGCTGGTGGAAAAAGGGACTGGCCTGTCAAAGGCTGCTGTCTTTGAGAAAGAATTCTCAGTTTTCCAGTGATGCAGTGTTTCCCAGCTGAGACTGATCTCATGTTTATAGTCTCAGAAAATGGAGAGGCTAGAGTTTTCACAGTTTTGGTGGAGGAAGTTTTTAGCTGAACAAGGCAAGCCATCTTCCACAGATATAGTAGAAGCATTTTCTGGTATTTTTGTGATTTTTTTTTTTTTTTTTTTTTTGAGAGACTTCCTGACTGACATGGATGAAGCCTTAGAACCAACCTCTGTAATGAATATAACCTGCATTCTGTGGCGTAGTTCCGAGCTGTAGATTTGGACTGAGACAGAGCTGTGTTTTGCCATTGCTAATGAGCACATGAGTGGTAGAACTTAGTTTGCATCTTTGCAGATAATGTAGTGTGCTTCAAATAAATGCTGTATTGCGTGGGCGGAGTGTGTTCTCAGGAGCAACTTGTGTTTTGAATTACTCTGGAAAGAGAGGTTGCTTAAAAGCAAGTCTTTCTACCTGTTTGCAGTAAGTTCCCTTTATTTTTACCTGGATTTGCCCTTTATTTTGGCTGGATACAAAGGACCCATATCTAGAGGGACTGTGTTTAGTAGTTGAAGCAGGTTTTTGCCTGTTGCTCTTGTCTATAAATCCTCTCTTCCCTCTGTTAATGAGTATAGAAGGGCCCATCTTAGAACTACAGCCGGGATTTTCTTTTTTCAACTGCAGATGTACTCCTTAAAACCTCAGTTTCCTACATAAAGATAGGCCTGTACAGAAAGGGAGTGAATTTCATGGGGTATCTGGAAATTAAGGAGAGTGCTGGATAGAGCCTCCACACAGAAAAGGTGCCTGCATCAAAGTATTATTCCTGAGGGAATAAGCTTAAAAGAAGAAGGTGAAGAATTATGCTGATGAGTTCCTTACATAGGTGTTTGCCTCATGTCTGCTCTTCAGATTCCTTCTGCCTGCCCTGTCTGCCAGATTCATGTGGAATTTCGGATCTGCCAACAGCTGAGGAACCTTTCTGTTTAGCTGCAGTATGTGCATGCTATTTCACCTCAGGCTGCTAGTTGTGAAGGCTAAGTCTCTGAAATTCCAGAGGAATCCTAATTTGAAGACACAGGCATTTTATTCATCCTTTTTTCTTCTGGGCTGGAGTCATAGTACTGTAGCTGAGGTTTCAGGACTGATTGCTGTCATTAGAATGTAGTTTCAGTGTAGGCCAGGACTGTTTTGCTAGGGTCTTTGAATTGAGCTGTACATCTGTTATGGAGAGCTAAACTATGGGCCTTTATCCACCTATGTGGGTCTGGTATTTCATGCACTGATGTTGCAGTAAGTTTACTGAAGGCCCAACTGGACTGACTTGCACTGTACAAAGTGCAAAACAGTAAGAAATGTCATTGTTCTGGAGAGATGTACCGTGAAGAGATGCAAAGTGGGTAGAAGAATACTCCGTGATTGCAAAGGACAACTTTCCTAGCTTTCTCCCCTGCCTGGGAGCCAGGCTTGTCTAAGGGAACATGGGGACACCCCACGTGGAGCAGTTAGCTCTGTTGTCACTGATGATGATGGCAATATTTGCTACTCCAAGTTGGGATGAGATGGCTTTATTTAACCATCTGTTTGTGATAGATTCTCACCATTTTTTCTTTTATCCACAGATTATTTTATGTCCATATGCCACATTTTGCTGCTCTAACAACTTCTCAGAGAATTTCTATTTTTAGTCCTGGAGTCTTCAGCTAGCAAGCAGGATGTTAACTTAGGCTGGTGGCTGGTTCTTCTTGCATTTCTTTCATTTTAGAGTCAATCATGTGTTTTGAGGTAGAAGATCTGGGATGAAGCAGAAGCAGGTGTATAAACCGAGGGAGGCTTGCAAACACCTGTGTTCTTCCCCCTCTTTTTTTTCTGCTTTTATTTGTGTTTCAGTGTGAATGGGCAGTTTTCTGAATGCCTCTTGTACTACATTTATTGGCTGCTTCATTAAGACAGCTCTTGTACTTCTAGATCCAGGCTCTGGGCAGAACTTGCCTGCTATTACTTCAGAGCCCAAAAGCAGTGAGTTTGAGTGCTGTCCACAGGCATCTGTCAGCAGGAACCTGATTCCCCCTGTCTGTAGATGGAGTCAAGGGAGACAACCCAGCAGCCAATATAGGTGCTAATTAGCTAAAGGGAGTAGTTCTTTCACCATGCTTGTCTTTGCTTACAGTAAGGAAGGGAGAGTTCTCCCTGTGATTGTATTCTTGCCCCAGCAGGGTTATCTGTAAGATAATAATAATCATCTTTGAACTTCTAGTTTACTTTTGAGGGAGTGTGCTTTTCTGTATCCTTTTTGATGGCAACTTAATAGAAACCAGCTGAGGAAGTACTGAGCAAGAGGAGCAGCTGTTAGAAAAGGTTGTCTTCTGAAAGCTTTATCACAAAGTGTTTAAACAGTCAGTAGAAGTGTGCGGTTGCTCTTACAAGGGAGGAGACAGAAGGCTCAGTGGGTGGTAATGAGGATTTCAACATTAATTAAAACAGTTAAAAACCCAGAGGAGAAATGAAGGAATACAACACTTTTCTAATAGTATAATACAACGTTACCCTTGGGGAATGGGTCATCAAAATGACAAAAGGTTAAAAATAACTCCTCTGTAGCAGGGAAATCTTTTCTGCCTTTCAAAGCACTTGGTGTCATCTGAGAGAGGCAATACTGACTTTAGGTGGATGGCTAATCTGCTTTGTCAAGTGGCTGCACTTACTCAGATTTTTCTTCGAAAACACGGAGAATTCCCTCAGCACCTTCAATTTTAATGATTGATTGTTTTGCTTTCAATGCAAATTCAAGCTGAATTGGTTTGCAACGATGCATAACAGAGGAGAGCTAAACAACCGCAGACTCCTGTGCATGCTCCTATTGTGTGTTTAAGAATCGTGTGAGTTTTGTTTAAATCAGGTATGAGTAGCCTATTTTAGAATCATAGAATCCTTAGAGTTGGAAGGGACCTCTGAAGGCCATCTAGTCTAACTCCTCCGCAGTGAGTGGGGACACCTCAGCTAGATCAGGTTGCCTGGGGCCTTATCCAGCCTCACCTTGAAAGTCTCCAGGGACGGGGCATCAGCCACATCGCTAAGCAACCTGTTGCAGTGCCTCACCACCTTCACTGTAAACGATTTTTTCCTTGTATCTAATCTAAACCTACTCTTTGAGCTTGAAACCATTTCCCCTTGTTCTGTCACCACAGACTCTGCTAAAGAGCCTGTCTCCTCCTTTCCTGTAGCTCCCCTTTAGATATTGAAAGGCTGCTATCAGGTCACCTTGGAGCCTTCTCTCCAGGCTGAACAGCCCCAGCTCAGCCTGTCCTCACAGGAGGGGTGTTCCATCCCTTAGATCGTTTTTGTGACCCTTCTCTGGACACGTTCCAACATGCCCACGTTTCTCCTGTACTGAGGATGCCACATGTGGATGCAGAACTCCAGGTGAGGTCTCACCAGCACAGAGTAGAAGGGCAGGATCACCTCCCTTGACCTGCTGGCCACACTTCTTTTGGTACACCCCAGGATACTGTTGGCTTTCTGGGCTGTGAGGGCCCAGAAAAATGCTCCATGTACGCATGCTGACACCATTTACTCAAACTTCATTATTTTCTATGGGGTCTTTCAACTGATGTTTTCTAGCTGACATCCTCCAACAGTTGCTGGCTGCTATTAACTTGATTTCCTTTCTCTTTCAGCCAAGAAATTGTTAGATTCTCGTAATTTATTCTTAAGCTCCAGTACTGGAAAACTGCCTATTAAATTGACTGCAGTTTTCCCCTCAGTAGGAGAACCATTATTAATTCAGGGACCATTGAAATGCTTGTAGTGAGACAGTGTTGTTACTGTTTCACTTCACAACAGCTCTTCTTAATAACCTTTGTTGAACCAAGTCTGTTATAATAGAAAAGTGCTTAAAAGTTGATGGAGGTGTAACAATAAAAAATATAGATCTCAGTTTCAAGTCCTTCAGGTCTTTCATTAGTGTGAAAGTAATACCATTTCTAATGTGTGAGGCTTTAGGAACTTTATTCATATGTACTCCTCAGCCGAGTGTTAGTGTTTTTAACAAATTAATAAGAATAATCAGTTAACAGAATAAGGACTTGAAGCCTGTAGACCTGTGATCCAGGATGTGTTATGCAATTAGAAAAAGCCCTTAGCAGGAGTGAATGGAACAGAACATACTTTTGAGAGACTACAGAACGCAGCCACGTGTCATTTTTCATGGGTTAGAAAACTGGCAGACAAGAGGATACTGGCTTGGGGATGGGGATACCTTTCTCTGAATTAAACAACCTTCTTGAAATTGGTATGATTTTAGATTCTACCGAAAATTGTTTTAAAAGGAGGAGAAGGGAGAAATCTGTAACGACATAGCAGCAATTCCTCCTTTTATTTCATTAGCTTGCGTAGCTATGCCAGCACTTGCTCTAGCCAATCTTTTTTTTAAAAAAGGTATCATTTGCAGGCAGGTTTCCATATGAACAGAAACAAAGACTCAATAGCAAGAAGCTTCATCTCCTAAGGAAATCTTTCTTAAAATATTCTGGTAGGTTATGAGAGTTGTGCTTTCTTTCTGGTTTTCTGAAAAGCTTTGTAAATATGTATTATTTCAGGAAGCTGTTCACTTTAAAGATATTAGCTATGAAAGGAAAAAAAATGTTGAGTTTGTGTCAAGTTTGAAGCATGAATTATTAAATCAAACTGAGGCAGATAACTCTGTGATAGAATGAGAAAAAAAGTGTTATCCTTTAAGTTCATACTGCATGCGTTATTTCATAAGTTTGCATGAAATGTGCTTTGCTTCTAATTAGAGTCTGAAGCTGTTGTCTAAGGGCTACGCTCTGTGGAACCACTCAGGAAATGCTGACCTGACTGTGGGGTGCACTTCTCCTGTGTAACAAAAGATTAAAAAAAAAAACTGGCTTTTACTGGCAAGGGCAGCTGGCTTTACTTTTGTCATCGACCAGCTCTAGGTTAAGGAACCAGGATGCTTCTTGGGTAAACTCTTAAAACTTAACACTTCTCTAGCTGAAGGGCTGATTTTTTGAGAGCTATTGGTAGGTCTGGTATAATTGCAATTACATTCTCTGTAATAAAATACATTTCCAGTGCCAGACAGCAGAAGAATTCAATGAGGGAACTGCAGTCTCTTGATGACTGGTGAAAACTTAAATCACCATTGTGGCTGTTAAGAAGTAGATCAGTCTACTTGTTTGATCTATAAAGAACCTGAAAGCTTAGATCCTGTTTTTGCTATGACTTGAGGTTCAGAGCTGAAATCTTAAAAACTGAGTTAATTGTGAGCATGTATCCATTAATACTTGAAAAACGTGGCTTGGATTGCTTAAAGGAGAGAGAAATGTGATGAAATTTTTCAGAAAATTAAAGAATTGGACCAAATTGGAAATTACAGAATTGGACCAAAACTGATGGGCTTTGTAGGCCTGTGTGTATTCTTGCATTTTCAAGGAAACACACAAAGCCTGATGTGAACTGGAAGTTAGAGCAGCAATTTGTTAAAGCAAAGTAGACCACCTGACCTGTTGAAATATTTTATTGCAAAGTAAGTTAATGTAAGAATTTCATGCTCAAGTAGATAATACAGTATTAAAGGTAGAAAGCCTTCCTTTTTTTCCATGTGCCTTGGCCTCTTCTGCAGAAACATTGCTGTAATTCATCTTGGGAAGTTCCCATAACAAAGAATTGGCTAGCTTAGGGATGAGGGTGGAGTAGGTGAGATTCCAATACTGTGTGTCTCAAATAAAAAACTGAAAAAAAAGATATCACAAAACTTTCCCTATGAGAAAAGATTTACAAAACAAACAAAAAGGAGAGAACTTAAGAAAGCAACATCTTTTCTAAGAATTACTATCAGACTCTTAATTTGATAAAGCAAGAAAACCGTAGGTCTTTGACCATAACCACATACCAGAGCAGCGGTGATGAGCTGTGGCATGTGTTGATTTTACACTAAGTGCTAACCTGGAGGAGGAAGGAAATGGAGGCTGACTCAGGACTGCTCTCTTCCTGTTGGTCAGCACTGAGCAGGCTGATAGAGAAATGCAGGCAAGCAGAGCTTGGGCATAGATACATGAATTTTGGCATCTGCTGAAGATGCAAGTGTTAGAGGTGTGTGTATGTGTAGAGCCTGAGTAGTGTCTCAATACCAGACCAGCTTGCAGTAATTTTGTGGCATACTTGGTAATGTAAACAGCAGTATTAGCTTCTGTCTTGGTAAGTCTGCTCAGCTCAGGTAACATCTCAAGATGCTTTTTTTTTTTTTTTTTTACTTGCACTCTTCGCTTTCTGTTATTTTATTTGAAGCACTTCCTTGATGTCAGACTACCCAGGAAGTCTCACTAAAAGTATTACGAGCACAAAATTCGGGGCTCTGCATGACCATGGAAATACAGCAGTAGACTTGTGGGAAACAGATGACTCTCTTCAGTCCCTGTGTGCTGGTCTCAGGAGGGAGGAAACCTCCTCCACTGCCAACTCTGTTGGCACTAATGAAGTTCAAGTCCACCAATTAGACTGATGCTAGCCATCTTCTGTGGAGGGGATTCCTGGCAGAAAGGACAGGAGGGAATCTCCAGGTCAGACAAGATTGTTCAGGCCTCCTAAAATAGTACTGCTGTCTTACAAGGGCTTATATGGGGTGGGGATCTAAGACATTGTTACTGTACTTTTTTATTTAACAGTTCTTCTCAATGCAGTGGACTTGCATTGCACTTGGCAGCTCCAGCTGAAAGGCTGGTCTGATTGCATCTGAATGTCAGAGTGTTTATATAGTGCTGACAAAAAAAACCTAGCTCAGTCTTTTTAGAGTCTGACTTTTTCTGGACCCATCTTAGTCACACAGGCTCATGCATTTTTATCGCTGGGTAAAATAACTTTGCTTAGTTAGAAGCATGCTAAATCCTTCACTGATTTTTTTACCTCCATCACAGATCGTGCACATGTACAGAACTCCAGATTTCATCAGATGTCTGGCTGTGGTGGTACCGTGTGATGTACACCTGGCAGAATCTCTTGGGCTCCTTTTGTAAAATGACATTAGTATGCAGATTATACAAATACTTTAATAAAATCACTTGGCATATGGAAGAAATAGGTCTTAACTTGCAGACGTTCGTGGTGTATCCTTACATAGGTGTAGGTCCCTTCATTTTTACAGACCCTTCTGTTGCTGACCTGAGCTACTTTTGTAAGTCTGTGGTCATCTGTGTTCTTAAAAGGAGCTACTCTTCATCCTTGTGGTGGCATTCAGTTTTCTTTTGCCTGTGTGCCTTATTGAGTGCATGTATGTAAACACTGCAGAGTGAAGGAACAGAATTTTCTTATGCCCAGGCTTATGTGGATAAGAAAAACTCCTCTGTTGCTTGTTCTAATAAGGAAATATATGTTTTTCATATGTGTCTTATTATGCTGACTCTGAGCTACCTCAGAAGTTGTTACAGCTTAGTGTTGTGTTTAAACTGTATTTCGTTTTTTTCTGGAAATCCTCTATACAGAACAGCTGCTGAATTAGATGCTTTAGCAAATGTAGGACAGTAACTCCTAGCAGCAGGCTGTACACTATCCTTGTTCTGTTAGTTGGTTTTCTGCAGTTATGGAAAGTTACAGATTTACTGTGATAAGAGGGAAGCAATGAAACTAGCAGTATGAGGGTCCAGAGTGCTGACAAACAGAGAATTGGTAATTCCATTACCATTCATGTTTCTGAGAGTTTCTTGGTTCAAGACTGCATGTAATAGTTATTGGAACTGCTTTGTGAGATAATCAGGTTGTAACTATTAATTATAGAGGGGAGCAGTGCAATTGCCTTCCTGTGAGCAGGGTTAGAGACTTTGAGATTACAAGTGCATGTATGACTGTCTCAGATGGCTCTTCAGATTAGGAAATAAAGGTTTTTACAATCAGTTATCTACTGTCTTCAAGTAGCATTTTGCATTTCGTAGAGCCTTTAAGACCACTTAAATCTTCTAGTCCAACCATCAACCCTTCACCACCATATCCACTAAGCCATGTCACTCAGTGCCACATCCACATATTTCTTGAACATCCCCAGGGGAAGGCGACTCCACCACCTCCCTGGGCAGGCTGTTCCTATGCCTCACCACACTTTCCGAGAACAATTTTTTCCTCATATCCAACCTCAATCTCCCTTGGTGCAACTTGAAGCCATTCCCTCTAGTTCTGTTACTGATTACATGGGACAAGAGGCTGACCCCACCTCAGTAGAAGCTTCTGTCAGGCAGTTGTAGAGAGCAGTAAGATCTCCCCTGAGCCTCCTCTTTTCCAGACAGAGCAATCTCAGCTCCCTCAGCTTCTCATCATAAGGCCTGTGCTCCAGACCCCTTACCAGCTCCATCACCCTTCTCTGGACACGCTCCTGGGCCTTGATGTCTTTCATGTAGTGAGGGACCCAAAACCGAACATAGTATTTTAGGTGTGGCCTCACCAGTGCTGAGTACAGGGGGATAGTCACCTCTCTGGTTCTAGTGATTCACAGATTCACACAGATTCACAAAATTGTAGGGGCTGGAAGGGACCTCTAGAGATCATCTAGTCCAACCCCCTGCCAAAGTAGGCTCCCTAGACCAGGTTCCACAGGTAGGCATCCTGGCGGGTCTTAAACATCTCCAGGGAAGGAGGCTTCACATCTCTCCAAGCAGTCCGTTCCAGTGCTCTGTTACCATGATACCATTCCTGTTACAAGGCAGGATGACATTGATCTCCTTGGCTACCTGGGTATGCTGCTGGCTCATGTTCAATTGACTGAATGTGATTTATCAAAAATCAAAACTTAAAATCAAAATGTAACGTTCTAATTCAGTATTTTGATTCTGGGCACAATTTTTTTTTGATGCATGAGTGTCTTTTAACAGCAAACAATGCAGAAAGATTATGAAGGTACATCTAGTCAGTTTATCAGACAGGCTCTTTTCTTTATTCAGCTTTTTGTATAATTTAGCACTGGATGGATGGTAAAGATGGGATGTCCTGTGCTAAAAAATAGTGAGAAATCATGATTTAGCATTAAGGTGAGATTTTGTTTTTGCATTCCCTCTACTTGCATCATAAACATTTGTGAGACTGGACTTTGGTCCCTGAGACATGTTCCCTGGTGATGAGAGGCCTGGGTTTCTATCTAATAAGAAGGTTAGGGCAGTAAGGGCTTTTTCTTTGTCTTAACATTTAAAATAATTTGTTCAGTGTTATGCACAGTCGTAATTCAAAAGCTCAAGGCAAATGCCAAGTGGCTGCAGTATTTTTTTTTTTTTTTTTTGTAAGGCACTTAAGTCTGGGTGAAACATCTGTTTCCTTCTCCCTGCAGCTCATTTTGATGGTTAATATGATTCTAATAATGTGTGCTGCTGTTCAGTGAAGGTGCCTCAAATGCCTACGTGAAAACTATTGCAGCTTCTGCCATTCACCATATTCTTTAAAAAAGAATTTTAAAACATTTAATATCTAAAATGGCAATTGTCTGTCTCAGTTACACCTGTGATAGGGAACTGTGGCAGAAAGTACAAGAAGATAAGGAGTTACTTAGCATTTGCCCATGCCATATGTGCTGAGAGACTGCTGACTCTGTAGATACGACTGTTCTTCTGCTGTCCATTTCAGTCCTCTATGTAATGAGTAAGGAGAGTGTAGAGCTCAGAGGGGAGAAATGTATATAAAGATTGCTTATATTGTTTTGAGTTTCCCTTCTGCATTAATTCACACTTGGATTTTTGAGAGCCAAAACTTCTGGCTTGAGACACACTGCCTTTCAGAGCAGAGATAAATTTCTTGTACCTCTGCAGTCCATTAAAAATCCAGATAGTGGTGAGTAACTGAGTGCATGCCATCCAAAATTTCAAGCCAACTTTCCTAAGTTTTGCCACTCCCTATGGCTGAGTGCAGCACCCTCCGTTGTACAGAGCAGTTTCCACGGCAGTAACAGAACCTGCTGCTTTGTTTAAATAATTTTTGGGCCCAGACTCCCTGAAAACATCTGAAAAGCACCTCTGTGAGCTGGGCTGACCTCTGGCTGGGCTAGCAGGTTGAGCTGAGGTTGAAGATGTTTTTGCAAGCAGAGGCTTTTTTTGAACTTATGTTCTTTTCCTTGGCTATCAGACTAACTGCTGTGCATTCATTAAAGTTCCTTTAAAGCTTAATTAATACTACTTGATGCAGCTGACTGCTGTAAAATACAGAGGCATTATTGTCAGTTCCTGGAAAAATCTGGCACTTCATTTTGTCTCTGCTTCATCTCAGGCTCTCAGTTAGTGTGAAACTGTAGGTCTGGTGAAATCAACAGAACGGTTGTTAGGAGTTCCTATCCCTGTCTTCCTGGTACCGTCTATGCAGCTGAGATGTTGTAGTCATGACCATTTCTGGTATTGACTTAATTTGCTTTTTTTGGCAGTGGTACAGATGAGAACTGCGTTCACAAGCATGTCTTAGAGACAGTGGTACAGTAGCATCTCTATATTTAAGTGTCAAACACTGCCTACAAGGCAGTGTCACCGAAGCCACCAGTCCAACTTAATAAGACAGCTCTCACAGTAGAGGGCAAATAATGAGTGCTTGTTGTCAGGATGCCTCTGATTCTGATGGTGAAATCCTGATGGCTTGAATTTCTTTTTATGAGAACGCTGTTTCAAAGGATGGAGCAGCTCAGTTAATTTATTGTCCTGAAATGTGTTTCAAGAGGCTTCTTTGATAGGTAAGATTGCAAACTAGAAAACTAGAAAGGGAAAGAAGTATCCTCAAGAGAGACCCAGTATTTTTGAGCGAATATGGTGATATATACATGTATATTGTAAGGTCAGCATTTGAAGAGCTCTTTACTCAAAACCTGAATCTGATTCTGGTTATAGAAATCGTGTGTTTATCTAAGGCATTGAGATGTAATTTCAGTTTATACCATGTTAGCACAACTAATCCTTTCAGTGATGTTCAGCTTCTGCCAATTCTGTCAATGGACTAATTGTGTGAAGTGAAGCATACAAGCACAGCAGTGTTTTATGTACTACATCTTACCACTTCCTGAATCTGTCTCACTACCTTCTAGCAGTCCTCTAGCCAGATCTGTTGTACAGTTAGAAAAGCCCAGCTTTGACAAGCTCCTTTGCATTGCAGGAAGCCAACTTGTATAGCGCATCCATAGGAAGCGTCTCCACTACAGCCTTTCACCACGCAGGAGAGAGACTGAAGATGTAGGCAGCTGGCAAATGTGAAAGCGATGAAGAGGTGTTGTGAGGCTGACAGTGCTTTTTATAGAGTGTGTGTTTTCTGGGAAGGACGTAAGAAGGGAGATAAACAAGTGATGACTGTGGCAAGCTGAGAAATAGCTGCGGCAGACCAAGATGTGCCAAAGAGAAGATCCCTGCAAAAAGGTAAGGATGCCAACATCATCCTATCCTTTTTCCTCCTGTTTGAATATTTTCTTCAACATCAATGGTTCTTCCTTTGAAAACACTGACGTTTTCTGGAGAATCTTGTAAATATTAAACAGCTATTCAGCGTTACTTTGAGAAATACATGGTAATATTTTTGTAGCTCACTCCAACCCCCTCAATTCCTTCTCTTTTTTTTTTTTCCTAGTANAATATTAAACAGCTATTCAGCGTTACTTTGAGAAATACATGGTAACATTTTTGTAGCTCACTCCAACCCCCTCAATTCCTTCTCTTTTTTTTTTTTCCTAGTAGCTCTGCAGACTGTTAAAATATTGATAATAGTTAAAAGATCAAGAATACCCCTGGATAGTTCCTGCATAGAGAGTAATAGTCCAGCAAGACATTGGTGTTGGGCGGGGGAAATTGATGTAGAAGTTGATTGAGTCTTACAGAAGACTTTTTGGCTCAAGACTAGAAATAACTCTTAAAAGCACATTTTCTCTTAGGCAAACTGTTTTTACTGAAGGGTCTGGCAGGAAGGATGTATGACTAATGAGACTACAAATCTGTTTCAAAAACCTGTGTCATAATGTTATCTATGCATCCAAAGGGAGACTGTCTAGAGGTTAATTTGTGTTCAGGTCTAACAATGAAGTGTCACAGTGTGATTTAGGATGTTACTCAGCCTTGGCCTAAGTCTGTCAGCCAAACAAATGGTGAAATTCCTTTCATTGGTGTGGATTTGTGCCATGACTGAGGGATTTTTAAAATCCCAGTGGTAGTGTTGTCAGCCTAACTGTTTCAATGTAGTTTACAGCTAGGTCGGTATTGTCGTTCAGTCATCTAATTTTTCTTTCCTGATCTAACTATATTGAAGGTAGTCTTAGTAACAAATAATTTTGAGTTTTAGCTTCTCTTATGTTTAAAAATGCCTGTGCTGGTTTTCCCTTAAACCTTCTCAGTGGCCTTCGCTCCTGGTCAGAGAGCGCAAGTGTGGAAAACACAGCAGCGCCAGGCATTGTTGCAAGACTTATTCCATGTTATGAGTAATGGAAGAGTACCTTAAAAGGTGAGGATAGTGTGCAGTGATGATAGCCTTCTAGATGGTAACAAAGCTTCTCCTGATTTTTGAGTAAGACTTATTCTGAATGCTCCTGGAAGACTCTCTCTCTAGTTCTTTGTGGTTTATGGGAGCATCTGATAGACTATGTCAAACTAAGGTTTGGTTTCAGCAGTTGGCCTTCTCGTTTCTTGGTTCTCAAATTACACTCCAGATGAAGCTTCATATATTTGAACAAGACCACATTTGCAAACTGGTGTTTTGGAAAATACGTCTCTGGAAGCTGAACTCTTAACTGTGGGACCAACTGCCTTCAAAATTTGAGCGCTCCAGGATTTGAGAACTTGGAGGGCCAGCATTGCTCAGATAAGCTGAGCACCTTAACATATGACTGGAAGGTAATGGTAACAGATAATGACTTCCTAGCAATTCTAAAGCATGACAGACTTGAAGGCCTGGACTACTTTCTGGTTGGCACTTGTCATAGTCACGTTGCTGAAAGTTAAGCTTGTGCACACAGGATTGCCTGTGTAATGGTCTTAGCACCTTTTTAGTCTTAGCACAAATGCTTTATGACTCTGAGATCTACCAGAGTGGCTGAGGAATGACAGTAAGTTATTAGAATGCTCTCAAGCATCTGGGCTGAATGATGAAATTTTAATGTGCCTGAATGACTGTCCTTGCTATTTGTCTTACAGGTCTTCAGCCTCCATCGGCCACCAGCTGATCACATTGCAGCAGCGTAGGTGTTGCCATGAGGATCAGGAGGTGTCCTGTCTGCTTTGCTGTTTCTCTTTTGGTGCTGCTGGGTAAACACCAGAGAGAGCCCAATATGTGGGCAGAACACACGTTTTAAGAGAGCTCTCAAGCCAGTTGCTGTACATACATGCATCTGTGTAAAAGTACTCCAAGTCCAGGGGCCTCTGTGGCACTGCATGGATGTAGGAACTGTTACATTTGTTGGGTTAGACCCTACTTTTTGAGAGATGATGCTCCGACGAGGATTTCTTGTATTTGTCCCTCGACTTGTAGGCCTGCTGGTGGTGGCCTGTTGCTCTGTGTCCATCGTTTATATGTTGGCTTGCACACCCAAGGGTGATACTGAGCAGCTCGCCTTGCCCAGGGTGCACAGTCCAACTGCAAAGGAGGGATATGAAGCTATTCTGCAGGAGCGAGAAGAGCAGCACCGCAACTACATCATCAGCTTGAAGAAACAAATTGCCCAGCTGAAGGCTGAGCTCCAGGGCAAGAGTGAGCAGCTTAAGAGCATGCAGAACCAGAACCCAGATCCCTTGGACATTCGTCTTGACCACAGTAACCCAGAGAAGGCCCAGGTTAATCTGCTGGCTTTCCTCCGTGCCCAAATAGACAAAGCAGAGGTGCACAGTGGTGTTAAGCTGTCCACAGAGTATGCAGCTGTACCCTTTGAGAGCTTTACCCTACAGAAGGTGTACCAGCTGGAGACAGGGCTGACACGCCACCCAGAAGAGAAACCTGTGAGGAAGGATAAGCGAGATGAGCTGGTAGAGGTGATCGAGTTAGCTGTTGGGAATTTGAACGATCTGGAGGGAGACAGCAATACAAAGCACCATGTATACACAACTTCTGACTTCGTTGAAGGTTTGTATGCAGACAGCAGGCTCGAGTCCTCCTACAGAGCTGGTGAGCTGGTTCAGAGAGACTGCCTTACTGAGGGAGATGGGATAATGTTATAGCACAGATGTATGGGACAAGGTTAGTGCTATGACCCAGTGAGGCTGTCTTGGATACAACTGTAGGATGACAGCTTGTCTGGGGAACAGGACTTTGTGACAGCAGAACCTGTCAGTCTGTCATAGTGACCAGCGTTGCGTGCTTACAGTTCTCTAGTCATGTGTTTGCTTCGGAACTGACAGAGCAAGGAATTAATGACCAGGCTGCAATCCCAACTTTCTGTTAGCAGTATTCAGGTTGACAGCTCCAATTCAAATCCAAACACTGCATGGCTGCTCTGAGTTAAGGGGGCAGGGAGCTGTGCAGCAGAAACACATTAGACAAGATTTCACAGGCCTTGTTTCTAAGGGCTAATGATTATTTATTATTGACTAAGAAAGCTACATTTTAATTTGTAACATGGTGTCCTGGTTTCACTTTGTAGAAGCTGGCACATTACTTATTTTGTTGTTCAGTAGTGTTGCCTGTGAGATTTAATCCACAGTTGACCTAGCTGAGTTTATATAAGAGTAGGAAATTATTTTCCTGATCTTTAAATGTTTTTACTGCAGACTTAAGAGGCATTTTGGTAAGATGCCTGCCTTTTACATCTTCATTTTACTGAACATCAGGGATCAGGACATGGACAGTGATCTAAGAAGTGCTTGTCTACTTGACTGAAGCTACATGCTTCCAGTTTGCTTCAGTTTGCTCATTTCAAAACACATTTCTACTGTGACATTTCTTGCCATGTACAGTGCTTCATGTTTCAATGAAGTTATTCCTTCTGTTAGAGCATGTTTTTTACGCTCAGTCAAGAGTATTTGCCTGGCTACCAGTGAACCAAGGCAGAAACTAGTGTGTGCAAAGACACGTGGAAGAGATGTATGCTGCAGCACAGCAGTTATTGGTGATGTTAGCTGGCTGGCAAAGCTAACTGTTTGCTTTTTCTAGAGCTGCCCAGGACAACTCAAGCTCTTCTAGGAGATGTGACCAAGGTCTATGCTGAAAGTAATAAAACTTAATCCTGTGAGCTTTATATCATCTAGCTGTTTTAGAAATAACAGCATGCACAAGCTGTGTGCATCTCTTATCTAGAACATGTGGTTACTGCCTTTGTCTTAAGATTGGGCAGGTGGGAGGGATGAAACGAAAAATTAGGTAATCAAGGTCAGAGACAAGTTCAAAACCTGAACTGCTGCTGTGATTGTCTTTGTTTTTACCCATATCAACAACCTTTGACACCGGCTCGAGTCCTGTTTACTCAGGTGTGTTGCCAATCCTGCAATTTAGCATGGCTAGCATATTAAGTGAAGCAAGAAAATCTGATTTATTTGGGTGTCTTGTGTGGATTTCTTTATCCTTGTAGCTCACATCTGTTACCTACCATCAGTTTTTCAGTACTAGGCCATTGCTAATGTACAGCAGTAGACAGAATGTGTCTACTGCTAAACACGTGCATACTGCTATGCAGGGTATGCAGGAAGAAGGTATTTCTTCAAGTACTTGCACTTAATGGAAAGTGTTTCATCTCTGTGACTGTGATATCTTTAAGTGTTGCATCCTCTGCAGTTCATAGACAGAAGCACTTGTGCGCAGGAATTAGGCTGTGACCCTACTACCTTACATCTGAGCTGAATTCCTTCTAAGGAGACTTGCTGTTAATGTGAAGTTTGGATACGCTTCTCAGACAGTTCTCCTTCCAAGAGTAATAGCTGACACATGGTGGAATTTTCCGTTTTTTCTTGCTCAGAACTAACAGAATTACACCTTCCCCTGGAGCCTGAAATGTATCCATCTGGCTGCTGCTCTGCTCTTCTCTATTTACAGAGAGACACTTGGGCCATTCAGCTGCTATAATCTTGCCCTTGGCCCCCTTGTTCCTCCCACTTTCTATTCCACGTTCACTGGATTTCTTCCTCAAGGAATTACTAAGAAACAACATGGAAAAGATCAGAAATCTTTGTATGATAAGCAGGCAAAGATCTGTTATGTTTCTGATTGGAAGCCAATTGTTTCATGGGCAGAGTAGCAGGTTTGATCATTAATTCCTGTAGGCTGCAGTACAGCTGAACAGGTTTGGAAGTCCATCATTTTTTCAAAGGTGGAGGTAACAATTTGAAGACTCTCAAAAGCTTGAGCAGTGTTACGAATGGGAGCACTTCCAAAAGATCTGTTTTTATCCAAAAATGCTGTTATGGTACTGTCAAATATGTTGTACCGTAAATTTTTCTACCTGAAGTATATGGCTACCTAATAATTGGAGTTTAAATAAGATGAAACAAATAAAGAGTGGCTCTACTTTCTCAAACTGTCAGGTACCAGTGGTGGGCTATCCAATGCATTTTTGCCTTGGAAACTTACTGGGAGAAAGGATAATGCTTTTTCTTAAAAAGATATATTTTTTTTTTACTTTGTGAAGTGGGAAAGCCACTGTAATATTGAGTTGCAAAGGGTATGGTGAATGCTGATAAATCCTGTAAGTGATTCCTGCATCATCCAACAGAATATCAGTAGAGGGCTTGCATATAGTCATGCAATCATTAAGACAGGAGCAGACCTCTACAATTATCTAGACCACCCATCCACCTACCAGCAATGTTGCATCCAGGGAGTGTTTCTGTTGAGATTGGAAACCCTGAAATCTATCATCTCAGTGGAACTGAGACTAAAATTAATAACTATTGAGCAGCATTTTGATTAAGTTGCATGAGTGTTTACTAGTTCTCACAGATCATGTAGCTCTGTGAAGCTTGTTTGCCTGCCCTAATGAATCCATATCAGATAGTTCCATTTCTTCGGAGTGCCATAGGAATTGCTGTCCCAAATACTGAACACTTATTGCTCTTAAGTCAATCCTTCAATCTAGGTTGGTTTTTTTTGCTGCTCACTTTTCCTTTTTGCTTCATGTTAGTGCTAGTCTCTCTGCTGATCTGCAGCAGCTGTTCACTTTCCTATTTGTATAGGGTTTTCAAAGGCTTTGGCTTTCCTTCCTACCTCTGTAAGGAGCAGTGCAAATTCTGAGACACAGCTGCTGTGTTGGAAACCATAGGTGGTTAATTGGCCTTCCTTTACCCATAGTGAATATGTGGCTTTTCCAGGGTACCATGTTTTCAGGAACAGCCTTTTCAGGAAAGGTTTTTCTGGTTTGTTATTCTAAGATTTTTTTCCCCCCATCCTTTAGCTCATCTCTTAAAATTGAGACTGTTTGCATCTTTAAGTCAAATAGAATGTCCTAATAGCATAAGTGATGTAGTGCCTTTGGAAATGGGGTGGGGAAAAAAAAAAAAACATGTGAAAAGCAAGATGTTCTGCTGTGTGAGTCCCCACCACAATTCAAGACATTCAGGCTCATTTCCAAGGCTTGCTTCCTGACCTTGGGCAAATCACATTGCTCCCTTTTTCTAGAAGTGTTACATAAGCACCTAAACTGGGAAAAAGTTTTCCTGTTTTTTTTTTTAAACCCAAAACCAACCAAACAAAAAAGCCTAAATGGTTATACTCAGTGCACATTTAAACTATGTTTAATTACCTGTGTTAAGCTTGCATGCAGTTCCCTTAAAGATAAAATGTTAGAATTATAAACTTCTGGATTACCACCTTGCACAAGAGAACTTTGTCTTTGCCTGGGCTGCTTGTTTTCAGCTGTGCTAGAAGTCTTGAACAGAACTGTGGTGCTAGAAGAAGCCTCTGTTGATGTATGTATAGGATTGGATAGGGACCATTGGGGCACTATGTGCCCTCTCCTTTAAGGAGCCTCTTGTTTATTTGACAACGCTTCCCCAGTTTGACAAATACAGTATATACCTCTGGGGAAGTGGTACTTATGAGCACGTTGTTTCTTGACTGCAGTAGGAGAGGATGTAGAGAAGTTATAGATGTCACCTGGTAGGTGTTATTAAATTGGTTAATTGTATCTTTGTTATTATGAAAAATGTTGGTTCACAAAGTCAAAAATGAGACATTCCTATCTATTTCTCTCTAGAGAAAATGTGTATCAGACTTGATTTAGGTTTTTTTTTGTTTGTTTATCTTAATGTCAGAAGGCTGTGTAATTCTTCCACAAAACAAACGTCCTTGGCATGGCCTATGTTAAAAAGAGTACACTCAGCAGTACCCTCAGATTATCAGCAAGCTTTATGTAGTAGTGAGTAAGAAGAATTCAGAGGCCCAGATTTCCATTTTCTGATCGTCAGAAAGAGGAAATGTAAGAACAATTAGATCACCATTCAGATGATGTCCGGTGCAGGTTCAAGTTGAGTAATAGTAGCTTATGGCTTGTACTTTGGGCAGACTGATAGAAAAAGCTAGGGAGAATCAAGAGGCGCAGTTCTAAAAGATGGGCAGAAATATAAAGATGTGTATTCTGTGTCATTGGAGTCCTGTGTGATGCTGGAGGAATGGAGCATTTGTTCAGTAACTAGATATTAAAAATAAAACATGAAGGAAATAACAAGTCGGTACATTTTCTGCATATAGTATTGAGCAGCTGAAGTGCACATTTAAGAAAAAAAAACTCTTAGGCAATGGCAAAGAAGATAAGACAGTCCGCAAATGTTCTCGTCATAACAGTGTTAGACCTACAGCACAAAATGAAGAGCTTATGTCACTTGGCCATCCAAAGAATCTTTCAATACAGAATGCCAAACTGTTGTTCATAACCAGGTAAGGAAGAAAAGAAGAAAAAAGTCAACCTGAGGAGTTTTCTTCCAGACGTGTTTTTCTTGACCCTTGAATTTCTGAAAGGGAATGGAGAGCAGTGGAATTAGACTCCTCTGCCAATGAAGTAGCTGAGATATTTACAGTGGGCTTAAGGAATTAGGAAAAATTAAATGCTAGGTCTTTTTAAATGTAGTGGATAGGGCTAAGAAAATGCTTTGAGTATGCGCTGCAGGGCCAGAAGTGTCGTTTTGAATGGATAACATCTATGGCCTTTTGGCCATCTGTGTCACATTTAAGATATCAGAAGAGTATTTCAATAGGGTGTGACTGTTACTTTTACATTTCATGCCAGCCTTCAGCATGGGACCAGTTTCACTCATGGAAGATGTTAAAAGTTCATTCCATGTAGTAAATAAATACATCCAAAAATACTCTCTACCAACTACAGAAATCCTGTCAAGAAGTGCGTATGTGGCCTTCACTCTACAGCGCCTGCTTTAATTCAATGTCTAAGCCGTGTTTGTGGTGGTGTTTCCTCACGCAGCCACACTGGGGCAGCTCACAGGTTCAGAGGGGTTGGCCTGTGGCAGGAACGGACATATTGCAGTTTGTTCAAGGTCCTTGGCTACTTTGTATGAATTAAATATCCTTTGAAGCTGTCTAACACGATCTGAAGGATTTGTCCTGCTTCTGCTCTGTGGCAAATGCCACAGTGTCATCCTTGCAGACCATAGCCTAGGAGTGGGCATCATTGCCACAAGGAAAGAAAAGTCCCTTGAGAATTAAGGAACGGGAATTTTGTCCTTATCAGCCACAGGTGAAGCTGATGGCATCTGGTTTCCTGGTTTTATTACAAGGCTTTTCAGAGCACCTCCAGTAAAGTAAGAAATGAATGCATTGATTAGGAAATGGCTTTTCTGGGAGATGCCCTAATCACTCATAATACTGAGGGGCAGGTTGCCTTCCACATTATTTCTGCATCACCATTACCATGCATGCTGTGTTCTGGGGTGGACGATGCATGGTGTGCAATTGGATCAGTCTGAAAAAAAAAAAAAGACAATGTGTCTGCAGGATTATACTGTGTGAGAGCAAATGATGACCTTCAGGGGGCTGTAACTCAGCCAAGTGTAGGTGTGCACCTGCTAGAGTACCAAATAACACTTACAGCCCAACCTATCATCTGACTGCATCCTCCAAATGATACCGAATCACATAATGGTTTAATAGCAAATATCTCATGCCTCTGCTGCCTTTTCAGCTTAGATGTAGCCCATTAAGACTGCATCCTTTTTCCCTGTCCTAGAGCTGAGTTTTAGTCCTAAATCTTCTATCTCTTGTCTTCACACAGGGATCTACCGCACAGAAAAAGACAAAGGCACATTGTATGAGCTGACTTTTAAAGGGGACACAAAACATCAATTCAAGAAGGTTGTTCTATTTCGGCCATTTGGTCCAGTAATGAAAGTGAAAAATGAAAATGTCAATATGGCTGACACACTTATTAATGTCATTGTGCCACTGGCCAAGAGAGCCAGCAAGTTTCGTCAATTCATGCAGAATTTCAGGTAGGTCTCTCCTATATGTTACTTGCTAAGTAAGATGGAACTTCAGGAATTGTTGAGACCTCCCTCAGTAGAAGTTATGCTGCATTTATATAGCGTTTTACTGTGCGATTAAGAAATCGTTTTTGAGGATAAAGAGAGTGAAAGGCATTTGATTCTTAATGCATTGTATTTAGCAGTAAAAACAACTGTATTTCAGTCATCAGGATTTCTGTTTTTCATGTATCGCGGAATCACAGGATCATAGGGTTGGAAGGAACCTCTGAAGATCATCCAGTCCAACCCCCCTGCTGAAGCAGGTTCCTGAGGAGTTTGTAGTACCTGGATTGTGTGTCTCAGTCTGTTTTGTTGGGCACACATTGCTGGGTAACAGTGTAAGAATTTCATGCTGTCAGTTGTGGAGGAACATTTTTAGGGAAAATAGAGAGTTAGTGCTTCCAGACACTTTGCCAGGCTTTATTTGGGAAAATATTAAGGCAGTAAAAGTCAGAAAGGAAATATATTCAATCTTCAGGATAGTTAGGGGTTATTAGTTTTAAAGTCCTTTTCATTTTCAGCATAGATGTGGTCTTTGGAGGGAAAGTGTAACTGAAATGTAGCTTTAAATAGTTGCCCAGAAAAGACTGTCTTAGCAACAGATACTGACTCCTGCAATGGGATTTATTTTGCTAATTACAGCCATCTATAAATAGGCTCCTTGTCTAAATTAACCATCTGAGAGATGTTTGTTTCAGGATGGGGGAAATCACTCTCTGGTCATGCTGATCTCTTTACTGATTAGAGGAAAAATCTTGCTGATTAAACTTTGTACAAATATGGCATGTGTAATGTTAGGTCAAATTAGTTGTACCCTTAGGCCTTTGGCTTGGTCTCCAGGTGATACTTGACTTTAGGAAATGTTCCTTAGCAAAATGCCAAAGACCTGAACTTGGAAGCATCCATTATATTAATAAATAAATAAATAAAAATCAAGGTTAAGAAGTAGAGATTGTATAGCCTGTTTAAAATCCCTCTTATGTTCTTGTAAGTGGCACAGTTAATGCCTGCTGGATCTTTCTTCTTGGGTCTGGATGAGGGTTTTAAGCAATGCTCTATTAAAATAGCAAACACTGTTTAGAGAGTTGTTATCCAACCTGCCTAAAAGTTAGTTAGTCTGCAGTCCCTTCTAGCAGAGGCAGTGAGCCCCTTGGTCAGTGTAGAGATCTCTGCTGGTGAATTACGGCCTCAGGAATGCCTTCCAAGGTCCACCCTACACTGTCTTCCCAAGCAAGTGCTGGTTACTGAAGCAAGCTAACTTCTGGGACAAGTCATAAATCTGTCTCTCTTCTCTAGGGAAATGGGCATTCAGCAGGATGGGAGAATTCACCTCACAGTAGTTTACTTTGGAAAAGAACAAGTGAATGAAGTCAAATCTATACTTGAAAATACCTCCAAGTAAGTATTTGAATATCTGATGTATGAACAGGGCACACAGTGATTGTATCATGAATTGGAGGCTAGATTTAAAAAAAAAAGTCCTTAACTGCATTGGAGAAAAAAACATTCTTTGTTTGTATCAGTTGTAAATGATGTTTTTCTGACAGTCCCAGATTTTTGAAGGTGACTTTTTAACTGTTAAGTCTGAAGGCTGACTTCCAGAGGCAGGTACAGACAATCTAGTAGAGAATACAGGACCTAGATGCTTTTGACCATCTAGCCAAAAAATCTTGTCTTGATCAGCTTTGTTATAATCTCCATGCTGGAAGAAGCCCTTACTTGTATAGATACCGTAGGTAATATGGCCACAGGTATTTTATAGTTGCCTGCTGAAGATATTCTTGTCTTGCTAAGCTTCATTGGGGTTTTTGTAAGGTCTGCCCAAGGAATGTCTCTGACAGGAATGCTAGTATAGTCATATGCAGATCAAGCTCTGAAAGTACACATAGCGGAAATCTCCTAGAGACTTTAAGAGATCATCTGTTCCCTTAAAGTGCTCTCAGAACCCTAGTATGATAGATTTCTATGTTAGTTGTCTCATATTGGATTCCCATCCCCGCTTGCACTAAGAGCTGGAAGTGAGCATATGCTTATGAATATTTTCCTACCCTAGATCAACCAATTTCAAGAACTTCACTTTCATCCAACTGAATGAAGAGTTTTCCAGGGGCAAAGGATTAGACATTGGTGCTCGAGTTTGGAAAGGAAGTAATGTTGTTCTCTTTTTCTGCGATGTGGACATATACTTCACAGCTGAATTCCTGAACTCCTGTAGATTGAACACACAGCCAGGTACTGCTACTCACAAAGTGTGTAGCCTTTCAGCAAATCCATACCCACTGTGGAACACTTCACTACAGTATCCTTGTATTTGAATTGGTGATGAAGCTGTTGTAAATCATTCTTAAAACTTAGGGAACTAATTAAGACGTATGAAAATACCATTGCTGGTTGGCTTTTGAAAGATTACAACACCCCCACACCTACTGTAATTGAATTCCTTGCCTTCAGCACCTCTACTTTCTGGAGCTGAACCTTTTTGTTGATGTAGTGTAGTTTGTAGGTGTGAGAAATGTTTTATATGGTTTAAAAAACAAATAATTAACCCATTGTCATTTCCAGGAAAGAAAGTTTTTTATCCTGTACTCTTCAGCCAATATAATCCCAGTATAATTTATGGCCATCAAGATTCCATCCCATCTTTAGAACAGCAGCTGGTATGTATATATTTTTTTGAATGCCTGCTTTTATGTGTACAGAGCTCTCAATTTGAAACAGTGCATGTGCTCTTAGGAAGTATTTCCCTATTCCTTGTGCATAGCGACGTGCCTAAGACAACAGTACTATGCAGACAAAAGTATAGCAATTGTCTCACTGTGAATTCTGCAGTTATTTCATCCCAAAAATATACTGGTACCATTTATTTTAGCCCTTGCTTGTTACTTTATACCTGGAAATTAAGAACTGCAATTTTATCTGCTGCTCTGTCAGAAGGGATTTTTCTAATTAGCTAACAACTCACCCGTGGCATGGTGTCTTGGGGTAAAAGTCCCTGATGTTGCTCTCATCTCTTCTTTGCACTATCCTTTCCTTACATATTGAGAAGTTGGTGCTTGCCACAGCTGCTCTTTATGTTGCAGGTGCTGCATCTGCCAGGGTCTGTCCTGTCCTAGGCTGGGCACTCCTGCTGTAGTTAGGAGTTTGGTGGTGTTGGGAGCCCGGCAACAGTCACAACTGAAAAAGCCAGACAACCTTTTTTTTTTCTTTCTAAAATAAAGCACGCTTTAGAGTACTGATGTAGGGAATGAGTAGTTGAAAGATAATGGCACCTAGGGATTAAAAAAATACTTCCTCATTCACAACATCTATGAAAATGCAATCCTTTTTTTAAGCTGTCACGCTTAAAATTTATTTTTAATGTTATTGAAGAGTCTGGAACATCCTTTTTACTGCTTTTGTCTCAGAGAAAACCTGTTGTGGCAATACTATAGAATTCGCTTTAGCTTTTCCCTCTGATGAGAGTATGTTAGAGATCCTCGGGCTTGTAAACACTGTGCTTGGAAAGGAAATAGAGTTTAGCTCACAAACTCGTAAATTCCACGAACTGCTTTGTCAGGACTGTGCAAATATTTATAGCTAATACTTGAATCATAAAATGTGATGCTTATTTCAGAAAAGCTTCTTGATTTCAAAAAGTACTGCCAATCTCATTTTTATGTAGATTTTTATATTTTCAGCCCACATTAGTTCCTGGGCATGAGGCCAGATCTCTGCCATTAAAACAAGACAGTTAGATCTATCCCGGTACGTGGGCTGCTGAGAAAGAAAGACTTCTGAAATCTTTGAAATAAATTGATTTGTGCAGGTGCTATTTGTGCAGAAGCTATTTGCGCTAATGGGAAGTAATAATGCTAATGCATACGAGTAGCTTGCTTTGAGGGCATAACTATGGAGATTTCTTGTTACAGTGCAGACCTGAAAGATAACTTCTTATTTTCTTTTAATTGGTTTCTTCAGTGGCTTGGTTTTTTGGGGGAGAGAAGAAACTAGAAAGAGAGCAACAGGAGCAGTAAAATAAAAAAGCCACTAAAATGTCAAGGGTTATGAACAAAAGGGGGAAGGCTTGAATGAGAAGTCAGGAAAGACTATTTTGGAAGAGGAATTTTTTGGTTGAGGAAATGCTGCTGGGATTGATAAACCCAGACGTGGAAATCCTGCCTCATCTCCTGCAACTCTGTTGCAAAGGAAGCCAAAATTTTCAAAAATAGCTGCTGAAGTGTAGATTTGTAACCACCCCTTGAAGAGGGTGAAGGACTGCTGACTTCCTAAGAGGATTTAAATACTGTCCCAGTCTGTTGAAACTCTTGGAGTTTAAGTCACTCACACATGTGAATTATGACCTTGGTGATCTATTTTTGTATATTTGCTTTGAAAATGATAGCCGTGGTCTCTAATTGCTCTGATTTTCTATCTATAATACGCTATATTTTCATAGTCCATTGCAGTAGTGTGGGCAGCGTATCTGTTATGACAAAGACTTATATGGAATATGTATTTACCTCTGAACATTCTGGACTCTAGTTTTAGCTGATAGCTGAAATAGTTATGTGATGAAAATTATCCTTACCACTTTTTAAATTTTGGTCAAAACTAAGTTAATCAAGAAGCTGTCATTTGTACAATTAGGTCAGAACATCTATTTTCTTTCAGAGCTCTTGCGGTCCACAATCCAGATGCCACCCATCAGCTCAATTGCAGAGTCTGGCTTTTGTCTTTCCAGTATGTTTCTTACATGTGATTTGTATCCCACAAAAAAATGATTCTGGATGTTGATGTACCTCTGAAGAAGCAAACTCCAGATTGTGGTGGGATATTTCTCCATTAGGGCTACAACAGCAGGCGAGGAGCAAAACCTGATCCTTCTCTGTCAGGGGATTTATCCATGATAGCTAATGACATGGTTATTTTTCTGGGCAGAAGCATGCTATGAATATCTACAAATGTTGGTCGATCAGCTACAGATTTACATGGTGTAGAGTAAATGGGCAGTTGTTCCTGTTTCTGACTGCATTTGGGATCTTGTTTCTCTGCTGCTCATGCTGTAAGCATTTCTACTACCATATAAATGTTCCTTTCCGCTCATGCAGATTATTAAAAAAGAAACTGGATTTTGGAGAGACTTTGGTTTTGGAATGACTTGCCAGTACAGATCTGATTTTATCAACATAGGTAAGAAAAATACGCTCAAATGCATTGGCTGTTTTACTGAAACTTAGAAAATTGTAATCAACTTTCCTTTCCCTGGCCAGTGTGTGTCTATGCCTCTGCTTTGCAGCAGTGATCTGGCTAGGTGTTCAGACTATTCCCAGGTGCCATAGAGGTTACCAGAATCCAAGCACTGATTGGTACAAATAAAGCAGTTTTGGCTGGTGGTGAAAGATTTGAAGTTGAGGAATTTTGGACACTTTGTTGGCAGAAAGCATGGCTGTTTTCAAGGGCTGACTGGAGCTAGAAAACAGTTGTAGTGCAATTAATAGCATCAAATTTGGCAGTGGAAGATATGTATTTCTAGAGTTATTCTGGATTTTCTTTATGTCAGGTGGCTTTGATCTGGACATTAAAGGCTGGGGCGGTGAAGATGTACATCTGTACCGCAAATACCTTCACAGCAATCTCATCGTGATCAGAACACCCGTCAGAGGTCTCTTCCATCTCTGGCATGAAAAACAATGTCTGGACGAGCTGACCCCAGAACAGTACAAAATGTGCATGCAATCCAAGGCCATGAACGAGGCTTCTCACGGCCAGCTAGGGATGCTTGTTTTCAGGCAAGAGATTGAAACTCACCTCCACAGACAGAAACTGAGCAATAAGAAGACCTGAAGCCAGAAATTTGCTAACAAAAGATGGGTTAAGACTGAAAGAGAATGGAAGTTTCAACAGGCTGGCAGCGAAAGCAGATGAGGGACAGTGCTTGTCCTCACTTCTGATTTTTCTTAATAGAGCTTTTAAATTCTCCATTAGCCTGTCCAGCACTTGCTTCCAGGGGAGAATTGAACACTTGATGAGATTAAAGGTCATGGAGACAACGAACATTTCATAAATACCAGTGTGATACACTAACAAAGGAGATGGTCTTCCATTGGAATGTTTGTAAGATGCATGCAGTTGTTTAAAAGATTGACCCTTCGGTGGATCAATAATAACGAGCTATTTTCTATGTATCTAAAAAGGGCTGAGTTCAAAACTATAGAGTTCCTGCTCTGAAAAGGAAATCTGATTGTTAACAGTGGCTAAGCTGGAGTGACCAAAAATCTTTTTTCCTTTCCGGGACTTGGGTGGGGGGAATAGCTGCAGTGTACTTACAGGATTGTTCACCGGTCGATTCAGTGACAAGAGGCATCTCAGTGCTTTCTAAAATTCAGAAAGAGAAAGCCCTGCCAGTCAACTGTGATTTTTCCAGAACATGTGAGGTTAGTGTTGATGCTATTTTGTGGACAGTAAACCAGAAGCAATCAGCTGTGTCTGTATCACATGAATCAGATGGTGTATTTCTGCTTTAGAACACTGTAAGTATCTCAACATTCTTTTTTTTTTTTAATGGATTTGGTTTTGCCTGGGAATTATGTTGTCAATACTTGTGGTTTTCGAATTCTAGCCTTACTAGGAAACAGTACAACCTTCCAACACTTGGAAAATGCTCTGCAGATCTGTTTTTCCTGGATGGGAACTTGGTTCAGATAAATGAATTGATTTTACTGTAGAATCTGAATGCTGGAAAGAAGAAGCATTATGCCGGAGAAGAGAAAACGTATTTCAACTTGGAGTACTGATTTAGCAGGAAACTTCAAATTCTGAATGCCAGTTACAAAAATTAATGAAAATTTTCTGACTTTATACCAAAGTATTTCTTCTAAACCAAATCTTGCCCAGGGCATAGCAGATTTTTGTAATTAACAAAATAATTTTTTTTTTATGAATTACCAAACCCTGCAAATTCTCTTATAGTAATTGTAAGTGCATTCATAAAATTAGCCATCTTAATAGATTTTTTTCAATGATCTAAAACTGTTCGAAGTGAGTTATTGCTGTTGTAGAGCATTTTAATGCTGACTGCTGTTTATCATTTTAATGTTTAATAGCCAAGAAAAAATGCGTGGGTTTGTCAATCCCATTTATTTACCTAAATGCTGTTTCTCCCAGCGGTCTCTTTGAATTAATCTGAAGCTATAAAACAAGGCAGTCTGAAACTAGGTTCTAATGCGGTTTTTAGGTTGTAAAAGCTAGGGGCAATAAGTATAAAAGATAGCAATTATAAATGAATAAAATGCCATTTGTCCTTTTGCTGAGTGACAGGAAGAGTGCTTGTGAACCTCTCTAGAAAACACTGCGTGCAGCATCTGCAGTGAACTTGCTACTACTGTTAGTACTTCTTCCTTTGATGTATGTTTACATATTTGCCTTTTGTTAGATGCAAGGGACCTTCATTGCACTTTCCATGTGGAACACCAAATGTGTCGAAAACAGTGCAAAAATACACAAGGATCCACTGGAAAGAGAACTCTGTGCTTAGAAAAGAACGCTTAATGAATCACTTACCATACCATCAGCAATAATTCAAGTAGATCTTCCAAAGAATGTTTTTCTTTCCAGCATGCATGAGAAATTGTTTATAAGTTAATGTGTTCTGATGGAGAAGCCTGACAAATATTATTGTACTGGGAGGAGCCAGGCACACTGAATGCATCTGAGGGCTGTGATCGCTGCTGTTCCAAAATGAAAGCTTTTCCTACAGCCCCATTTAACCTGGATTTGAAAATGGGTGATGCATATTATAGAAATTTCATAATTACAACCTGCTTTGAACTTGGCCTTTTCTATTTCCTGTGATGTTTTCCATCATCTTCTGCTATGTGTAACCTAAGGCCTGAGCAGCTTGATGTTATTCTGAGGGTGGCATGTCCTGCTTGTTGATCTCCAGAAGTCCATTGAAACCTATGTTAGTTCTAATTCTAAGCTCTGGGCATCTGTAAGTTCAGCACATCACTGCTTTGGGTATAGCACATCATCAAGCCCCTGTCAAAGTTGCACAAGTTATGGGTGTTTTTTTTTTTGAGATCTCTTGTAATTTTTCTTGCATGTCTTTTCCCATAGAGATGCCAGGAGTAATATTGTCTATGCACTTCCTGTCTCTTGGCTGCAGAACCTAGTCTGGTGAAAGATGGGATTGAATGAGTGATGAGAGCACCAGCCCACGGTCATTGGCCACCCCAGTGAGATCCACAGGAAAGTCTAATCACAGCAGAAGTCTGGTAGGCTTTGCTTAAGGGTGGAGACTGTACTGATACGGAAGAAAGAGATAGGGAAGCTGTTATTACCTACACTTCTATAGACAAGTGGAGGTCTTTCATGCTGATTATATGAACATCCAACATAAGTGTGGCTTTTGGTAGGCAGCTCTTGACCTTCCTTGCCCTAGAAACAGACAGCTTGTGATCTTTCTTAGAATGGCAGCTTTAACGGGATCTTAGCTGGGAAGAGAATACAGGTCACTATCCATATTTGGAGAGGCCACATGGAGACTTATGAATTTAATTTTTGAGGACTTCTGCATGTTCTGGCTAAAGGAATGAAGGCCTTTGATGAAACAAATTGACACATCCTTCCAGCTGTCACAATTGTTCCAGCAAGTAGTTTACAAATGTTGTTACCCTTGTAGTACTTGCACAGCATCCTTTGAAGAAAGAAAGAAAGTCTATAGAGATAGTCTACAATATGAGTAAAACCAGCATCCCTGATTCTTCCTTGTTTCACTCATTCTCAGGGTAACTTGCAAATAAGTAGTTATAATACAAAGGTATCCACTAGTCAGCAGTCCAAACACTGAAGAGGCCCATTATAGATCTTAGAGACACAGTTGGTCGTGTTTGTGAGGTCCTGCTGTGTCAATGCCAAATCAACCTGCACATTAATTCTGCAAGTTAATAGCCTGTTTCTCACACTGCCTTTTTAAAGGAGACTGTCCGATTTTTACTAGCCCATACTTGCACGAAATACTGTATGATTCGTCTCCAGCAGGACAACTGCTGTGCTGTACTCTTCACCTGAGAACATGAGAAGGTATACTTTTCTCTAGTGCTGTAAATCTCTGACTTCTAATTTCTCAAAAGAAGCAGTTCAGAAGAGGGAAGGATGGCTTTTTCCTCCCTACAGACAACTTAGTGACCTTTCTCATGATTGATGTTATGTTGAAAATACCTATTTCATATATGTGATATAATGCTTAAGAAGTCCCTTATATCTTTTGTCCCATTTCTGTTGTTACTTTCAGAATTTCAACTTTCAGAATCTCAATTTACATTAAGGCTTTTATCTCTAATTATTTAAACATGCTGCAGCTGGAGTGCAGATGATGCTCTCTGAGGAAACCACCTATCAGCATGATTGTAAATTTTAAGACCAGATGATTATAAGAATTTCTTCTGATCTGTGTTCTGCAAAATACTGGTCAATATAAGACTGAAGCTTTTGACTGCTTCTGTTAAGCAGGTTATCCCTAATCCAGTTGAAGGCAGGGAACAGGTAAACAACTGAGTACTTGCTCACTCTTTGGCAGTCACATCTCTAACAAATGATGGTTTTAGCAGACTTGCACAACAATCCCAAGCTGTACAGTTTTTCATGTGAAACAATTCAAATTGAAGCAATCTGGGTGAGGATTAATTTATGTGATTCTGTTCAGCTTCTTCCTCAATATCCTGAATTGTGTGTTTTAAGAGCAGTGTAACAGATACAAAGAGAGAACATTTTGTTGAAAGAAAAAGTTCTGTAATATGGTTCACACCATCTGCATCCCAATAATCTGGACACAACTTGTAATAAATAGCTCTGTTCTGAAAAACAGCATTATTTACTGGCAAACACTTCCATAAACTGTACTAATACTGATACAGGCCCTATTTCTTACACTGTTTAGGCTCTGTGAATGCGTTTCTTTCTAACATATTCCTGCATCCCTTCTCCGCTCCCTTGCAAAAGGTTAATCTCTCTCTAGGCAGAAAGGACAGTGTGGGATTTAGATACAGGTTAAAAAACTGAGGGTCTATATTCAGAGGCTAAAGGAATTTTTAAAATGCATTTTTCATAAAAATCCCTCTTCAGAGAACACATTTCACTGAAAGGCACCAAGGGTGTGCTTGGATGTTTTACTTGAACATCCTTGATTCCACGGGCACAGCATTTAGCAGCATTAAGTTTCACATTAAACAAATTACTATCAAGATTGATTCACTTCTCCAAGTTGTTTGGTGCCTTCAGGAAGCTATGATCTCATTCAATTTTAGGTACCGATCTGTTTCCCAGACAGCAGGCAACCTTGCATTCAAGAGCAAAACGCAGCTTGAACATAGATATCCCTGAGGAAATCTGCAAAAATCTCTGTTCCACTGATACTTCATCGTCTAATCCACAACAATGTGCATGATGTATCTGGGTGTTTTGTAGCTTGCTGGGCTGATGCATCCTTTAACTCTGTTGAAACAGCAAGCCCATGACAGCACTTATTCTCCCACTGCTTTGTTGTGAAGGATTTGAAATAGAGGCACTTATGACAAGTTTCAGGTAAGCATCAGCTGCTTTCAGTTTGAAGTCCAGTCTTGGTGAGAACGGCACGGGACTATGTAATGAGACTGGGAGGTTCACTCGAAGAGAGAGATGTAATCTGGTTCATGGTCCTCTTGACCACACGGGTAAAGCAACAGCTCCTTTCCCATAGAAGTGATGGGTTCATCCTGTTGACAGAGAATACAATTAAACACTTTTCAAACAGGCCGGTATACCTGGAATATCACAATATATTGCCACTCCATTACTGTGTGGACCTATTAATCACACTGTGTGATATGTCTCAGAGCCCTGGGAATTCAGGAAGCAGATCTGCATGGCTGGCTTCTCCCTTCAAGAAACATCTGTGCTTGGTGTGGTAATCCGGTGCCATGATTCTGGTAGGTCTTGGAAACAGCTGTGCTTATCTTGTAAGCAGCTTTACAGTGTGAAATGCTGTCCTGCCTAGGAATTTCTGGAGTGAGGATTGTGTGGCATGCAAGTTAGTGGGACTGCAAGCTTGCTGCAGTTGCACTAGTGCAGGTGGGGTGTCCACAAGTGGGAGTTGTGTTTGTGAGAGGAATGGGAGTGGATCCTGCAGTGAACATGTGCCTTCTGCTTTGACAAGCCTGTTTCTAATGAGAATTCCCTGGAAACCATGTTTCTGTTTCCCATCCTGTTCTCAATCCCAGCAGTAGATGCATGGTGGGAACTTGCCTTCTTTCATGGTCACCCAGAGGGTGATGAGCAGAACCCACCGGAGCACTTTAGCCGGGTAGGTTTGCCCTGCTCCCACGCACATCTGCTGTAGTGCAGTAGAGTCCGTAGGATTCTTCACAGGCTGTGGGTGTGACTCTATCTTTAATACAGACATCCACAGCCAGGCTTTAAATCTTCCAGCTCTGGCACCAGTAAGTTGTCTAGCTCCTGCTTTCAACAAATTCAGCCTGGACTGTGAAACCTATGCAAGAAGCAGGTTGAAGTAGCCCAGATAGAGCTTCATATAGCAAATGAGCATATATTTCTTTTCATCAACAAATTTAGTTTAATTATGTCTACTTTATGCTAGGCACTTACTTAAAAGAAACGTAAATTTTATGTGAACCTTTTGGCAAAATGGTTGTTCTGTCCCTGGACAGATCTTTCAGTAAATGAATGCACAATCTGGACCTTGGAGCCTATGCAACTGCAGTCAGTGCTAGCAAAAACTTGGTGTTATTGTTGTAAGGACCTGACAGCCTTCTTCCTTCCCTTCCATTATTTGCTGCCTTTGCTCCATATCATACTTTGCCCGCTTTGAAATTATAAATATACCTTGTTCTCTTTCTTTATAAAGCTGGAGATGAGCTATTTTCTAATTATTGTACTTGCTGGGACTCCACAACCAAAGAGAAAATCATAAAAGGACTGAATGCTGTCACCTATTGCCTTATCAGCAGTTCTACTAAATAGCGTGTAGTAACTTGAGCCCTGTACAAGGTGTTCTGCCCACTTGAGGGGGAGCAATTCAGGTCTAAGACATCTGAGATGTATTTGGTTGTCCCCACTGGACTCACATACCCTTCTGGAATATCACATAGAATACCCAGTAGTAGCTAAAATGGGTCTAGTTAACTACATTATAACAACTGAATCTGATCCTTTTTTATTTTGAAGTGCCCTAAGGCAAACACATAAAAAATAGTTAATGAGTGCATTACTGGACCTTCACCTTGTGGTAGTCGACAAGGTCAGCCAGTGTTGAATGTTGTAGCTGGTCCACTCCAAGGAAGCTGTAGGAATCACTGGAGGCATCAATAAGGAAGTGTTTGCATCCCTCTGCAGACCGATAGGAAAGCGCGTAGCCTTTGATTTTCTCACTGACACGGACCAGAAAACTCCCCGGCACTGTTCTACTCAGAAGCTCCTCTGCTTTTCTAGAGGTTAGGATACCTGTTCAAAGCCACAACACAGAACTGAAGTGAGAAAAGCATTTGTTCAGGAGCAGATGGAGCAATTCTCCCAAGAAACCCTCTTTACCACTCTAAAACTAATTCACAGTGCTTCTATCCCCTGCATTTTTTCTTGCCCACTAGTCCAAGAAAGGTACTGCCATTGCTGGTAGCAGACCGTGGTGTCATGCTAACTGTATTTTGTGCATGCTTACTGTTCTACATCCAGCATATTAGACTTTTTATCAACTAGCTATGAGAAGTCGAGAAGATCTGGCTTCCACTCTAAGGCTTTAGCTTGATCTTTGTCATAAGTAGAGAAATTCAAACTATTGTACATATTAAAAATTGAAAACTTAGCTAGCTACCTTCAAAAAGTTCCTGGGATCAGTCTGTTGTAGCAGCCCTGTTAGTAGAAACAACTCCTTAAAGGCTTGGGTTGGGGCAAAAGGGCTCAGGACTCACCATGAAACCAAGGTGCTATCGTGTCTGTGGTTTTCTGATAGCCAGCTCGAAGGGGGAATTGCTCCTCTTTGAACCACCTGATGATGCTTTCTTCAGCTGAATTGGAGATTGTTCTCTGGATTCCCTCTTTCCTGTTACAAAAGGCAGTGATTTGTGTATCAAGTTCAAATGACAGCTTTTGGATCCTGGCAAGAATTGCTTTTTGTTCAGCGTGTTAGGAACAACCCTAAACAGAAGGCTTACAGTAATGCAACTATGAGCAAAATTGTATGGTTTTCAGTGGACACCTAGCAAAGAGGATGTACTACATATTCTAGGCTTAGGATGTTCTGTTATATAAACTTGTCACTGAATCTGACTTTCACACATGGCAAAAAAGAGAACTTGACTCTGTTGGAAAAGTGACTTGTACCTCTACAAGCTCAGTGTAACTGGGAGTTTGGGTATTTGGAGAGGAGGCTAAGAAAGGCGGAGCCAAGAGGATGGTGGCCAGGAGCAGCTGAGATGGTTGAGGTGTTGAACCTGAGGGCATGCTGGTTAGCAGCTCTCATGATTTGGCGGCATTTCTCTCAGTTGGGCAAAAACACACAATGCAACTTTTATGACGCTGGTACTCAGTAGATGTGCCATTGTCTTTGTTTTTAGTGGCCCAAGCCTGAATTTCCAATTTTTCCTGTGGAGATGGATTCCTTTTCAGTAGGCCACCACCTGTCCTTTTATGTTACTACATGACAGATGCTAGCCTTGTCTGAGGAGAAATGGTAGATGAGATGGACTGAAGTAACTGAAAATCACTAGAAGACTGAAACAGAACTGTGTGGATATCACTGAAATGGAGTTTCTGGTGTGGGAGCTTATTTTAGTGAACAGTAATGTCAGTGAGAATCTCAGCCTGATGGTTAATCTCCAGGGGTGAACAAATATACCTTATCACTCTAATCAACAGCTCTGCCACAGTCTTCATACCCTACGCTGGAATATAGTTTAGCCAACTTATTTTTCCCAGTGGAGTGTTTCCTCTACATGAGGAGAAAAGGCATTCTTCATCTCAACCAGCCCTTGCCAGAGCAGAATAATCTCATTCCCTTTGCCCTCCCTTCAACAGTACACATTCTTCTCACCTAACTGCTCTGCCATTCGCAATCACAGGAGGTAGAAGTTTAGGCTTGGGTGGGAGAGGAGGGTATTGGAGCGGTCGCCGATCTCCTGCTGTGGCATTCTTGGATATGTCTGCCTGCTTCCCTCTGTGGGCTCCCTGCAGTGAAAGCCTCCTGTAGTCGTCTCTGGCCTGCCGTGCGAGAGAGCGTCTCTTCTCATCTGCTGCCTTGGATTTCCGCACTGGAACAGAAAAGCAGTCATACAGGAGCAAACAAGCAGGCAAGTTTTGAGCTTGCTGCTGCTTAGCCATCTCTCTGCTTGCTGGAGCTGAGGAATAACGCATTTCAGAGCATTTAGGTTCTCTCTATGTCCCAGCACTAGGCACAAACGGTGTTACCATGGAGGGAGGGAGCTTTGGAACTAAGGTACTTCCCCTCCTCTATTTTCAAGCAGGCATCTTAGGTTGCCTGTATTGGAAGTCGTTTATCTTTCTTGCAAGCCTTGAGTGGCTCAGCTACTCTGGCCACTGTATGAAAGATGAGAACATTTGTTCTCACTGTATGTGAGAACATTTGTCACCTCTCTACCACCGCTTCTGAGCATCTACTATTTAAAAGACCCCAGTTCTTATACCTTCAACAGATAAAAATCTGGGTTATATCTTTGTACTTAGAAACTACTTGGTTTTGTTTCCTGTGACTCTTGTTTCAGACAAATTTCTGTGATGCCTTTTGTATGAGCAGAGACCTGAACAAGAAGGAACAGTTATTCAATCAGATAAGAAAATGTTTTCAGCTGACCCATAGACTTTTGGAATGAAATGGGGGGAAAAAAAAAGCACAAATACTTTGTCAAATTAAAATCCCCACTCAATTACAAATGGTACCATTATGCCTTTCTTGAAAGGCTGGAGAGGGTAGGAGAAAAGAGGATGGGAGAAGCAAGGGGCCCTTCAGCCTTTCAATTCAATTTGTGCGCTGGGACAAGAATTTTGCCTCAGTCCTTGTAATTTTGATAAAGATCAGGAGGAAGAGAGATCTTACACTACATGTGGTGAAATAACATTGGAAAAGCCACAGCAGTACATGAACAAAAACTTTGTTTCTATTTCCAGGAGACTGGGGAGGCAGAAAAACTGCTGAAATGACCACGAATGAATTCTCTAAAGGATTTGAAAATCCTGATGGGCTTTGCAAAGAGAAGGGAGTGTTGCTGTAACTGTTTTATGGAGTAGAGAACTTGGCTGGATATTATTTTGTTTGTGTTTGCTAAGTAACTGGATCTCCAGCCTGAGCTAGGCTAGTGCTTTCTGTGCTTTTGTAATCAAATTCAATTTTTTAATTAGAAAAACAAAAGCCTTGGCCTGAAGTGGAGACAAATGATAGTACAGCATTGCCATCTACTGAACAGTAGAGGAGAAACTAGGAAAAAAAAAGCATCAGGTTTGCCTTCAATTTTCCTTCTCCCCAGGAAAGGAAGACATGAGGAGCAGAACTTGAACCTGAATGGAAACAAAGGCAAAAGCAGTGTGTCAGGGTATTTCTCAATATTTTCTATGTACTAAGCTTGTGACCCTTTTTTCCAGTCTCTGAGAAAACTGCACAGTAAGATTCCCTCAAAAGGAATCAAGTTGAATACTTTTTTAGCTCAGGCTATGATGAAAAATCACCTTTGAGGTATGTGGTTACTATGAGAGATCCTAGAAGGAAATGTAGTCATTGTAGTAACTTAAGTAGAGAGTTCAGGACATACTTGGCAGCAGTGTACAGAGTTACTGTTAAGTCTCATATTGTCATTTTTGATCCTGTTGTTTGGATTCTTTACATTAGAAGGTGCAGCAGGGCTCTGGATCAATGAGATTTTTTTTGCGTGAAAGGGAAGCAGATGAGAGGACTGTGCCTTGCAGAGAATCATGGAATTGCATATGTTGGAAAAGATCTTCAAGATCATCAAGTCCAACCTCAAGGAAGGGAGGGTAGGAAGCAGGGAGGCTTGGCCCCTTGTTTGTATTTCATGCAATGTCTTTCCTTCATGTTTCGTATTATTTCCAAGGTCTCAGATCAGATCAGCTCTCCACAGTACAGTTCTGTTGTGCAAGAAGGAGCCTTACCCTGGCCTTGCGCTGATCTTCTGCACAGAACTGAATTTTATTGAGTAGCAAAAGCCCTCCCCACTCATTTCTGAAGTTTGAAAAGTTTGCTATGAACTAAGTGCTTTTGAAATTACCCTTTTTAGTTTGTCCTCACTACCTATTATTATTTCCCACACGAGCAGCGGTTACTGCAAATTTCTGCCAAAGGCCTACTTGTAGTTTAAAACGAATTACTGTGGCTACACTCATGTGGGTCCTATCTGTTATTATTTTCATATGGTGTCTGAGGGCTGTCAAATGCCAGCAGGACTCATTCTGCTTGACATTGTTGTTTAATACTTTAATCTATCAGCTTTCAGTTAAAAACAAAAGCTCTTTAATTGAAATATAGAGAAGACTGAAAATGGGAAATGTTTACAAGTGGAGAATTTTCTGTAGGATAAATTTGCCATGTCAGTGCCCAGCTCTAGTTTCAATGCTGTGTGGACTCAGAAAATTTCTGATAATGCAGCACTGTATTTTTTGACACTACTCTCCACCTACTAAATGAGAAATACTGAGTTCCAGTTTTGCAGGGAAATGACTGAGGCGACCACACAGAGCCCTAAGATTTCTCAAGCCCTATAGGAAAAGGTCATCCTAAGATCTTACAGGATTCTTGCCATTCAGGCTCATTCTCATCAGATTTCTGCAACATCTTCTGGCTCTCTGAGCATGTGTGGCTTTGGGGTATTGCCTTCAGCGGGACTGTAGTCTCTTCTGAATTTCTCCTGTGTCCTCCCTTCATCTGTGAAAGAAACAGTATGTTCAGTGCTTTGTCCCAGGCTAGTTCTAGCCCTGCTTTTCAGCTAGTTTTGAAAAACTAGGGACTCCATTCTTTGTTCTGAATCCCTTTGATTTCAACATGCAGAACCTCTTCCCTTACTGCAAGTTATGACAGAGAAAGAAGGGAAAAACAGAAATAATCTGGAACATCTTCCCATGCTATTCCCCAATCTGCCAGGCTGGCCTGCTTTGTTCTAACACTGTACTAGAAGAGTATGGCAGTAGTGGGCAGAACTGGGCCAAGGGGTAAACTTCCTTGGTTCAGATGAGTCTCAGGCTGACTGGGACTTAAAGATAATGTCTGGATCTGACACAAAGTCAGGAACATCCTAGGTTGCAACTTACCTGTGAGAAGCCACCCTTCCTCATCTGGCAGTCTGCCAGCATCTGGTGAACATCCTGGGCTTCCCTCTGGGCAGAGGAAAAGAGTGGTGAGAAATAAATGCAGAATTTGGACCTTTACACTTTTTTGGAATGTGTCCTTGACAAAAACCTGGATGATTGCAGGTGGAGATGGTGGATACCATGTAGCAGTGCTGGGCTGCCACAGCCTGGAATGCTCTCTGTGTGGAAGTGCCATGCTTTGTGCCTTGCAGACTGCTCTTTTCTCACAGATTTCCTTGGCAAGCCCTGTAAGGCAGGCAGGAAAATTCTGCATTTTCAGAGCTGATGCCAAGAAGCAGCTACTCTCTCCTTTTCATTCTCCCCACAGGTAGAGCACAAGAATCTTGGGAGTGCTTTACCCTGGGAGATAGGCACCAACAAAACATTCCCAGAGTGAATCTCATTTATGCCCAGGACTTGAGGTACACCTCAGTCTAATCTCCTGCATATGCAAGTGGCTGGACTATTGGAGTTCAATGCAGAGGGAGTAATGTGACTTCTATGTTAACAAATTTTGCCAGTTTTCTCAGACAAAAATAGTTTTTTTCATCATATTAAATCTAATATGCCACAGGAGAAGGAGTCGGGGTGTCAGGAATCGTCCCAAGTCTTCCTACATTTGCTAAGTGATACTCACAAGTGGTCCCAGGGAGCAGAGAGCTTCCCTTCTTTCTCTCTCTGTAAATCAAGCCCTAGCAGAACTTGCCACCTAGAGCTTTACCTGCCTTTGCTCAGTTGCTGCTGTGGCTGACTGCTGCAAACCACTGCCTGTCAGACTGACCCAACTAGCTGTGTGTCTCGTGTTTTCTCTTTCCTCAAACCAGTCTGGCTATGCTGGCAGCTGAGACCTGTCTTTTGGGAAAAGGTGAGGCTTGTCTTTGAGCAAACACCCACCCACCTCCCTGTTTGACCCAGACTGCCTCCCACAGCACAATGAGTAATAAGTTAGCTGTACCACACTGCTTACCAAGGACGTGCTTTGCTTTCTCCATCACCTGTTGGGCTAATATTTAACATGAACCTGGGTTTCCAATTTCCATCTCCTAAACAGAGAACTAAGAACTTAAAACTTGAGTGAAGCAGCTTGTTTTCTTAGATCAACCCCCATAGCCCCTGCAGCAAAGCACAATGCTCAGATCCCTCAGGTACAGAAGAAATGTAACAAGGGAGGTGAGAGAAAGCTTCCCTTCCTCTCCACGCTTACAAAATGCAACATTTGGGTCTGCAGTCTGTATCTTCCACTTTGTCTAGCAAAAACATCAGAAATCTGGGAAAACTACTTATTTATAATACAGTGACAGAAAACAGAAAGTAGAATATGCAAAACCCCTTTGTTTCCATTTGCAAAAGTTTGAAAGTGTTTTATATTTTTGGGATTTTTAGTTGGCTGATTCAGTGTTGGTTTTTTGTTGTTGTTGTTAATTTTGACTAATAGCTTTCTTTAAAAAAGGGAGGGGGAAAAAAAAAAGATCTCCCACATAGTTGCTCAGCTTCAGCAAACAGTGCTGAGAAAAACCTTGTGTGATTCAGAACCATCTGATGAAGGAGACAGCCACTCAGCCACCGAATTCCCTTCAGTATATTGGCAGCAGTGGGAGAGGCATTTAGCCCAAACCCAGCCTTCAGTTATAATGCTTTTAAGCTGAAATATGGAATGGCTGTAATAGAGGAGTATACACTCATAGAAGATAACAGCGAAAGGCGGACTGAAGACTCAGAGAATGAGATTGGACTTCTCCCATTGAATTGGCAGGACTTTTCTGTTTAATTTTGATTGCATTGGTAGCTAGTTTAATTTTTTTTTTTAATCTCAGTTCTCTGTAAATGGCTTTTTGTAGCTAGTTAAACAATACAAATATATTTATTAGTGGAGAAAAATATTTCTGTAATGAAGCACCTCAGTAAAGATGGAGATGCTGTCACTATAGTTACTGCATTTGGAGTTGTCCTGTGCTGTCAAGTTTATAAGCTATAATATTTTCTAGAAGAAAAAAAAAAAAAAAAAAAAAAAAAAGAGGGAACTTGAGGATATGTATGTTAGAGAATACTGGTAGAACTACATTCATCTCATCTTCTGTAAAAGTAGATGATTTATCTGAGGGCCATGGCTTTGCATGTGTAGATCCTGGGATGGGTGCCCTGGTCTTGTCTGAAAAGCAGTCCAAACTAGCACAGAGCAGGAAAGAGAGTACTGTGACTCTCACTTTATCCATGGAGAATGGAGCAAAGGAATTGAGAGTATCTTGTCTAGTGGTGCAGAGCAGATCTGTCCCAGCTAACAATAGCACTTAGACCTTCTAAATCCTAAGGAAGGATGTAGCAGTATGGCTTGTCCTGGAAGTACAGAAGAAAAACCTTAGTAGTCAGCTGGCTTTTCTCTCAGATTTCTATTTATAGCAACCAGGATTTGCTGCACTTCCTAGATCTCAAAGCAAATGATTATGATTGGTATGGAAAAAAGGGGAAAACTACCTTTTTGAGCTCCTGGCTTTTCCCAATTGTACCAGCAGTGTTTTTTCTCGCCTCTTCTTTCTGTTCCTCTACAGTGTTTTTATTGTTTCCCTGAACTTCTGTCTCACCCAGGACTTCTGGCTGTGGTTGCAGAGACTGTGTTACAGCACAGTCTGTCTCTCTGAAACACAAGGGACAGTTCTTAGGAATACCAGGGAGTGACTCTCTGCTCTCTAAACATCTGGCAGGAAATTACACATGAGCAAAGTAGTGCTGTGATGGAGCAGTGTGCCTGCATGCAGCCATCATATCTCCAAATCAGGTAGATGGAATAATTAAATTAGTTACTCATCGTGAGTAACTGTTGGCCTGCTGTAGGCCTGCTGTAGGCAGGCAGGCACCTGTTGGTGAATCAGTGCAATCCAAATACATGGCCTGCTGCAGAAACAGTTACCATTTCCTGTGATTTGCTGAAGTAACTGCACAGCAGGGATATCCTGGGAGACTGAGGGGCTGGGGCAGGCCCCAAGCTGGAGCTGGTCTCTGCTGGTATTATGTGTACCTGCAGAAAGCCTGTGCCTTTAGTCTACAAAGAGTGTGACAGTGAAGACCGCGCCCAGCCCAGCCCCAAGCTTTAAATCAAAGGAAAGAAAAGAGGTTTTACAAAGAGATTAGTGTTACTTCCCTGTGGCAATGCTGGACTTGTCCTCTTGCTTCCCCGTGAGGAGGAAAATTTACAGAGCAGAGGAGAGAGACCCCGGAGAAGAGTCCAGCCTCCACTTTCTAGGAATGTCTTTTCCTCCCTGCCCACCCCCCAAGTCCTCCAAGTGAAGGGTGCTTACCTGGTCTCCTTGCCTTGTTCATTCGCTAACTGCTTTGCCCTTTGTGCCTGGATCTCTTCACAGATGGCTGCATACGATTTATCTGAAGGATGCTCACCCATCACCCACACCCAGACATCGTTGTCGGCACCTAGTTTCCATTGTACTGACTTCGTGCTGGCTGGAAAAGAAGTGGCTTTTTTGAAAACAGTTTGCTCAGCAGCTGTCTGCAGGACCTGTGTCCCTTGGCTGCTGCTGTTGGCGGTACCCTTCCAAAAGCAGCGGTACATGGGAAAAGATCAGTTGGGACACGGGACGCAACTCCCATTTCATTTCATGGTACTGCAGCCAGGTCAGTGAAGGAGACATTCTGATTTTAGAGGCAAGGGATGCCACTGTTTCCTTTCTTTCCCCAATTCCTTGCCACTGCCCTCCCCAACCCCCTGGTCCAGAGACTGGTGAGAACAGAGAGCTGGGAGAACAGTGCTGCAGTCCTAGAAGAGAGTGTGCTATGTAATCCCAACAAAGACAAGGGGACTTCAGGTCGAAAGGCACCAATCTGGTGCCTCAGCCCAGGTAAAAGCACTCACCAAACTCCCATATGTTGCTGACACCCTAGGAGAGGTGTTCAAGTTCAAGGTTATGTTATAGATAGATTCAGAGACACACATTGAGTGGGGAATGAGATGAATCTCTTGCTCTGGGGGGCAAGTAAGCCATGCCTTCTCAAGAAGGGGATTTTAGAAACTTGGCTAAGGACAGAGTGTCTGAGCCAGAGAATAAAATCATTGTGTGCCGGGCCAAAACTACCCCATCACAGGTGGGCTTAATTATAGTTTGGAAATGCAATTATGATGTGTCCCAGGGAGAAGAAATTGCTCTCAGGGCACATTACCTCCCATTTCTAGGGCGCAGTGGACTTGGTCAGATCTGGGCCAGAGCAGGAAGCTCTTACCTTTTTTTGGCAGTGGCTTCTTTGCTGAAACCTTGTCTGCAGCAGCTTCTCTTTCTTTCCACCGTCTGATCTGCTCCTGCCTCATCTTGAAGAAGAGGATCTGCTTCTGCTCCTCGCTGAGTTCTGCCAGCAGGTCAGGATCAATGTACATCTCCGATAATATCTGTTTCAGCATGGCTGCGGGTTTCAGTTACACACGTTGGTGGCAATGATCTCCAGGGATCTGGTTCTCTTCCTGGCTTGAACGTGCCTGCACTGACAAGAAAGACTCCCTTCCCTCCTGAGCCTGGAGCAGGAATGCAGGCGTGCCAGGGTAATTATACTTCTATCTTTTTTTTTTAGCTCAGACTTCCTGCACAGACCAAAAAAGTAAATAAGTAGCTTAAAACCTGCTATTAAAATTTCTTGAAATAACAGGTGAGCTCAGCTCAGACACAGCCCCCGCATGTTCTGCAGGAACAGCTGGCCAGAAGTGGGGGAAGTTCTGAAAAGGGGAGTTTTTGTTTATATACCTTGATAAACCCAGCTGATAGACTATCGAAACAGAGAGAGCTCTGCCTGTTACAGTCATCAGAGGTGTGGCTTGTCCGTGCCTGAGCAAACATTCCTGCTGGGCAGAGAATCAATGAACCCGTGAGTAGACGGCTCCTCCTTTGAAAAGGAAATCTTCCAGATGGGGCGGTGTGATGTTAACAAGTCTGGCCAGCCTCATTTTACCAAGGAAAGACTGGGAGGGCTTTAGGCACTGCATTTGAGGTAGGACCAGGAGTTGCCTGATTGGTATTTTGGGGGTGCTCCCATCCTTCAAAGGCAACAACATCACAGCAAGGCAAGGGAGTGCAAGTAGCACAGCTGGTTTCTTCAAAGCCAAACGACTTAGATCTCAGCAGCTCCTGAGCTTGACACAGCTCCTTGTCTGACATTTTTTGCTAAGGCACCTTTCCCACGTGGTGAGCCTGACACAGCACATCCCCATCTGACAGGATGAAGCAGACAGGGAGAAGCAGTGCTCCTATTCTTGCCCAGGATGCCTGGTCACGTCTAGTGCATGGGATGTACTTAACACCTACATAGCTGTGCTTTGTGCCCGAATATTTACAAATACAACAGAGTTTTTTTTTTTTTCTCGTGGACAAATGGTGAGAGGTCTTACAGAAGCACTGCTGGCTGGGGAGTGGAGAAATAAAGATGTGGACTAAGGACCTTGAAACTAACTATTTTCTATATCTTATCTGGATAATCTCAGAGGTACCAGGAGGCTGGTTGACAACATGTGCAGTGAGACTGTTGTACAACTCTGGTATTGCTGCGGGAGGAGGAGGAAAAGAAAAACCTAGCAGGATTATGCATGTGCTTCTACATAAATGCTGGGAGTCTCAGAAACAAGCACACAGGATGTAGCACAGTAGGTAGGAGGAAAGTGGTTCATGGGGCAGTAATTTAGAGGTGCAAAGAACACAGAAAACAGAATGACCTATACCAGGGTGAAGCAGCACTATGTATTAAATCTGGGAGTCAAATTAATTAAGGGGACTAGATCCCTAGAGACCCCCCCATTTTGGGCTGACACAGGAAAAGGTGCTGGGAGCACCTTCAGCTTCAGAGCATGACTGCTTGCAATCCGATTTTTTTTTTAATTAAAGGAATAAAAGAATAGAGAAGGAGGTGGCACAGAAACATAATACTGAAGTTTTCCGAAGGAGTGTGAATGCAGTGCATTTAATTAGTTGAAATGGAACAGCAAAACGATAGCTTCTATAAAGTCCAGCTGGCAGGACGGTTTTGCTTTATTTGTTCTTGTGTAGTAGCGTTCTACCTTTTCCCATCCTATCCCCATGCCAGCATCAAGCAAGCTTTTGCGGCCAGTTAGTGAGAATTGTTCCAGATCAGCAGCTAAAGAAAGGAACTTGGGCCGTCCAAGAGCCATAGAGACAACAGCTGTGGAGAAGGAATAGTTTTTATGGGGAGGGTATTGGTGAGCAGTCCCTGATCCCTCAGGAAGTCTGAACAGTGTTAATCTGTAAAGCTGAGGGACTGCTGTTGAAGCTTCACTGCCTCCTGCTCCTTTAGCAGTATCCAGAAGAGAAGCTTTTTGCAAGCAGATAAGTGTTGGAAAGTACCCTTAGTCAGAAGTGGAACCCTTAAGCTTTCAGTTTTGGCTTGTTTGTTTGTTTTTAAAAGACCATTTCAGCTAAGTACAATTTGGAGCGTGCAAAGTTTGGGGTTTCAATAAAGCTCTGTATTCAGAGAGTACTTGATGTTGCTCTGATTCTAGGTAACATGACAGTCCTTCTGTGTAAGTCCAAGGTGTTTTTTCTGTTTGGAGGAATGGCTAGTGTTAGGTCCTTCATGGATTGGGAAGAGTAGCTGAAGCAGATAATAGCTCTGAGCATGGTCTGAACTTGATGACTGGGCCAACAGAGGTTAATCACTATGTTTAAAATTGAAGAGGCTTTTAAAGTAACAGTCTTGTTGCAGAAAGGGAGGAAAAATGCTTTTAATGCCTTCAGGTGAGAAGGTATCATCTGCGGTTTGTGTGGGCCAAATGCTGAATGGTTTGCTAAATAGAGGGCATTCAATATCATATCCAGGGGGGAAAAAAAAGCCAGCCAGCTGGCAAGGTCTCCCAGCAGCTCTGTTTTCTAGCTCTAGATCAGCAGAATTACTCTTCCCTGGAAGCTGTTCAGTGAAGCCTGGGTGCTTAGAGAAGAGGGTGGCCAGAAATCATCCCATAAGGATGTCCTTGTTATGACTGAGCGGAGGCTGTGTGTGTCTGTGGCTGGCAAGAGTGGCTGGAGCTGACTGGAAGATTCCCCAGCTGGCTGCTGCCCTTACAGCAACAGGAAACTTAATTCACGTCACTTGTGTTTGCTCTTCTCACCACTTGGCTGCACAGGAGGTACTTGACTGGGGTCAGTACAGTTTATATTGCAGAGTTAAAATTTGCAGAGAGCAAAGCTGCAGAGGTTGTGGAGTTTCTTTCCCTTTCTCTCCCAGTACTGCCATCTGGTTCTTCAGATGACCCTAACCCTGGTAGTCTCCCTTTTAAGGCTCATTGTGTTCTATGTCAAACCTGCTTCCCTGCCTAACTGGGTTATCTCCCCAGAGCATTTGTGAGATAGCCCCTCACTCATGATTGCCAGTCTTGATATCATTATTTTTTTTTTTTTTTTCCTATGAGGCTTGGACAGATTGAAGAGTTCAGATGTTTGGTACCACCCATGTGAAGGGAAGGTATTTTTCCCCTCTACTGCCACAGGGTTTGCCTGAGTATAACCTGGAAATTCCCTCCTGTGCAGCCAGCTTGCAACTGTATCTCACCTTGACTCGCATGCTGAACTGCCATTGAACGTAGAGGAAACCTTTGCTGCTCAAGGGAAATATACAACCCTTAAAAAAACCAAGGTCACACAGCTCATAAACTGCCTGTTGGGGAGCCATTTCTTCTCTGTGCTCCTGTAAATCATCTACCATTAATAGGGGAAATGTAAGTATATGAACATGCATAAATATGCAGGTACTTAGGGAAAGGCTGATATGTGTTCCTGCTTACAGATCACACCCCATGCAACAGGCTCATGGGACACCCCCTTGTGACAAACCTCATCCTGCTCCTCACTATTGCTGCTGCCAGCAGAGGGAAAGGTTCTCCAAAACAAGGAACAGGAAATCATACATAGGCACACATTTGACATTCTTCATATCAATAAATAGATAGGAAGGCATAAGAAGAAATAGTGGGCCTCTTGAACAGTGGTCCTGATTTTCTGGGAGGCAGCTTCTTCAAATTGCAGGAGAGATACTATGTGCATCTCTACCAAAAACGTGACAGGAACATTAAATTACAAGTGACCCGAGAAATTCAGACACTGAGGGATAAAAAGAAACTGCAGGAAAAGTTGTCACTGCTGGTTGTTTTGTTACTGTTTGGTTTTTGTTATTTTGTTTATGTCAAATGCCACCTACATTTCTCTTCCCTCTTCCTTGCATCACCTGCACCTCCTCACACTCTTCTTTGCAGATGGTGAAGAGATGATAATCTCAAGAATCATTATCCAGTTGAAGGTTAACTTCTAATGCAAGACATGAGAAGGTCAAATACTCTCTTGTAGCACATCAGGAAACGTTTAACATGACTTCACTTGATACGACAAATAGTTGAAATGTTTTATGCCTGAAAAGGCCTTTTTTGTCTTTGTTGCTGTTGTTGCCTTAGCTTTTTCAAAGCACCAAAGCAGTGATCTGATACCCGAAGATGTGAATTAGTGTATCTAAGCCCTCACCGTGGCTTTGAGGACATTAAAAAGCCAGATGAGAAGCAGAGAAGACTGTTGTTTCCTACCTTTGCTTCAAGAAGATGAAGGTAAAGCCAGGGAAGGGAGAATGGCTTTAAGCTAAGAGAGGGGAAATTTAGGATAGATATTAGGAGGAAATTTTTTACTCAGAGGGCAGTGAGGCAGCGGCAAAGCTGCCCACGGAGGCTTGTGGTGCCACATCCATGGAGGCACTCAAAGCCTAGCTGGATGGGATCCTGGGCAACCCGATCTAGTGGGCAGCAACCCTGTCCATGGCAGGGGGTTGGAGCTGGATGGGCTTTAAGATACTTTCCATCTTAAGCCATTCTGTGTACAGCCTTTCCCTAGCTGTCGGCAGTATGCATGCACCAGCCGTATTTCCAGAGCAAAACCAGCTTCCCACAGCCGGCAAACAACCCTAGCGGTGCCTGCGCCTCCCCCCGCGCTCCGCCGGAGCGGTAAGGCGGTGCCGGGCTGGGAAGGCCCCGCCCCGGGGCAGGCACACGGAGCAGCGGTGACCTCGCGGCCGGGCGCTCTTCTCCGCCCGGGGGCGTTACGGCGGGTGGCGGCCGTTGCCCCGGTGACGGTGGCCCTTCGGCCCGGGCTCGTCGCCCTCCGGCTGCGGCGTGGTCGAGCTCCTCCCGCAGGTGATGGAGAAGTACGAGGTGCTGGGCCTCATCGGGGAGGGCAGCTACGGGGTGGTGAGCAGGTGCAGGAATAAGGAGAGCGGGCAGGTGGTGGCTGTAAAAAAGTTCCTGGAGAGCGAGGACAACGCGGCAGTGAGGAAGATCGCCGTGCGGGAGATCAAACTGCTGAAGGTGAGCGGGCCGAGGGGAGGCTGTGTCAGGCAGGGCAGATCTGTCTGGGACAGCTTTGTGTCAGTGTTCACTGTAATGACTGAATCCTGAATCAAGAAGGCAGATGTCTCCTCCTAGCAGAATGTACAGCCGTGTGTCTGTGATTGGAGTGTTTGTGTGATGAAGGTGGCAGTGGCTCAGAACTGATGGAGGTGCTTCAAACCTTCCCATAGCGACCTTCCCATAGCGACCTTCCGGGGAGAGCACTGCCTGCTGAGACTGCTGCAGTGTCCTTTACAGCACGATGTTTAGGGGAAGGTGCAGGGTGAGCGTGAATTTCACACACTGGCTCGGTTTTGAAAGCTATTTTAAAAGGGTTATGCTGTACATCAGCACAAATAACAAAGCCCAAACCAAAGGAGACTTGATCCATTTCTGTCTGTGTTCCCACAGGCAGCCAAGCTGTGGTAGGTTTCCTTAGCCTACAGCTGCAGCCTAGCACAGCTGCTGTCCCTCTGGCTAAGTGCTGCTGGCCCAGTTTGGTTAGAAGTACACTTACATGCTGCTATATTCAGCAGGTAAAGGCACAAGGAAGTGAGCTACATGGTCTCCATTCCTTCCTGGTGGGGACTCTGCCTTGTGCGCCACAGGCAGCACCTTGCTGCTGTTGATTATGTTGAGTTCATAAAACCTGCAGGTAAGCAGTGACCTGATGGGGTGACAGCTGGCCTAAGCAGACTGGATCCCAGCACCATTTGCTGCTAGTGATATGCTGGTTTTCTGTGGCATTTTCCTGGCAGGCTTGAACTACCTTCAAGTGCCTGGGGGAGGGCAAGCTCCACACTCACTGAAGCTTGCGGGTCAGTGGTTAGGCTGCAGCCAGCTGGCATTATGGCTCCTGCTGTTTGAGTGTGTGATTTGTCTGTTATCAGCAGTGGGTGTTCTATGCTCACCTACATGTCCAGTCGTGCTTCTGCCTGGTGGCTTCTTGTCAGTGGCACTACATGGTGGCAGGCTGTGCAGTCTCACTGTGTGGGCTAGTTCATTAAGTGCTCTTTGCAGGCTGGAGGTACTCTGGGAAAATATCTGGGAGCTTCAGGCAGACAAGGCTTTTTGTGTGTGTGCTCGTCAGTGCTTTGTCGAGTGGTCTCCCTGCTCCCTCTCTTGGATCTGTTTTTTATAAGAGAATTTTGCGTGTTCCTGTTGCTTCACTGCAAGATTTTTTTCTGTGTTTTTTAATAAGTTTCTTCATGAGATAAGGGTGCAGGGTTGGATTCTGTGCCAGGACACACATCCATGCTTCTGCTTGCTTTTTAGACCCCTTTCAGTATTCTCCACTGTAACCTCTAGCAGTAGCAGCAGCATTTTTCTTCTTCCTTGAGCTCCCGTGATGATATGTACAGTGCTGTCATACAGAGCTGTTAGATTCCTTGGTGTCTTAAGCGTTGTGTGCAGGGTGTACCTGCCTCTGTGCACATGTGTCTGTCCATGGGCACATGTGAAAATTTTAGATGGTGGCTGATCTGTCTCCTGAAGAAGCAAAGGAGAGTCCAGTTGGGGTGTTTCTGGGCCTTTCCCCAGCTGGTGGGGTGGCAACGTGTGCCTCCTCCCCTGCGATAGGCTTCCACAAGCAGCTCTAACCAAGTCTATTGGACTATATTTCCTGTGCTAGGCAGGAAAAAAAGTGATCTCCCCCTCCACTACAAGAGCTGCAGACACTTAGGGTTAATAGGAAGGTATGTTCTGGAGCTCAATGCAGCCAGCAACTATAAGCATTGTTCCCTCAAGCACATTTAAAGCCAGTCTGCATGTGCCTGGATTATACGTGATCTGCTGGCAAACTGAGCCTCTGAGTCAGAGCACATACTGCCTCCCAGGTGCGTTGGAAATTAACTTGTTTTCCTGGGTAAACGGAAACCTAGCAAGGGGAACATTTCCATGTTTAGCTCAACAAATGGTCTCACAAAGCAAGGATAACTACATAGGGATTCAATGTTCTTGTAGCTTCTTTACTTGTGTGTTCCCTGTGAACCCCCTTTTTTCATTTTTCCTCTCTGTTCTGGTGTTCGGGTAGTTGGAAGCTCACTCAGGCAGAGGTACCAAGCTGTGAGGTATGAACTGTAATGAGCAAATTCTGGTGTTGTTCAGACCAAAAAGTTAAGAAAATACTGTGTCCTTCTCTCAAATTTCTAATTGATTGTCTTCGTTTTTCAGACCTGAGAAATCAGTCTCTGAGCCTTCTGCCCACCAGCTCTCTGCTGCAGCCTGGCTGCACTTCTCGGTCAGCAGAGCACTTGCCATACAAGTCCCTGTGCTCTGCAATCTTATTGTATCTTCCTTGGGCACACTCCCTGAGGCACGGTGCTGCCTTCAAGCAGCCTCCTGTGACGATGGTATTTTCCTGCCAGGCTCCAAGCTGATAAATAACTCCATGTTGTAGCAGGGGCTGTTTCAGTGTTACAATTGCGTAACAGACTGGAGATGGAATTTGGCCTGGTCAAAATGAGATAACGAAATAACTGGAAAACAGAGCTGCTTTATTTTCTCTTTGGAATCTTTTTGCCCCTGCATAACAATATATACACATTCTTAAAAATCCTCTTAAAATAAAACCTTCAAATCTTTGGCCTGTTTCTTTTTACTCAGAATCCACTAGACACGATTTAATAGATCTTTAATTGTTAACGGAGTGCTTGAGGAATGCTGAACTTTCCTTTTAGCCATTCAATGTACTTGTATTCTGGCACATGCTGTTGTAATGTGCGCAAGCTGACAGTGCCAACAGAAATGCTGTGGGTATTGTGGGAGCTTAAAAGAAAAGCCTTTGAATAGCTTTCTTAGAAAAATTAAGATAAAGAGATTTTAAGTGGTGATGAACTGGCAGCTAAGTAGAACAGAGGTATTGCAGCTGCTTTTGTTTTTCACTGAAATGAGAATGTAAGAGATGGTAGAAAAGAGGAGCTAGAAAAGGAAGTAAAAGAGAAGAGCAAAACTTCTTGGAAAAATGGGATAAAGATGAATCTGTGCTGAGTTATTGAGAGAAGCAAAAAGTTTTATAAAATGAAATGTTGACCACTGTCTTCTGCAATCCTTTGGGTGCTTTGAAATGTATCCGGAAGGGGCAGCTGGAGTTGCACTGTGCTCTGCTCTGAGAGAAGTGGCAGCATAGTGCAGGGTTACATGGTTACCTTCAGGAGAACGTCCTGTAAAGAAAGTTGAGTCACAGATACAGTCCAGTGAGAAAGGAGCAAGCTGAGTTTATTGCTTTTTGCAAGTGAAATGTCTTACCTGGTATTTTATTTATTTCTATGGGCCAAAAAAAGGTATATGCATATCTGAGGTGGTGGAAATCTTCCAAGTTACTTAAAAAAAGNGGGGGCGGGGGGGGAGGGGAAGAGTTATGGAAAGATCAGTGAACTAATTTTTGAGAACAAAGGACTGTGGGTGCTAGGATGAGAAGGGCATAAGGGCATTCAGCACTGGCTAGGCTGCAGTTAAAGGCATCTGGTCTTAGTTTACCCATTAAATGCTTTCATGCTCTCACAAAATATCTCCTGTTTCATAACAGCAACTCAGGCATGAGAATCTTGTGAGCCTGCTGGAAGTGTATAAAAAGAAGAAACGGTGGTATCTGGTGTTTGAATTTGTGGATCACACGGTGCTTGATGATCTTGAAGCATTTCCAAATGGACTAGACTACAGCAGGGTTCAGAAATACTTATTTCAGATTCTGAGAGGAATAGCGTTTTGTCACAGCCAGAATGTAAGTATGCCTGAAAAGTCAGCCCTGCAGTTAACCTGAATGGATAGATACAGGGGTGTGTATTCATGACACTTAGTAAAACTTAGGGAAATAAAGCTTTGGCAGGAAGGTGGAAGTAGAGCAGAAGGGCCTGACAGAGTTTGATACAAAATGTCAGAGCCCGGCACCAGTTCGTGCACTGGTTTGTCTGTGACCGCTGTGAGAGATCTTCCGAGGAGGATGCAGAAGTCCAAGGAATCAAATCACCTCACCCACTTTCTTCTGACAGAGGGAGATGGTTTCTCTTTCAAAAGCTTGTTTCTGATAGTGCCTGTGTAAATATATGGGCTTGCCTTTTAGTCACGACCATGTAACTATCCATATATATTTCTTTTTATATCGGGGAAACTGTCTTTCAAGTATTCCTAAAACACTCTTCACATTTAATTGCAGGATGTGCTTTTTGCCCTTGCAACACTTAGAGCTTTTAAATTTGTGATCAGGACCAGTTTTTAAGTATAAGAACATATTTGTAAAATACCTATGGTAAACACATGCAGAGAAATACATAAAATTAACACCCCTATGCAAAAACTGAAGTTTTTGTGCCCTTGGGTTGGCACTTTGTCCTTGTCTGTGTGCACATAGCTGTCTTATGTAGACTTTGTGTATTCCCCCTGCCTGCAAAAATTTAATTTTTTACCTGAATGTGAGAAAGCTACAATTTCTGGTGGGCTGGTCAGTTTTCTGTGGGGAAATTACATGACTTGCTTTTTCTCTGTGCAGATAATACATCGGGATATTAAGCCAGAGAATATACTGGTCTCCCAGTCAGGAGTGGTAAAACTCTGTGACTTCGGTTTTGCTCGTACGTTGGCAGCTTCTGGGGAAGCTTACACGGACTATGTGGCAACTCGATGGTACAGAGCTCCAGAGCTGCTGGTGGGAGACACGAAATATGGCAGGTAGGAGACTGGCCAGGCTGCAGAAGTGTTTGGGTTCTGTGGGGGTGCTCTGTTGTTTGAGGGACTCGTGCTTGTTAAACTGGTTAGAGCAGTGCTGTGCATCATTCCTTGGTTAATTTTTTGTGAAGGCTTGAGCCTTCCTCTTCTCTCTGTCTCTGTGGAGCTTTGTGAAGGCTTGAGCCTTCCTTCCTCTTCTGTCTCTGTGGAGCTAATTACTGCCAGTGCTAGGCTTTTCTGGCTCAGAAGAGCAGAAAGAGAGACTGAGCCGTCAGCATCCCTAGTCTGTTGTCTACAGGAGCTTTTTGGTTGCCAATGCTAGTATTGGAGGAGGCTATTTTCCCCCTGTGCAGCTGGTCCTGGCTTGGAGGCAGAGAAATCACTCCAGACATGCTGAGAAAAATATTTCAGGAAGGAGGAGGTGTGATGCATGAGTTTTTCTTACTGGAATCTCTAGTGCTGCAAAACCACATCAGGAATTAAACTGCCATTCACAGGTTTGTACATAAGCCCTGTATGCTTATAAATGTCCCATGTTACATAAAGTCTGTTCTTAGTAAATGCTTCAGAAGAGCAGGTGCCTGCAGAAGGAAAAGTTTTGTGTTCTCCAAAGGGCAAGATTTTTCTAATGTATTACTTTACACTACAATTTTGGAAGCGTTGGGGTTTAGAACCAAATTTCAGGTTGGTCAAACTTCTGTTAGTGTTTGCCTTCTTCAAAGCTGAATCCTTGATATTCATCAGAGCATGTGCAAGCTTGGAAAACAGCTGTCTTGCTGTTTATGGGATCAGAGCTGCCCTCAGGGCTTGTAACTTGCTGGATGCTGGCCCAGCTCAGCCTTTAGCTCAAAGCATGAAGCTGTGCTGATCTGGGATGTTTTTCTTCCAGGGCTGTGGATGTGTGGGCTATTGGCTGTCTGGTAACAGAAATGCTCACAGGAGAGCCCCTGTTCCCTGGAGATTCAGACATTGACCAGCTCTACCATATCACCAAGTGCCTGGGTGAGAACAGCCTGTCAGACTCTCAGTGCCTATTTACTAATGAAGGGGTTAAATAAGTCCTGATGGGGGGAGAAAGGTGTGAAGAGAAAGATGTGTGCTGAAGTGTTTCTGAGTGTATGACTTCTTAGCGCCTTTTACAAAGGGGGAGAGCGAGGAGCTTTGTGACTACAGAGTCCATTCATGGTTCTTGAATGGAAAGAAAGACCCAGATTGTAGCCCTTACAGTTCTGTTAACTCAGTATTTCGGCCTCTTGAACGTTCTCAGGATGGCATTTCTTTCATTTGGTTGCTTTGGTTGTGTGATTCCAGGTAATTTAATTCCAAGACACCAAGAGTTATTCTGTAAAAATCCCCTCTTTGCTGGCATGAGGTTGCCTGAAGTGAAAGAGGCTGAATCTCTGGACAGACGATATCCTAAGCTCTCTGCCTCAGTGCTAGAGTTAGCCAAGGTAAGTAACAGATCGTTTTGGAAATTCCATGGAAAGGTGAGAGGTTCTCCTTTAGAATTCAGTGCCTTTGTCAGATACTTGTCACTTGCCACGGGGAACTGAATGCAGCCTGCAAAAAGAGCTAGCGCTGTTAGGCTGGCTTAACAACTACCCGTGCAATAATCAACTGCTTGGGTTGGTAGTTCGGTGAGAACAGTTACTCTCCTGGGTAATGGTGAAGACTGAGCTCGTCATCTCCAGCTCCACAGGTGATGCTGCAGTTCCTCTGAGGAGGACTTGTAGCGTGCCATAGACAATATGTGGCCCCTTACTGTTTCCTTGCTAGCGCAGCTGTGTGATACAGTGTTTTCTGTCAACCTTCTCTCCACCTCCTGGTGGAGGCACTGCAAGCAGATAGGCCTGGGTGAGATGGCATCCAGACATGCATTTGTGTGGGAGCTAGGAAGCATACAACTTTGTAACTGATTCTGAGGTATTTTTCTGCTTTCAGACAATAGTCTGGAACACCCTGGGTAACTAAAATAACCTATAGGACATCTGAATGTATTTGAAATGCCCTGTGATCAAACCAGCTTCTAAAGCCTTAGCCAAACAAATAGAATTGAAAACAAGAGGTTTACTGGGAGGTGGATTATTTGTGTGGCAGGTAGGCAATCTGTTTTTGTGAGCATTAGTGATTTGAGTGGATGTAGCCAGCAAATATTAAACATTTTTCGTGGAAAAAGGGTACATCTCTTGGGACCATCTTCGTGTAGCAGGCTATAGACGTGGGAGCTTTGCAGCTATTTTTCTTGACATCATCTGGAAATGCTAAAGCCTTTGCTTCATTTCTGCCTTCTACTGTTTACGTTGGTTTAACAGAAGTGTTTGCAGATTGACCCAGACAAAAGACCATCCTGTGCTGAACTCTTGCAGAGCGATTTCTTTAACAAGGATGGATTTGCTGAAAGGTGAATGGTACATTTCTTACTCAAAACGGGACAAGATTAAAAGGCAGTTAAGCAATTGAGCTTTAAGATTGCGTGCTGGGTTTGCAAAGCAGATGGTTGCTGAGTGTCTTAGCTTTGTGTGGTTTGAGCCTTCCCAGAAATGGGGGGAACAGTTAAATGGGAACACACTGCAGTAGCATGTTTAACACATTACATTGTCATGATGTGAATTCATCAGCGCGTGCCTCATGTCACAGCATACTGAGTAGTATTGTCTGACGCTGTATTCAGTGTGTGCATCTACATCAGGCTGGGATACAACCACCTTTATTGCTGTGAAAACAAAAGTGTGAATATGTAAGATTTTATTTTAATGGAGAAACTTTACTTTATTGGCTTCTCATTACATAAAAATACATGGTTTGTTTCATTATTTGGAAGGTTATAGCAGCCTGGGCTGAACACTGATACTGTTACTTAGACTAATAGAAGTCTTTTCTTTTTTCCTTCCTCACTATATGTTAAATAGATTTGCTCAGGAGCTTAAATTAAGGATTCGCAAAGAAGCCAGAGACCATCAATTACAAAAAAAATCAAAAATCAGCAGAAAGGATAAAGATGATGCTGTAGAAGAAAGAAAGATGCTTGGTGTACAGGTTAGTCTAATTTATTTATTTTTTTTCTTTCCAAACCTGTATTTTTTTCCATCTTTAAAAATGAATAAATAAGTATGTTATGTAGTTTAATTGCTTGGCAAAAATACAAACACAATTAAAAAAAAAAAAAAAAAAAAAAAGAAAAAGGATTAGATAAAAGATGTGCCAGAGAAGCTCACCTCTCTGTGAGTTTCAGCAGTGCATGAGGCCTGTGCCCTTCTGATGCTCAAGCAAGCAGGCTGGTATGTAGATTTTCTATGCCTTTGATTCTGACTGGCTGCTACAAGTTGCTGTGGTGCTTGGCTGCACAGTCTGCAGGTGACTATTCGAGCCTTCTTTGTCAATAAAGCACATTACAATGCAGTTACTTGCAAATAGAGAACTGTAAGGAAAACCAGTTAGGAAGTGTAAGTCATGTTGAATGAGCAAAACATGGTTCTGTGCAGCTGTTCACCTGTGTTAAAGTTCTGTCTCCAAAACTGCATATTTTGCTTTCAACCAGATGTGAAGGACTAGAGGCTTCAGAGTTACACTGAGGTGTCACTGGACTTGGTTCTTATTTCTTTAGAAGTGACACATGATATGGCTGTTCTTCCTCCATCACTTCCAGCTCCAAGTTCAGAGTGACTTATTTACAGAGGGTGCTGGATCCCTGACAAGTTTCCTCTTTTCAACTTTAATGGAAGACAGGTTTTCTATCACACTACTTAAACCAACTCCATCTCCATCAGATCCTTGCAGAGTTGTGCAGGCTTAGGCTTTTGAATTTTTTCCTCCATGTACAGCTCTAAGTTATTTTTTAAATGTAACTGTAAGAGAGACATGACACTTATCTTCCCAAACAGGATTTCAACACTGACCCGAAGAGCAGAAATGTGAAGATGTTCAAGGTGAAGTGTTCTAAAGCTGATGGAGAGAAAGCAGAGCGATCTTCTGACCTGAGCTCCCTCTATGACAGTGCAATCAACCCATTCAAAATATGCTCTCAAACCAACCTGAAAGATTCCAGTAGCAACTTGGACTACATCAAGAATGCAGGCATCGTTATTCCTCCCATTAACCGGAATGTTTCTCCCACTATGTCTGCGATGGTGCCTGTGCCTGGGAACTGTAACTACAGGTACAGGAGCAGAGCTAGAAAAACTTGTTTCTTTTGATCTTGTGGCTGAGGAACAGTAATGTGCTGAGGGAGCTGCAGGGTGGTGATGTGGATTTGGGGCAGGATGCAGTGAGGAGCAGCTTTTGGGTGAAGGATGGTATGTACGTGGGTTAGAAAGCTTGGTTTCACCTCAAGCAGCTCTAAGGGTCCATGCAGAGTCTCTTGTGTTTCTGCGTTTGGCAAAGCCCTACAGGACAACTGCGATTTGCCAGCAGCTGCAATACAGGCCTTTCTTTAACTTGTGGCTTATCCTTTGGACAAAAATTCTGTGTTAGCTGGGTCTGCAGTGTTATCGTAGAATCACAAAGGTTGCAAAAGACCTCCAATATCATCCAGTCCAACCATCCACCTAGCCCAATATTTCCCCACTAAGCTGTGTCCTGTAGTCCAACATCTGAACATTTCTTGAATACCTCCAGGGATGGTGGCTCAACCACCTCCCTTGGCAGCCTGTTTCAGCACCTGACCACTTATTCAGAGGAGAAATTTTTCCTGACATCCAACCTGAATCTCCCCTGGTGCAGCTTGAAGACATTCCCCTATTGCTAGTTACACAGGAGAAGAGGCCAATCCCCACCTCACCACAACCTCCTTTCAGGTAGTTGTAGAGAGCAGTAAGATCTCCCCTGAGCCTTCTCCAGAGTAAACAATTCCAATTTGCTCTGCTGCTCCTCATGAGACTTCTTCAGACCCCTCACCAGCTTCACTGCCCTTCTCTGAACATGCTCCAGGGCCCTGATGTCTTTCCTGTAGTGAGAAGTCCAAAACTGAACACAGTACTTGATGTGCAGCCTCACCAGTGCTAAGTACAGAGGGACGATCACTTCCCTGCTCCTTCTTGCGACACTATTTCTGATACAAGCCAGGAGGAAGGCCCCTGTGGGCCTTCTAATGACAGTGTTTCTGTGTGTCTGATGCTTGTTTGTATTTATATTTACCATGTTATTAAACAGTTTGGGCCATTTGTAATTACAGAGCTGATGAAAGGAGTAAGAATTACTTGAAACCATTTTTAAAGCAAATGAAGCATTCTCCAGCAGGCCATTGCAGTGTAAGCTTGACTTCGGTAAGTTTTATGTCCTTCCCCCTTGACTAAGCAAAAATAAGTTCTTAAATATGTGCTTTATTGTCAGTAATCTCTTTTGTTGCAGTCTTCACAGTAACTCCCAACTAGAAATAACATGTTCTTCAGCCTTTTCTTCCTACAGTTATCTCTTATCCTTTGTTACTGTTATCCTATATGAAACATAATTTATGTTAAAGGGCAAAGTTTTTACATGAAGGGAGCAGTCAGCAAGGATACTTGTGAGACATGGAGTATATCCACCATGTATTGCCTGTCCAGGAAATGGACTGTTTGTGCTGCCCTGTTGAAGCAGAGTTTAGGATTTTGATTTAACATTGTCAGGGTCTCCTTTAGTCACATCATAAATGCATATAAAGTTGATACTGAAAACAAGTGAAATACAAAGCTCTCCACTGCATGCAGTACCTAGACAATAATTTTTCCAAGTCAGAGGAATACTTGACTTTTTATAGAGAACTAATCTGAGCTGTTCTCCTGTTGTATTTTGTCTCTTGGAAAGCAATTTCATTTAGATGATTGGTGTTGCTTTTTTAGTTGTAGTTATTGTTTGTTTGTTCTGCTGTGGTTGTTCAGTTGTTTTTAATGATGTGTGAACTATTTAAGCAGAATGGATTCCTTTAACTATACGATTTAGTCTTGAAAATAGCTTTGTTTTTTCTCTGTCTACATGAGGTCTCTAATGAAAAGAACATCCTTCAGGCAAATAAGAAAAAATGGGAATTCTCTAAGACAGATGTGCATTTGCCAGAACTAAATCATCTCCCTGAACTGAAAGGAGTGGAAGGTATGAGCTTTAATGTCCTCTAAATTAAACTTGGATGCTAAGTGGCAGGAAAGAGTATGCACTGCAGCAGTCAGATCTTGCTTCTTTAACCTTGTGTGCATTGGTTGTATTTTGCAGGATGGCATCCCAGATATCTCAAAAAAGAAAATAAAACAGTTTCGGAGTCCCGGATCCCCTCCCTTGCTGCTATTGACCTTCATAACACGAGTCTGGCCTCACAGCAGGTAACAAAGCAATAAAATAGTTTGTGCTGTTCTGCGTCTCTGGTTCAGGACTCTGAACAGCATGACCCACAAGATTTTTGCTTGGCTCTTAACAGAAGCAAAACTTGCCTTGGTGTTTCTCAGCAGTCTGAGTAGACAAAAATTGGAAGAAAGGGTTGAGATGATTCTTGTGAAGGCCCCCTGTCCCCCTGACATCATACAGATTAGGAAACTAATGGTATCCCCCAATGTTTGGGATGGAGATCTCTGGGGTGATCTCAATGACAGTGGGAGAGATGATGTTCCTTTGTTCTTCACTTGGGTAAAGGACTTCCCCAATATCCAACCTATATCTTCCCTCCCTCAACTTAAAACCATTTCCCCTTGTCCTGCTGTTATCTACCCCTGCAAAGAGTTGACTACCCTCCTGTTTATAGGCTCCCTTTAGGTACTGGAGGGCTGTAATGAGGCCACCCCGCAGCCTTCTCTTCTCCAGGCTGAAGAAGCCCAGCTTTCTCAGCCTGTCTTTGTAGGGGAGGTGCTCCAATCCTCTGATCATCTTTGTGGCCCTCCTCCAGACCCTCTCCAACAGCTCACTGTCTTTCTTGTACTGGGGGCTCCAGACCTGGATGCAGTACTCCAGATGGGGCCTCATGAGGGCAGAGTAGAGAGGGACAATCACCTCCCTGTCCCTGCTGGCCACCCCTCTTCTGATGGAGCCCAGGATGCCATTTGCTTCCTGAGCTGCAAGAGCACACTGCTGGCTCCACTCCATTTTCATCTACCAGGACCCCCAGATCCTTCTTTGCAGGGCTGTTCTCAAGGATTGCTCCTCCCAGTCTGTATAAATGCCTGGGATTCCTCTGGCCCAAGTGCAAAGCCTTGCACTTTGCTGTGTTGAACCTCATTAGATTCACCTGGGTCTGATACCAGACCCAGGACTAGTGATCTCTCTCTTTTGACTGTTTCTTTAATTTTTCTTCTTTCTCTGAAAGTTGTCAAGTAATGCAAGGCTTGCTTTAATTTCCTATGAAACAGCACAGCTTATGTATATGTTGTTATGAGAGGACCAACATGTATAGGATAACTGTTTTATAGAAATCTCCTACTGAAGTTCATGATTTCCCTTGCATGTATGGCTCTTGAATGTCGGTTCACCTTAATCTAACGGAGGGATCTGCAAATTTGGTCACTCCTTCCCTCGTGGGTGGAATGTGCCAGTTGCTTATGTCCAGAATTTTCAATTCTTTAATATACAATGTCCTTCCAAAGTCTAAAATCTTCACTGATGTTCCAATGAAGAGCAATTGAGGCTTCTCACCTGTGACTCTTCAAGATCAGCAGACAGAATGTACGTTCACTCCTGTGAATGTACTGGCCTGTATTCAAGCAATGCTTCTGGACAGCGTTAGTTGTTTTAGCACTTTTTGCTTAGTGAGAAGCATGTCGTCATCACATGGATGACATGCTTCTCACAAGACAGTTTTTCAAACACTCAAAAAACTAGAGGTAGGGAGGGAAAGGAAGGCGATAGAAAAGGCTTTTCAAAGGCAGTGTGGCAAGGAATACATAAACAAATGTAAACCAAGCAAGACATGTTCAAAAAGGTCACTGTTCAATTCCAATAGGTAATCTGGTATCACAAGGGAAAGAGCAAAACTCATCTAACCTAATCTCAAGTCTTGATTGTTTCAGCAAGCACCTCACCTCCCAACAGCCAGTTTGTGATCAGTGTGCCACTGCATGTGCAATTGTAGAAACAGTGACTTACTCCGAGGTAAGCAGAAATTTTCCTTCAGGTTGCCTCCATCTTGCAGGCTCTTCTTTAGTAGACAAACAAGCTTTTCAGGAGGTGCCACAAACCTACTTCCATCTGGTGATCAACTTGTGTTTGTCCTCTAAAATGCAAATGCAATGAAGACAGTCTGACAGACTCCTGGACTTTGTTTGCCCATAACAACACTTTTCAACAAGCTCTGTGTAAGCAGGGTAAGCATTATCTATCAACTGCATTAGAAGTCCTAAAACAAAATAATGCTCTTCATATCTAAGAGAAATGACAAGAAGTTAATTTTAGTCAAAAATGGGTAAAAATTAGTTACACATACGAAATGTTTATTATATATGGTGAAATAGAAAACAGAATTCAGCTATAATTTTAGAGTAATACATATGAAGTTTCTCATCTATCAAGGATTCCCACATACTAGCATTTGTACAATTCCAACACGCTCATAAAAGCTGGCTGACCAGCTCTGTGCAAATTGAAGTAACTGAGAACTGAAGTTCCAAGTGGAAAAGCATGGACCAATTGTAAAACAGTAATGGGGGGAGGGAACTGAAGAAAGGTTAAGGTCCTTAAAAACTAGCTGTAAGAATAGTTGTAGCAACACTTTCCCAGAGACATAACAAACTTAATTCTTAAAAATGGAAGGCAATAGAGGCATTTCCCAGTTGTAGCACCTCCATAAGAGCTATTTGACATTCATGATGTTATTTATTACTGTCTTACTACAATTCATGTAAGATCTTGAAAATGTTCCCAAGTTACTGCACTACAAAATGAAAAGAAATATCAACTGTATGTGAACAAAGCTGTTTCAGAATTACAGTAAAATGGACTCTCTTCCCTGTAAACAATTTTGTCACAGTTGGACATAAGTATTTTTTAAGATTAGAACTGATAACACACCAAAGCACTGTATTAGACTGTTTCATCTGCTACATTAAGGGACTTGAATTGCATCAGTTTGCATTCTTCTTATCTCCACCATGCAAACAGAGACAGTATCTTCAGCCAGCCTTCTTTGTTACCTGAGTGAAACATAAGATAGATATATGAAGTTTTACAAACCTTGCTATGCATTTCATTTTAACGCTCCAATCCAGAGTTTCTCCAGCTATCTTCTTACCTCCAATATGGTGTGAATATTATTAATATTTCATCTTAAATATTTTCTAGTTCCTTCAGTGAAGTAGCCTTTTTCTTCCATGTAGTTAATGTGCTGAGCTGTAATTTAAAACAAGCAGATACAATTTTTTTTTCTAAGAAACTATCTAAGATCTAAATAACAGTACAGCTTCAATATAGAAAATGTCATGAAGGAGAGGGAAAAGCTGAGATAGATAAGTGGGAATTTGGGGTAAGTAGCAGAATTTACAATGCATTCTGTAGGTAATTGATTCTTGCCTCTCATTTCAGATCCCAAAGATTTCCAGATGATAAAAGAGTAGGTAGCAGGAGTACTTTGAAGATATTTACAGAGAACACATGCATTTTAAAACTGCAAACACTATTCTGTATTTGTAATATTTTTTCATTGAATTACTACTATTAATAAGCTAAGTTTTATAGTCTTTGAGCTAAGGAGTGGTTATTTTAATAGTTTACTACTTTCATAATCATCTTTCATATCAATGTACTGCCCAAGCTATGGTGTACAATAATGCAACACTGAATAAGTCATCTTTGTCAATCTGAGAACCCTACTTTAGCCTCAGTTTCACTCTCCCTGGCACCTGCCTTGCCTCTGGCTGTTTGTTCTTTAGAAATGCTGAGTCGGCACTTGGGACCTCACTGTGTCATATATCAAGAAAATGAATTGAAGTAGCACTGACTGGAATCAGACACACTTTGATGGACGAGTATGTGATCACCTCTGCCTCAGGAATAAAACAAAGCGAGTACTTTTCTAATATTCAGTGGGATTTTTGCATGCACTTTGATAATATTTTTTCTTAAGGTTTTGTACCTTTTGTGATGCTGTAGCTGCCCTCTGTTCTGCCTGGCTTAGTCGCATTTGAAGCCTATTGATATGTTTTTGATATTCCGTCATTAATTTTTCATCCTGTGTAAACAAAAGTATCTTGTTACAAATATAAATTTCTCTTTTCTGGATCCATCCATAGTGTAGCGAAAAGCTTAAAGCAAGAGGACCTTTAGAAGCAGAGCTGTTTACCACCTACAGTAAGACTGAAAGCACAGTGCTGACACGTTATAAAGAATTTCCAGCTCAAATATGAATCATGAGACTTCCTCAATCACAGTCATCTTTAGTGGAAGTTTCACCTTCCTGAAGTAAGATGCATAAAAGATATTTTAATGCAGGTAATCTAATTTACACAATATTACAATACAAATATTTTAGCTATATTCAAAGGGGAGGAAAGTATACCAGATACAAATGATATCATCTTGTTACAGATAGCTTCTCTTCATCAAATGCTACATATAAAGTTTTCACCATTCTTTAACATTAGTTTCAAAAACCTGTTCTCACATCATCCCCGTTTTTCTCCTGCAAATAATACAGCACTACAAAAAACAACACAAGGATTTGTCCTAGACAGAATTGAATATCATCCCCGATTTATGAGGTAGTCTGGAAGGATAGCTGTTTCCTGAAGCGACCATTACTGAACAATGCATATTCCAAAACAACAATGCTCTTAACCTTTAATACACGTTGCTTTTATCTATATATCTATACGTGCACGTGCAGTGTAAACTCTACTGTGTATGCTGAAAAACTGATCTCTACATATGCCACATTATCCATAACACAGCACCTTTTCAGAGGCATGCATGTGTATGAAGGCATGTTTTTGCAAATATTTCCTAAACTGCCTAAAATGTAGTTACTAATCTGGCAGTAAGATGATCTCTCCTTTACCTTTTCTAATAATTTGACAGTGAAGTTAATGTCTTTTTGCTATTTGAATATGACAGTCATCAAAAGCAGTTGTGTTTTTGTGCTATATCTGCTCCTCTGTCAAAAATCCTTTTTTATAAAGTTTTTTTTTTTTTAAACCAGAAACATATCTTAACAGGCTTCTGTTAACATCCTAGTGTATTTGCATCAGGTTGTAACTGAAAGCAATTGTCCTATCATTCTTACCTCCATTGCTTTATCGTTTGCCATTTCCAGCTGAGCAGTAAGCTTCTGATTACGAAGTTTTTGTTGACTCAGATCACTTCTATTAATAAGAAGAAAATGGAAAAGAAAACATTTAATCTAAAAAAAAACCCAAAAAACAAAAAAACCTTTTAACCTTAGTATTTCATATACTGAAAACTGCTAAATGGAATTTGAAATGCCTGTAAATATAAGGCTGCAGTATATCTTGTGGGTAGTTTTCGTTCCCTTGTTCTCTTTAACCAATCCCAGGTAGGTACCATAAAAACAATTCAACATCTTTTGAGTAGCTGCTACAAAAATGAAGATACATAGGCAGTGCTAGGAATATGAGCCAGTTACCTGGCAACCAGCACGAATTAAGATAAAAGTTTATACAATATTTGTGCTCAAGGCAGTCACGTAACTCATTTGTATCCCCATAAATGATTGCAAATGCTCAAAAAGAACACCAAAAAGATGTGCCTCTACAAACATTTTATCCAACTTACACGGCTAGAGACTTATTTCATGCTTACTTTGATAAAGACTGTTCTGAATAGTTATAAAGACAGGACTTTTGATAATACAAAGCTATGTTTTTCTAAACTGAGAATGTTTTTCTGAAAGAAAAAAATGGAAAGATATTCAAATTTACTTTTTGTTATTACAAAATTCACACGTTAACAAGATGCAAAATTTTAATGTCAGTTATTAGCTGCTAGCTTCACTATGAGTCGTGTCAGAGGGTTTTAAAGAGAACACTGTTTCTTCTGTTTGCTAGAAGCACATCATCTATTCTATGGTCTGGTCTCCTTTCCTTTCTACCATGGGTATACCCTTGTACCAAATGGTAACTGATATTGTAACAGCAGCCAGAAGAACAACAAAATTGCACTTACTTCAACTTATTGATCCTAGCTTCTGTAGTTTCACTAAGAACTTTTGTTTCCTCTTTCCATCTATTTGTTGCTTTTTGCTGAGCTGCCAACAGATGTCTAAGCTCAGCAGTAGACTTCTGACTGACGTCTTCCATTTCCTTAAGACGAACTTCATATCCATGTTCTTTCACAGCATGCTCATGCTCCATAGTGCTTATCTACATTAAAAAAATACAAATAGGATACAATCAAGTCTTTTTTTTAAACATCTGAACTAAATTTATAAACATTTGTTGAAAGCATATAGTATATAATAAACTTGTAATCATATACTCAAATAGACACATATTCCCAAAGCCATTTTAAGCAAACTGTGCAACTGACAATAGAGGATAATCTTTATCATTTGTAATTTTTTTCTACAGAAACATGTTTTTCTTTTTTCACCTAGTCAAAATTTGTTAGGGCTTTCTTAATCTTATCTTAAATTCTTTGTGCATCAGAGGAAAATAGAGGCAAGCCACAAATCTTATCTGTGACTGATGGTATTCTGTCTGATTAAGGACATGCAAAGTTCTGGTACATGCTTTTTAACTGCTACCTATTTGTTAAGCTTGAATGAAGGGTCCTAGAGTTGGAACGAGATTTCTTGTTTAATATGACTTCTTTTATCTTGATGTATAAAGAGCTAAATTGGTGAGGTGCTCCTCATTTATAATTCGTAAAACTTTCTGAAATCTTTGTTGCTGTAGATATTAAGAAAGCACATCAAGAATCAAAGCTATTATTCCTTTCAGAAGGCAAAGGTACATGAATCTGCTAAAGTTAGCTATTACTACATTATCCCACATGCAGTCTGTTCAGGTGCATTTAATAGAACCCTTCAAAAAGAAGATCTATCTTCCAGCTAAGTATCTTCATTTCCAACTATTTGCATTGACTTTCTTTGTCCAGAACATACAGAACCAGTCTTTGACAACCACGCTACTATACTATTTGTTAGCTACACAGTGCTCTGATAATGCAGTGGATATGTAAGTAGAGGAACACTGTACTGAAAGCTGTACAGAGATTCCTAATACAGACAGTAGATGAATGGAGATCTAGAATTAGAATAAGTGAAATCAGTTGAAGAAAATTGTTTACTATTTGGACTATTCATCCTATGAAATAAGATAGAATATTTGAGATCTTCTTATCATGCATAATTATCAGAGACTGAGATACTAAAATTTTGAGAAGACTATGCTAAAACAAAGTTATTTATAAAGGAAAAAGAGCAAGCATCATTGAAACTTTCATCCCCAATTTAAACTTCTAAGTATTTTTTTCCTAGAAATGCTGTCTTATTAAACAAACATCAGTCTTAAAATAAAAACAGCATATAAACCTGTAGCAGAACTGTTAAGACACAGCTTGAACCAGTGTTGGAGCACCTGGTGGGAAGGCAAGACCAACCCATGGGAGCTCAGGTGCATGCAATGAGTGACCTGAAGGAGTGGAGCCAGGATCCACCCCTTCCCAGACCTCATTTAAGGGTTGGCAGTGGCTGCAAGGGTATCTTGCTTGATATCCCTACCCACCTGAGGCCTTCAAGGGTAAGCACATTTTTTTTTTCCTTTGGTTCTGTGTCTTGGGCTGCTGCATTTGAGCATATGCTTGCTTTCTGTAGCCTAGGACTTTGCTACCCTGCTATCGTTGCTGTACTTTCCATTGCATTTTAGTGTTACAAAAGCATACCTTTATTTTGGCTTTTTGCTGTGCCTCTGTGGCCAGTTTTTTCAAGCTTTCAATTTCTTTTTGCAATTGTTCATTCTCTAGCTGAAGCTTTAACCTTTGTTCACCAATGGAGCCACTCTTTTCTCTTTCTGAATCCAGAATGCTTTGCAAGTTACAGATGTTTTTCTGGTAATTAGATTTCTCTTCCTCAAAGCTGAAAAAGAAGTCTTCTTTAAAGTCATGAATTAAGTCAATTTTACATTTTCCTACTGTCATTTTGCTGAAGCTGTGGTGGTTTGGAGATAGGGGAGACTACATCTGTAGAAAGCAACAAAATCTTAATAGCTCAATTAGTCTAGTATGATACTGCCTTGTGATTGCTTCCTTTAACAGCAATAGAGGCAAACTGAAAACAGAAAAAGCAAGTTTTTCATACGGTTTCATTTCAGGTATGGAACTCATTGCCACACTATGTTGTAGATGAGAAGATTTTACAGAGACCCAAGAAATCTATGTAACAGTAAGAGCAATAATTAAAAAAAATAAACATGTGATGCCACCTCTGGATGTTTTTAAGCAGTGCGTCACTGCTGGAATGCTGACAGAACATGCCAGTGATGCATCACGGTCAGCTTGCTCTAGCATTCAGTTTTTCCATAAATAACTTTTTTGAACGGTACTGGAGAAGATATATACGTAGGTTGCTCTGAAAGTAATGCCTCCCATTTATTTCCATGGATACTGCGATATAAAGAGAACAATAACATGGTTTGATAGTGTTCTGTAGCTAAGAATATGCTCTATTTTTAAACATAGGCACCACCCTTAGCTGTGCATTCCTGACAGCTACGAACAAGAGCCTGCATGCCATGCTCTTAGAAGTCTGTACCTGTGGAGGTGACCCATTGTTGCTATTGCCATTGGTGAAATGCACCACCCACTACCTCACTGTGCTCACATTTGCTGTGTGGGCTCCATAGATGTTCAGGGAGTGTTAATGATGTCAATGGGTGCCATTTTTTCCGCATGGAGGAATTCAGTGACACTTTTGCTTCATCTGCACTTCCGCATCAGATGCCATGTTGTCACACTGCCCTGCTGCTGCCATCTACAGCATAGCAATAACATGTAAGAAAATACTGGTGGAAAGGTTCAGCCTCTACTGCCTTACCACCAACAGACACCTCTGACATCATGCGTCAACACAATGAAATATGAGGCATTACTTTTGGAGCAGCCCTCATATATTTGGGACAGATCTTTGGTGTGACTCAATACACATGTTCCCCTGCTGCTTCCTGGAAGTTTGTAGGACTATGCACAAGTCAGTGAAGTATTTTAACAAGTCTAGGGAATTCATGAAAGCAACCCAACATTCTATCCATCTCAGTAAAACAGCAATGTGAAAGAGCAGCTTTTCATTTTAATAACAATTCCAGATTCATGAATGATTGTTCTGTACAAAAGATAAGGTTTACATGGCATAAGCTTCTAAAAAAAACCTAGGCTTTTCATTCTGAGAACAACCTGATCTAAAGATAAAAAGTACAATGTGGTACACATCATTATACTACTGAAACTGCAATAACATCTATTATCTCTGAACACAGACCTGAAATTCAGTATGCTACGTAAACATGGAGTGTTGTGTGTATACTAGGTGATACCACACTGTAGGTGACTTTAGAGTAATAATTTCTGCCTGAGTATTTCAGAGAGTAACCTTTCCTACAAACAGTATTTAGACATATGTCAAGATTTCAAACAATGTAATTTATAGAATAATGAAAATTTGAGTAACTGCTTGCAGTTCTCATTTTGTAAAGAAAAACTTTCATTCTGTGGTCCGCTGTCCCCCTTTAATACTTCTATAGTGATTTATACTCCGCTACTTACTTCATTTCCAGCAGCTTCAGTTTATGTTGTGCTGTCTGCAGACTCAGCTGAAGGTCACATTTTGTAGTCTCTGCAAGTAGATATTTCTGATGCAGTTGCTCTAGTTTTCTCTTGTCAGATTCATGTCCTCCATATTCTCTGCAAATCTGAAGAATACAATTTCATGCCAGATCATCTTTACCTTTCACAAGTTACTGACACAGTGACATAGTAGTAATGATTAAAGAGGCTACTCCTCATTGTGCCCTATTTCCAGGGATTTAAACAAAACTGACTATAATTGAATTTAGGTGTTGCTTCTAAAAAGGTATTCCAAGATCTTGCATTCCTTTAGTTTTCAGCATACCATGCTTAAGTTTAAGTTGGAACATGTACCAACGTGCTTTTAGATCACGCCAAACATCTCCTTTTACTTTTTACACTTCTTCTCAAAGAATGCTCTTTTTCAGTTTAGTATTAAAACTTTAATTTTCCAGCTTAAAACTTAAAATACTGACATGCATGTTTAATGTTATGAAAATCAATTCAACAAATAAGGAAATGAAAGATCATAGCATAATCCTTCATTCTAGTGTTAGGGAAAAACATGGGAGGTGGGGAAAAAAATAAAATGAAGACATTTTCATACTGAGAGTAGATCTTAAATGTGATGTAAAAAGCACGCAATTGCCTTACCTTTTCAAGTTCTTCTTCCACTGCTCGCTTTTCTCTAATGGCTCGTTCTATTTGACCTTGCTTTTCACCACATTCCTATTTCAAAAAGTCATTTATATATATAAAATATAAATGAGGGGTTTATTTAAATAACTCATGATAAAAATTCCACACACTCTGTTACCATCTACTTTTGCTGCTTGTTGTCCCTTATGCAAACTAAGCCGTACAAAAGAGATGTGAAGATGCTCTATACTGGTAGTGAGGAAATCGTTACACAGCAGTAATAAGCTGTCTGCAAACAGGCACCTGTGAAGACCTGGTACAGATCCAGAGCTATAGTAGGATCTATTGGACCTACATGAGGTCCTATAGTAGATCCTACTGGACCTAAACAGGTACAGTAAAGTCTAGCTCATTCCCCTTCCCCTGACAGCATAAGAGACCCAGGATAGGATCTAGCTCACTACTTACATATTTGCAGAGAACTAAAAACAGTACCAGTTCTATTCCACATACCTTATACCTATGCTTATTTGCCCTCATTTCTTTGCCTTAGCCTTATGGCAAATCCAGACGGGTAGAAGAGAAGAAATCAGAACTGTGTGCTGTAGGAAAGTTGCTATTCACATACTTGTATTTTTAAGCGTGACTGAAACACCAGTGCTACACAGTATCAGTGCCTATTAGTACACCATGTATGCACACGCATTTGTTAGATTGCTGGTGCTGAAAGTTTCTTGTGCAGGTAAGAATATTTCTACTGGCCATAATAAAAATCTATACATAATTCCTTCCAGACAACACTGTAAACAAAGCAATTCTAGTAAAACCTCTCAAAAGGGGCAAGATAAAAGTATCCCAAGCCTACCGTTACTGACCCATGTATGCACATAAAAACATTTTAAAACTATAAAAGAACAAAGTTATGATTACTTATTTGCAACTAATCGCTAGTAACTTCTATTTAATAATAAAGAGAAACACCAGTCTAGAAGAAAGTATATCAAAAGAGTTGACCTCTTTGTCTAAAACTAAGAACCCCTTCTTCACCAAACTGCTAATAATATTATGTAGGATTTTACTTGATTTACTTTTATGTTTCATTAAATATTTAACTTGATAAACAAAAAAAGTCTCAAATCTTCTGCTAGCACAAACACTCTCAAAAGTCAAGTTCATACCATATGAAGAGCTAAAAGTTCTTCTGTTAATTGAGAGATCTGCACATTGTATTGTTTCTTTGCAGAGTCTACCTGTGATCAAAAACAAAGCAAAACTAAACAATTAATATTGCAAACTGTTTTCCCATCCCATTTTTACATACTGAATCACAGAATCATTTAGATTGGAAAAGACCTTTAAGATCATCAGTTATAACCATCCACCTAACACTACAAGTCCACCTCTAAACAGTGTCCTTAAGCACCATGTCCATACATCTCTTAAATACCTCCAGGGGTGGGGACTCTGCCTCCTCCCTGGGCAGCCTGTTCCAATGCATAACTACTATTTCCATGAAGAGCTGCTTCCCGATATACAATCTAAACCTTCCCAACACAACTTGAGGTTATTACCTCAAATGCACTTTGTACATATGTAGTACTTGTATATAAAAACAGGAAACTATAATAATTGACAAATGGTACTACACGAATGTTAAAGGAATGCTTATTATCCATATTACTTCAATTGAGAGTATTTAGAAAAAAAGCAGAAAGACATCGCAACAAGGTCTTACAAAAAGAACAGTAAGACTACCAGAAAGCTGCTGCCCACTAGGAGCAAGCTATCTGAAACCTCTGTAACTGATCATGTAAAAAAAGAAACATTTGTTACTCTTAGAGAAATATGACAATACTTAACGTTTTACTTTTTATGCTTTTGATATATTCTCTTTTACTGGGATTACGTGAAATAAGAAATAGGACATGTCTGAATTTCTAAATTCTGATTAGTGCAGCGTTGTCACAAATAGACAGTGGTTACTCTACTTGATTTTTGGCTCTTGTGCCTCCTCCAAGCCACGCATGACATTAAATACTGCAGTCTTAAGTAATCCACACAATTCTGTGGGTTTTTTTTTTTTTTTTGATAATCACTAAGTAGAAGGAACAAATCATCCTCATTTTAAAGGCTTCAAAAATGTATATAATAATTAAAATCCTTATTTAATGTGAATCCTTTCATAACAGGCTTGTTGTATCATAATGAAGAAAGTGAAAGGAGGCAAAATCAATTACACCACTGAAAAATTACAAGCCAGGTAACTGATTTACAGTGTTTTCTACTTGCAACAAAAGACATTGGCATCACATTTATATAAGAAGACTCTTACTTCCCCTAGGATTTTGCCTTAAAATAAAGCAAGTCTATTTAACGTGTGGATAATTGTTAAGAATCTCCAGGGAGATAAGATTAGCCTTATTTTAACTGCAGATGTGACATAACAGAGACCAAATGTCTCTGCGACATTTCTGAATAGTCTGTTATCAAAGAGCTCCTAATTTTCAGCCACTTGTGAGAAGAATGAACATTACAAAAACAGATAACTATAAGATTTTGTAGTTTCTCTACCAAATTCTGTTTTTTAAGTGTGCTATGATACTGAGTTTTTTACAATTAGCTGTACTTCATGGAAGAGTCTTATTTGTCTAAATAGAGGTATATTTTGAAGCATTGAGATGACAAAAATCTGATCTTATAACTCAACAATTCTTACCACCTGAATGTATACAAAAAGTATCAGTAAGTTCCAAGGTGAGGCCACGTGCTACTGAACAGAATTTCTGAAATACGTGCCACATCTTCACCTTTTCTATACCAGTATCTGAACAGACAGCGATACTTCTGGTTCATGAGAGTTGTAAGAATATCATTTGGGTTGGAAGAGTACCCATCTAGATGATAAGGCCAAAGAGCATAATACTGTCAGTATACTGCCCTTGCTACTTACATTATCAAAACACTTATGAGAAAACTGCTGATGCGACCATGCATAATATATTATGATTTAATTTTTAACTCTAAGTTCATAGCTGGTTCTTTCTAAACATTGTAACTTACTGCCTTTCTAATTCTTGCAGCAGTATCTTCTGTGAGCTGAAATATTTCATCTTTCATCTTTTTTATTTCCTCTTCCTTTTGTTTCTTCTTAAACAGTGCCTAAAAAAAATTAAGAACAGAAACATTAGTGATAATACTTCAGTTGTGACATCATATCTAGAAGCGAGAAAAGAAACTACATGTAATCGGTGTTCAAAAGAACTTTCTGCACTTTTGAGCAGCTGACACCAAGACCCAACAAGAATGCAAGAACAGAAATGACACAGAAAGATCTCTGTAAGCATCAGAGTATGTGTATAGAAGCACACACTTTCCTACACAGAGCTGAGCACTTTTTTTTTTATGGTTGATAGACTGAATCAGTTACCTCCCAGAAAACTAAAGGTAAAAATTCATAAGCAGCTAAGGAATGCATATGTAAACTCTTTCATGGTGGATAACAGTGAACCAAACAGCTCTCCAGCATGAAAAGATGGTGGGAATTACAGAACAAAAGCGCAGTAAGGTACCCTTCCAGGGAAGGATGAAAGAAAGTTACTACTGTTAAATAGGAGATGCTGGTCTGGAAAGATTAAAGAAAGTAATACAGAACTCTTGGTGGAAGAGATGAAAAATCCTAGGTGGCACAGAGAACAGATGTCATGTAGATGGATAAAAGGAGAAAGACATGAGAAAGGTCACTAATAGGTATGATTTCAGTCTGTAGAAGGTACTCCAGTCATGACATGACACTACATGTGTCACATTCTCTTTTACTGCTCCCATTCAGTTTGTGTTTTGTTTCTCAAAGTACTCTCAGAATTCTTCTGATCTCACTTTGTAAGCTTAGCTTAGGTGCTTTACAATGTTAACATGAAAAAAGGAGCATTATTGTGACAACCTGTTGGTCCCTCATATAATCTCTTAGAGAGAGACCAGAGAGGCCACAGTTTAGTTAACTGACTGCATATATTAGGCTGTGTTTCTTTATTAATTCATAAAATACCTGGTTTGCAAAACCAAGGACGTTTTAGCCAGAGCAATAAATTAGCAAGTGTCTGCAAATTCAGAATTTTCCTCCTAAAGCATTACCTCTATAGGGGCAAACAGCAGATACTTTGGAAAAGTGAAGAACTGGAAAAAAAGGGAGGGGTTTTTTTGTGTGTGTGTGTGTGAATTGATAGATACTTTCAAACCTGCTGGATTAGACCCTACCTTTAGGAAGTTTTGTTGAATTCTTCTATTTTGATTTTGACTGTTTTTGCATCTACACTTTAGGTATAAACATTACCCCCTAACAGTTTAAGCAAATACTGTTTAAAATCTTATGTGTTACAGTCTCTCCTCCGTGTCTTGTTGACACCTGCACTTTTCTAGTTCTCCTGTCTTACACGAAATGTGCCAACCAAACTGCACGCTAAAGTGCACTGTGTTTAAAAGGTTTTTTTTTTTTTTTAAATCTCATCATGAACACTCTATTAATCTTACTGAATACCACTGAGGATCGTGTGAATGTATTCGTAAGACCATTTTATTACTGCAATACAGTAAGTTCAGCAGCTAGTACAGCATATTTGAATTTCATCTGCCATCTAACATACACACTCAAACCCTCTGGAGTTTTTTTTTCTGACTGTAGATTTTGCTGACTTATTAAACAATCACTTTTTCAGAATTCTTTAGAATAACAAAGAGTTGAACACAAAGCTCACTCTCTTGGACCTGCCTTACCATTAAAAAAAAAAGTCTCTCTAGTTTCAACTTTCCTTTCCTAACCATTACTAAGTTATAGAGTCATAATGGGGCCTTCCTTTTTATTCTGACAGCCCAATTTGTTTTTAAATATTCCATAAGATTTATACTGTACGACAAAACTAAGTGATGTATGGTCATATCGTAAGTTTGCTCTCTTCTGCATTACTCACTTTAGTACAACAGACATAAAAGAAGTTTGGCTGTGTATGTGTGTATTTGATTGTGTGTGTGTGTATACCTCTACGAATACATAAACGGGCACTACATAACTGCAGGTGATGAAAGTTTTCTAATATCTAAGAAATGCCTTCAGCTGTGACTTACCTGACTTTTTTGTAGGTTAGCTTCTTCTAACAGCTGTACGCAATCTTGGACTTTTGCAACTGCCTCATACTTTTCCCTTTCTAAATTAGCACACTTTGTCTGAAGCATTTTGATTTGTTTCTCCAGGGCTGTTCTTTCTGTTCTCAACTGTTCAGCATCTTGGACAGTAACATGTAATCTAAAACAAATGAATAATTTTACTCATTTAACAATACAAAGCTTAATTAAAGCACTTTACTTCTTTCAGACTAAGCTCATAGCAAATAAGTTGCCAAAACCGTGTTCCTGTTTGGGGTTTTTTTGTACATATCCCATTAGTAACATCCAACAACATGTCTTTACCTTGTTTCTAATTGTTTTATACTAGACTGCATTTGTTGCAAGAGTTTGTCAGATGCTGCTTCTCTTTGCTGGGCAGATACCACATCTTCTTCCTAGAAAGAATATACATGGTTTCCAGGCAACATCTGAGTTTCATTTATAAAAACAAAGATATATTAAATAAACTAAATTTAATAAAATATAAAATAAATTAGAGAACAACTTGAGATTAATTTAACATCAGCAATTAGATAACTGTCTAGTCATTCAGTTGCAACAGAAAATTACCCCTTTCTCTAGAATACCTTTCTCTCCAATTGGCCTTGAAGCGTCTTTGTCAATCTGATCATTTCATCAACCTTAGCACTTGCTGTCCACCTATCTATTTTAGCTTGCCTATGTAAAGAAAACAGACTGTGAATTACACTTTGATTATTACAGGGGAAAATCAGACTCTTACAACTTTGTTGAAATGGCTGTGAAGGGCAGATTACATATAACTTCTCCGATACAGTGCAAGAGGTTTTCCTCTTATTATGTGGAACAACGAGACAGAAACGATTAATCATAACGTGTATATGTTGAATAAATATTTGGGAGGACAAGGCAATCAAGAACTTAAAGTGATCCAATAATGTAAATACAACTGGCCTCAGATTTAAGAGTAATCTTCTTCAGAATTCAATTTCACTTTTTAAAGCTTTTTAAAGTGTACTAGGAATTAAAAATAATCGTTAACCGTTTCTCAAGAATTAACTGATATGCACTGTAATCTAAAAAGGCTCAACAAGAGCAGAAACAGAAAAGGAAAAAAGTTAATGCACCAGACCTTCTCCACAGTACAAAAATCCATTGAAACGAGCAACACTCCTACTCCTCTGTTTTGGGAACAAAAAGACATATACTGCCCTCCACCAGGAGTGTAACCCAATTATCCAGGCCTTGTATTAGGAGACATTTAAAGACCAATGACTGTATTATAAAATTAAAAAAACAGCAAACAAACTACTGCAAACTGGAGCACAAATAAGTCATGAAGGAAACCAGAAAATATTTATTACTTTTAAGAATCAACTTGAAGAAAAATTCCTTACAACAACAACAAAAATACTATTTAACAGCATAAAAAGCAAGAGTATATTATGCCTATTTGAAAACATTGATCAACATACACATAATGCATGTGAATACAAGACTTGATCTGTTTTGGTATCCCATTTGTCTGTAAAAATTTCAATGCTACCTTGTGCAAGCAGCGTTCAAAAATGTAGGGACATGGTGTTCTCTTCTAAAGACAGCAGCACACAAAAGCAACTTGTGTGTGACGTCAGAGTTGGAAAATACTTCATTTTCCAATACCTGGAATATCACCTTAATCTTCAGTGGTTTTTTTTTTTCCTGTCACACTGTCCCCCAGGACACACTTAGCTAAGGCAACTGAGGTTACAAACAATTCCCCCTCAGAAATACATCTTCAGTGACTAAGCTAACTCTGCACTTACAAACAGATCCTAGTCCTAAATTTACTGTACAGAAGTAACAAAAATAAACATTAAGACACAAAGCTTCTCTTAACTCTAACTTCCACATAGCCTATGATTTAGAACAGGAGTTTTAAGTGTTGAAATTTCAACTACTTTGAACATTCAAATTTCAAAACTGTAAAGAGTATTCATAATTGGATTTTATACAAATTGTATTCCAACAAAAAAACCTACTGTTTTGCTGTGATCCTGAACACTTTGTTCCTTTTAAATCAAATACCTAGTGCTACCTATCTCAGGGACTAGAAATAACTAGAGATATTGTACCTTACCACTACTGATGCACGTTTATAGAAAACCATTGAGAAGCATTAACTGAGACCATTTCAACTATCACTGTCAAGACAGTTTGCGAGACAAAAAAGGCTTATGATAGAAATTTAAGTTAGGAAAGCCTATAGAAAAGATTTTTATCATTTTTAAATTGCCTGGTTTGTACCTCAGTTGTTTCTGTAGCTGCTCTAGTTCCACATTCTGTTCTGCTACAGTTTTCAGAAACTGATTGCTCTGTAAAACAAGGAGAGATTTGTAGAGGGTTTTTTTTCGCTTTTATTTTACTAACAAAATATCAAAAATTCACTCACATACTGAATGTCATGAGATTTTTCTGCAAATTTCTGCAGCTTATTTCAGTTTTCATTACCTTAAATACTTTAACATGAGGTTAGCACTGTCACCTCTTTACTAGATTTCATTTCCAGAACATTTCTAAGTATGCTGAAAGATTCAAACCTGAAGACAGCTGGGAACACAGTTGTTTTAACCCTGATAAAAAACCTGACTAGTTAATCTTGCTCTCTACTTCTCGTTTTTCAGTTTTTTAGTTCAAGAAAGGACACCTTTATTCCATGACATCTTTACATCTTTGGCAACAGACCTTGCCAAACACTCTGGAGAATGCAGACAAATGGACAGCCTTTATCTTAATGCTGTCTCCTTCAAATACAGCAATTTCACGTTTCTGCCCACAATTTCTTTCCTGTATTGTGATTTTAAGCATCCAGTTATTCTGTTTCTTGATACCTCTTGCTCTTTTTATATATAGCAGATTAGCATGCATCTCTAAATCAAAACAACTGTTTTGAAAGCTCATTGTATTTTCTTGAGATTGCTTTCAGACAGCAAGCCCTCAGCTCTAATTGCAGCTATGCTTAAAGAACAGTTGAGTGAGGTTACTGACTACAAAGGACAAAAATCCCTCTAAGTATATTATTTTGCTTATATTAGAACTAATGAAATAGCCTGTAAACAGAACTGCTTGCAAGATACAATTCTACAGTAATATGCAATATAGTACTCAGCATCAGTGAGAGCTTGAATGGAGTATTACATTGTTTTCAGCACCACAGTTCACAAACGATGACAACGTAAAAGAATTTAAAAGGTGAACAGCAAGAACAATATCTTGAAAACAAAGAACAAATTTAATTTAACCTTGATTTGAACAGAAGAGAAAAGTCAGGGAAAAGCTGACAACACGAAAATTTACAATAGTTGTGACAAAGAACATAGAATTCTTTCCTTTCCATACCCATGGTACTTCGCACCAAAGAAACAGGCTTACATTTTAACAAGAGAAAAAAGGTTTCAGTGATGAAGACACAAAACAGCAAATGGTAGGTTACAAGTTTGGGGTTTTTCTTTGTTTGTTTTTTTTCTCCTTACTCTACACACTGACAGTATCCAGGACAAACATGGATCAAAAAAAAAAAAACCCCACACAGGAAGCATGTCTTACAGAGAGGAAGCTGCTCAGCTAGCAACTTCAAGTCTTTTGCCTCCTATTTTTCTACAGTATCAAAACTGTGTCACTCCTGGAAGTCCTGGGCTAAAGCTCAATTTCAGTCTATACAAGAGAAGATCCTTAGAAGGCAAAAATCTCTCAAAGAATCAGCTGTGAAAATGCTGGTGTCTACTACGAAACTAGGAATCGTTAACATGTGGCAGAACTAGTCTTTGTAAGATGTTATTTAATTTCTTTCCTACTGAAGATGGTTTTGAATATTTGACTGAAATACCACATGCTAAAATTCTGAGCCCAAGTGGCTTCTAATAAAAAAAAAAAAAAGGAGTTCCTACAGTATCAAGAGCTAACCTCTGAACCACCAAGACTTAAGTGTTTTGTCTTCAGGAAGAGAGCCATTACTTCTTGATTTTTGACTGGTTGCTAAAAATCTTGCAAATCTGAGTGACACAAGGTCTTTTCCAACTAGATATGCTGGAGGGATGTTTTTCTTTTGGTTTGAAACCTTCAGGCTCCAGTAGGATTTAAAAAGAAAAAAAAATCAGTAGGTCATTGCTTAGGTTTTACTTACCAATTCTGTTTTCTCATTGGCTGAATGCAGTTGTGAAGTTAGCTGGTGAAAGTTAGCCAGTTGATCCTAAGAAAAGAATTCAGCTTCTTAGAATCATTACCAACAAAGAACATTTAATTATCATAGTCGTAGTCAACTGAAAACATTTTCAAAGAATTAATCTATGATGCAGGAAATCCAACAAGCTTTTTTAAATTTTAATTGGATTACTTCTAGCTTTTGGCCTGGTAATCTGGTAAATTCGATTTACTAGTGCAAAATGTATCTGAATTTCATTCAGTTACAAATTTCTGAAACCCATGCAATTAATACCAAAATATGAAAGTAGAGCCTCTACAGAGCCACACAGATTATGGTGGTACTACAAGTTTTTTTGCTAACACAGTAGCAGAAATGCATCCACTAAGAACTAAAAAGAAGTGTCTGCCTGCATGAAGAGGCTTTATTTGCTCTCTGCCTTATAGAACATCTACTGTCCATACAGAAAACTGTACTTAAACTCTAGCTCTGTCTTCCTAGGGAAACTTGAACAACACAAAATAGTCATCAGCAGCATAATAAGCATCTTCAGAGCATGGCCAAGAGTTAAGTCCCTGAGCTGGAATATACACTAATTGTGTTATGTTTTTACCACAGTTTCATGGTCAAATGCGGGCAAGCAACCTATTCCAACAACTAACTCCACTGTGAAGGTTGGACAGCATAAATAAGGATCTCATAGCTCATCTTTGCTTTCTGGTCAATTGTGATTCTAGTCAATCTACCTCTGATAGCTATTTCCTGCTCCTCTGTTAAAAGCAAAATGTAAAACAAAGCTGATTCAGCTGAAAAGTCTACGGCAGACAAAAAGTGCTTTTAAGAATAAAAGGCCGTTCAATCTCCTTCTTGAGAAAATGGCATTAAAATTCACTAAGAATTTAGTCATCAGAAGTGGACTCTTGCAGCCCCTTAAATCTTCAACAGCTATGACTTACAAGTGACCAACAATGAAAAATCCAATAGCAGTAAAAGAAACAAGAAGCTGGAACAACAAAGAAACTCCTGGCGACTAAGTCCTCATAACTGTTACTTGAAATAACCATAAAACCTGAGAGAACACAGCAGCTGTAGAAAGGAACATATCGCTTAGATGGACTAAAAAAAATCAGTAACAAATTCCTGCTACATAGGTGAGCAATAATTGCACCCACAAGTCTAACGTACTTGAAAATGGAACACAAACTTTATAGATCTTTGAATATAGATGTAGTGAGCTACACGTACACGTGAAGCTTATGAGTTCTTTGAATACTGAGCGCTCTTTAATAGCTCAGAGCAAAACAGCTTCTTACAGCCTCATTTATCCTTTCTGAAAGAAAATTTCCTGAAACCTAACCAGTTAACTTAGCAAGCTAACACACTAACAAATAGCTAAAAGGCATTCCCAAGAAGCAGCTGAAGAAATGGAATGCTAAACACTAACATTAGAGTATTAGCAACCTTGATTTTTCAGCTGTTTATTCGGCTTCTTTATTGAATGACCAACGGTAAGTGAAACTACTTATAAATAATTATCCTACTATTGTTCAATTCAAATATATTTATCTGTCTTGTGTACTTCTCTACATGCACCAAAACTCACACAGTGCACTTCCTAACATTACTGTCCATATATTTGAAATAAACTTTCTAATCCCAACTGTGCATTTAACTGTTGAATCCCTGACTATATCTGACCACTCAACTTTTGTTAACAACTATTACAGAAAACAATCAACAACGGGACCAGAGGAGGGCCACGAAGATGATCAGAGGGCTGGAGAACCTCTCCTATGAAGATGTGCTGAAGGAGCTGGGCTTGCTCAGACTGGAGAAGAGAAGGCTGCGGAGAGACATCATTATGGCCTTCCAGTATTTAAAGTGAGCTTATAAACAGGAGGGAAATCAACTTTTTACATGGGTAAATAAGTGATAGGAAAAGGGGAAATGGTTTTAAACTCAAGGAGGGAAGACTTAGATGAGAATGTCAGGGGGAAGTTCTTTACCAAGAGAGTGGTGAAGTGCTGGAGCAGGCTGCCCAGAGAGGTTGTGGATGCCCCATCCCTGGAGGTGTTCAAGGCCAGGTTGGATGGGCCCTGTGCAACCTGGTCTAGTACTTGATCTAGTGGTTGGCAACCCTGCCTGTGGCAGAGGGTTGGAACATAATGATCCTTGAGGTCCATTCCAACCCAATCCATCCTATGATTTTAAGATGATTCTATGATACTGGTAGAAGCACTGCACTTCAGTCTGGCTACATACAGATGCAAAATCTCTACAGTATATGAAGGCATTCCAAAATTAACAAAAATGTAAATGAAAGTTACTTGCTGTTTTAGTCTTTCAGCCATGTGAATCTGTGTTTGAGTCATGTGTTCCTGGTACTGCTGCTGGAGTTGATCAAGCTCCTGTGAGACAGTCTGCCAGAGCTCTATTGCTTGTTCCTTTTCCTAGAAAGTTCAAGTATAAAGGTCTCTAAGATATTTACTGTACAATTCTATTGAAATGGGTTTTTTTCTGGTATTCTTCTCTGCACACATTACAACCACCAAAACACCAAACTGAGAGGTAAAAAAACCAGATGTATACAAGTTCACATTCCATCTAGACAAGAACTGTAAGTTTTGCACTATTTTAATAGCTCTTACCAAAAGAGAAACTCCACTCAAGTTCTGAAACTGTCAAACTCTTACAATTATTTACTTTAGGACTACAGTATATATAACACTCAAATACCAAAATTCAGGAGTCAATTTAACCTCAACTTAGTCCGCTGCAAAAGAACTGAAACATCTTTGTAATATATTCAGGCCATTCTGCTGATCTATTCAGACGTAACTGTTACTTTCCGTATTCCACATCTACCTGCCCCTCATTTCACATTACGCTTTAATTAAAAAAAAAAAAAAAAAGCCAGCCTACCACAATAACTTCAATCCAACAGAATATTTGATTCATGTTCTGGACAGAAATTCAACAAGGTAAGATTAGAGGCACAAATTAACATAAAAACTTCCTATTCGTATGAAACTAGAGAGGATCTTCCTTCAGGTTTTGAAGTTGAAAATGCAAGTACGGGTGTGCTTGAGTTTTTTTTGAGATACATACAATCAGGAAAGCCTCAAAATACTGTCAAGGAACTGTTATAAACAAATTCTGAACCAATATATAAACTATCCTTCCCTAATCTGCCAAGGCGCAGAAGAAATAGAAGAGTACAAGTGTTTCATCTCACACACTTGATTAGTCAGCTGTAATTGTTCCTGAAGGTTTCTCAGTATTTCTTCATCTGCAGGAATAGCAGCTCCCAGAGGCATGAAAGGAAAAGCATCCAGCTGCATCTCAAGAGCCTCTTTCAACTCTGAATGCAGCCTGAAATTCAAACGACTAAGTTCAGCAAAGTATTTATTTAATACAACGTTTTTAAATTAACTGAAGTACTGTACCTTTGATCTGTATGTACCATGTACACCTAGCTCACATTTAAATCTATTCAGCAAGATATGTTTTATAAAAAGGGTTATAAATAGTTTAATACCAAGTCCTTTTGCAGAAATATGGCTAAGCCTCCTAAATTTGGTGCTGTAATCTATATTAAACACTCAGAGTAACATTAAGTACATGAGTATGAAATCTTCTACTATTAAGCGGATTCAAACATTTCCAAATCTTAGGAAAAAGAGTTTAAGGTTTAAAAGACAGAAAAAAAAACCCAACAAGAAAAATAGCAGCAGTAGGTAAAGTGCACTTATTTACCTTCTGTTTTCTGTGCTGACTTGTTCAAACTTCTGTCTCATCTCACTCATCTGCACCTAATAAAAAACATCTAAGTGGCAAACCGTGGCAATTTATTTTTTCAATAAACAGTACTGAAAACATTGACAGCGTTAATTCAGCACAATACCACAGATGAAATTAAGACTTCGTTTTGCAAGAAAAGTCACAGGATGCCAGAAACATACCTGATAAATCTGCAGCTGCTCCCTCATTTCTTCCAAGCACTTTTCATACTCTACACTTTTTGTTATCAAGCTGAAACATGGAAAAACGTGCTTACAATCCATTTGTAAATGCTGAAACATTGTTCTGATAATTAACCAGCTTTACAGAATTCATGATCTGGAGAACAGAACAAAACCGTCGCTTCTCTTTATTTCCAACCCCAACACTCACCAGCATCAAGTGAACAACTTCCATTACTACCCTTAAAGTATGCTCACTAACCATGGACTTCCTGTGTAACAGAAGCAGAACACGCCTTCTAGGTGAGCTTTAATACATTTGTATTTCATACATAGATCAAAATCCAGATAGATTAGAAACCAGGCTTTCTTACCGCTTTCAATACAACAGTACAGTAACATATACAATGATGTAAAAAGTTAAATAAATAAACACAGTTCTACTCATACACTTATTTGTTTTTCAAGTAATATTTCCTTTTGAGGTAGTATTCCAACTCATTTGGGATCAGTTACCTTTGGTCCATCATCCTGGATCTGGATATGCCATCACCTCCGGCAACATTTTTCTGTAATTGATTATTTTACATTTTAGTACTTGTACATGACTGCATGTGGGTTATTACTTTTTTTATTCTAACGTATGGAAAACAGAGCTGTTTATTCTGTCTATATTGAAAAGAATATACAGACTCCCCAGCAATCGTTTTCAGGTTGATATTGCAGTCCTTGAACATTGGCCAGATTTGAAAAAATTTTCATTGCTTTTTTTCCTGGAGATGCTTTGATATAAAGCATAACTGCATCAAATGGGCAGTCGGCTCTTTCTTAAAACAACCATTATAAGTCTGTGCAAGAGCCAAGTTCACTTCTGTGCACGTCAGCCCCATCTTGGTGCTGATGCCCCAGCTTCTGCACAGTCTTCAGACAGGCTTATGCTGTTCTCCACAAAATGTTATCTCCCCATGAGATCAAAGGAAAAAAAAATCCACAGAAGTTAACAAACTTACTTTGGAGAAATCAAGCGTTCTCCCACATATGACTAATTTTTGAAAACACTCCAAAAAAAAAAAAAACCCAACCAAGCAGAATTCACTTTTTAAACAGTCTTATTCTGCTGCTGCTTGGAAAAACTGTAAGTAACTCTACAGTTCAGTGACGGGCTCGAAGCCAGGCAAGACCACACTGGAACAGACTGTTCTACATATATGAAGATGCATATCTCAAATTTTATTTATTTTTTTTTACCTCACTTTCATCCCTCAGTTCACATACCTCAGCTGTTACCTCACTTTCATTCCTCAGTTCACATACCTCAGCAGCGCTACTCAAAATCTCATCTGCTTCATCCTGTTCAAATGCAACATCTAGCTTCTGATCTGAAAAACACACTCAAAGTTAGAGGATCATACAACGTGAACCGTGAACTAAATGAACCTGGCTGGCAGTCAGAAAGAGGAGAATTTGCTCTGAGCTCCATTTAGAGTCACGTGATTATAAAATAAGCAACTACATGCAAGAGTAACATAATTACACAATAAGTAACTACACATTCACTCAGAGGGCAGTGAGGCAGTGGCACAGCTGCCCGTAGAAGTGGTGGATGCCCCATCCCTGGAGGCGCTCCAGGCCAGGTGGGATGGCGCCCTGGGCAGCTGAGCTGGGGGGCAGCCCTGCCCACGGCACGGTGTAGGGGCTGGGTGGGCTTACAGGTCCTTTCCAATCCAAGCCATTCCGCGATTCTATGGCAACACATCAACTCCCTGTTTATTATACACGCTACAAGGAAAGGTTTTCTTTGACGGTATTTTGCCATCAAAGACGTACTCGGTTTAAGCGCCGGTTAAAGCCGCCCACTCCCACAAGGGCCGGGAACAGCCCCGAGGCCGTCCGCCCAGCCCTCACCCGGTTCTCCCCCGCTGCTGAGCTCCGTAGCCATGTCGTCACGCCAAAGCTTCGCCGCCCTCCCACTCTGCCAAAGACATCCCCGGCGGGCGAGCGCTGCTAGGAGGCAGGCAGAGGGCAACCGCTCCTCACACCCACACCTTCTTCCCCCAAAGAAAAGCGACGGGCACGGCAGGGCAGCAACCGCAGGCACCCTTCCTCACCCCCACCGCCACGCGACTGGGAAACGGTCGGCACCGGCTCCTCCCCCAACGAGCGGCCGAGTGTAGCGCCCAGCGCCGGTCACGTGGGCGGGAGGAGGGCGGCGCTGTGCTGGGTTTAAAGCTTCCGGGCCGTGGCTGTATGGGGGGTTTGTTGGGTGGGGTTGCGGTGAGTGGCTGAAGGCGTGGGGCTGTCGTTAACTCCTCTGAGGAGGCTGTGGGTTTCGGGTCGTAGGTACGGCTGAGGAAGTGCATGCCCCGTGCAGGTGCTGACGTTGCCCGACCCTTCTCGTACCTACAGCGTTGAAGATAGGTGAAAGGGCTTCTCTTGCAGCTGTAAGCGGCTCCTTCCCTCCGTATGGTTGCTGTGTGCAGCGTAACGCGTACCCTTGGAGCTCCCCCCACGGGGCTGGTAGTGGGGAGCTCTCACCTCCTCTGCTGTGTCAGTCAAGCAGTGTTTTTAGGCAAGCTTCTTCATTTTTCTTTGAGAATGATGTTAAGACATTGAGGTACCTTTCTCCCTTTGTATGCTGATTGTTTTCCTTCAGCATCTATCATCTTGCTTCTGTAAACTTGCCACTTGAGTTGGCAGGGGGTGTTAATGATACTTGAGGCTTCCATGGTTTACCAAAAGATGTCTTGTAGCACATCTGATATTAGTCTGGCATATCATAGAGAAAAAAATGTTGACATAAAAGCTTAATTGGTTTTCACTTTATTTACATATATTTTTTGCTATTTGCTTTTCAGATTCATTGGAGATAACAATATTTTTCTTGTACTACAAAGTCATCTGACAGCATGTAGTGGTGACTGCTTTGTTGATCTGTTGACCGATATTTGGTGGTCTTGGCAAGTGTTTAACTAGGCAGTGAAATACCTTAAACTTGGCAAGACTTCCAGAAGTGATTTGTAACCATGGTCATTTATAATAAGGTGGCTGACATCATAAATGACATCAGTATTAAAAATGTTTTATTTCCAAGTTTCCTGTCCTGGCACTGGTTATCCAAGCTTATGTTGAAAATTATTCTGTAGTAACAGATGTGGATGTTGTGTTACTGACAAAATGACTGATAGGCCTTCATTAATTTTTTTTTCTTGTAACTTGCTCATATAGAGGTAAGGGCTCATGCAGAATACTGTAACTTCTTGCGGTACCAGTGGTTCTCACTTTCAAAATAATCTGTCTGGGATTATGGAAGTAAAGCTTTAGGTGGGTGTGCGTGCAGCTCCACTCTGTCTGTTTGTCATGGACCTGAGCAATACTAAGGGTGTGTGTACATGAGGTCAGAGTGGGGGGTAAGTAGGACTTATTTTTTGTGAGCAGGCTGTAGGTGTATCCTGTGCTGACTGTGTAGCTGGGCAATGCTCTAGTTGGAGAGACTCTAAATTACAGAACAGACACGTGGGAGCTGCTTTTGTTGTACAAGAGGCAAATGCTGCAAGGGAGGAGGCAGGAATTTATTTTACTATACTAATGTTTTCCAGGCCTAGAGTAAGGAATCCAGGTAATCTTGTACAGTCTTCTACCTGGATGCTTTCCTGTGCAACATACTGCAGGGAGCCCAGTTCAGTAGAGGATTGGACTGGATGATTCTGTGAAATAATGCTTTTAGAACAGTGACTTGTTCCAGTGTCCATCTTTCTTTGCTCCTAAATAGGACTGAGAAGAATCAGTTGACTCTTTTCGGTTATGTTTGGGAGCTTTATGCTTATTTTTTCATCTATTAACTGTGAGACTTTTTCTCTTAGCCAAACAGACAGTGAAGTTGGTGTTGGAAAGGTATCTGTGTGCTTTGACAGGAACTTCTTATTTATCTTACGCAGAATATTAAGATGGAGTTTAGAATTGAGCACACATGGGATGGTTTACTCGTGAGCCATGATCCAGTAACAATTGCACTGAAGTCGTATGATGCAGGACTGCTAATGCAAGTTAGCGCTCCCTTCTTCAATGACCCTCCAGCGCCACTTGGAGCGCCAGGGAAACCCTTTAGAAAACTGTGGGACTATGAAGGTAAGTGTAACTTCTGCTGCAAGTACCTGATTTGTGAAGTCACTGATGTTCATCTGTAATTAATATACCTGGTCTTTATTTAAGTTTCTCTGGTTATTTTCTAAAACTGTTCTACTTTGACAGCTTCATCCCGAGCACTCTGGAACAGACCACGGGCAAAAAACTTGGTTGTAACCACCACCATGGTTAAGAAAGCTCCTTAAGTAACCATGAACGTCATGTTGTATTCAACTATAAAGTTGAATCAAGAGAGAAACTCTAGTTTTCATCACACAGTTGACAGTAAGGTGAACGGTCAATAAATAGAACTGTGCTGATATCTTCATGTTGATAGCATTTAAAAAAGCTCTTGAGGTTGGGATTACAGCACAGCTCTTGGATTAGAAAGCATCAGTAGCATGTACACAGTTAGTCAAACTCAGGGACGGCACAGGCCAAAAACCATTGTGAAAACAATTGATTGTGAAAGTCTTGGAATACAACAGAACAGATAACTAGTATAAAAAATTGACAGCTTGTCTCTTTTTAAGTTGTAGAAGCATTTTTCTTGAGTGACAGGAGTGAACAGTATCTAGAAGTGGAACTTTGTCCGTAAGTATAGCTTGCTTAAGAAGTCATGAATGCTAATTTGCATTTCTTGTTCTAATGCTTTGTAAAATGTGTGCATGAGGCATGGTGTGGGTACAGAAATGACTTCAATATGAAGGATGTATATCGTTGTGGCAGATAAATACATGAGTAACTTGACATTGTTATGAAAATTGTGGCTCTGATTTTTGACAGCCATGGACAATACTTACTGTTGCTGCTTTCTGGCAAAAGAGGAGTGTGGAAAGTAAGTGGTCAAGGGCATTCATAATGTACAGAACCTAATTGTTTTTAGATAGCTGTTGGTAGATTAAAAGATAAATAGCATTTTTTTCCCCTCGTGTAACAGGAAGAACTTCCCTTAGAATTCGATGTGACCAGAACGGAAACCAAATGGAAGGGTAGAGCTCATCTTCCTTGGAATTATTTTCCACCAGGCACAAACAGGTTCAATGCGTTTGCAATCCATGGCTCAGGAGAACACAGAAAATATGAAGCACTTTATCCTGTGCCTCGACACAAACTTCAGGAAGGACAGAAACCAGATTTGTAAGCATAAAATTAGTTCTTCTGTAATATATTTGCACTCTTCTTGGAATACTTGTAGAAGACACCAATCCAAATGCCACTGGTATTTTAATTATACTATTTAGCCCCAGATCCACTGTACTTTGTGTAAAGAACTGCCAGATAGCTGTAATTGGGTGCTTGATTTCTATGTTGTCCCCTAGGTGCACAGCAAATGATGCATTCAACATAATTTGCATCTGTTATCACCTTCCTCATCTAAATCATAGATGGCTTGTTCTGTTTTCCTTGCCTACAGCACCTCTTGAAGTGCTATTTAATGTTAATTGTACCAGAGTAATATCCAGTGGATCTCTTTTTGCCTTACAGATGGCTCTGAGATATGGAAAAATTAGAGAAGACAGATGAAATTGAAAAGTGTAATGAAAGGATGCCCATTATCAATAGCAAAACTGGAGTATGTTTATATTGTGTTGTGAGTGGGCTTGTTTCAGACTCAGTAAGAAAATAAACAATTTAATACAGGCTGTTACTTGTGGGCAGTTGGTATAAATTAGCTCTAGAAGACTGCTGTAGTTCTCATGAAAACTTGTTACTCAGCATAGTGATAGCTAGGTAAATTGCAGAATGCCTGTAATATTTTTCAAGAAGGGTATTTTTTTTGAGTACCTCTTCATAAAAATCCTGACTTTTTCAGAGATGAACAGTAGATGTATTTATGTGAAGAGGTTGCTCCATGCTGCTTTAATTGCTCTTAGTTGGTCTTCACATGTTAGATGGATGCTACCTATTTAGAGAATTTCATTTACTTAAATGTTGGTGTCAGGTGTTCTACTTACTGTTTGGCAGCTGTTTTAAGTATTAATAAGAAATTAGCCTCAGTCTTCTCTCAGTTGATTCTGTTTGGCAATGTAAACGAGAAATTCTTAGCAAGAACCAAGTCATAATGTTTAAAAGTGAGATGTGGTCTTACAGGAAAAAGAATACTTATTAGCTTCATTATCCTGTTCTGTCTTCCTGTTTCCTGTAAGGAGAGGATATCCTTGTGATACGACTTTCCAATTGGTCAAAAGTTGTAAACAATATTTGGCTGGAGTGCAGATATGTTGTAAAGCAGTAGTCATTTTGGTTTTGCTCTGACTGCATTTTTGGTCAACGTAAGAGCTCACCTCTAAACTCTCCCTTTTTAACTTCATACTGTGGTTCTCGTTTGTAGCTCAGGATTTTGCCTTCTTTCCAGTACAAGATTTTCAGAAACAGTGTTTACATTTCCCAGAAAGCATGGGGAAAAAACATCAGTTAAAGCTACTGACAATGTTCTAAGATGGTACTATGGAACTTACTGTTTTTTTCCTCCTTTGCCTGTAAGTCATCGCCTGGAATTTTTCCAAGAATTGAACCTGAAAGAACTCATGGGAGAAGACTGGAAGCAGCCTGAATCGGATATATGGAAGTCTCACACTAGATAGCAAACTGGATTGAGGCTTACATTTTTGATAGCATTAAGTTTGGATGCAAGTGTATGAGAACAAGTTATATTGGGCAGAAATTGTAGGAATGGAATGTTGTTTCTGCATTAGAACTAACAAGATAAATATTCTGCTGATAGTTCTTTTTTTTTTAAGGGGGGGGAGGGGGGGGAAGAGTCTTTTTACTTCATCAGGGGTCTCTGATAGTCTTTGCGTGCTCAGCAGATAGGTGAAGTAATTTACAGTCACAGAGATTAGGTAGATGGAGTAACTTGTAGGTACAAAGACTGCAGCTCTTGTCTGTCCAACCAATTTTTTGAAAGATTTTTTTAAACTACATTTTATGTATGTTAAAGCAAGGAAGATTGCCCCTCCTCAGTCAGTGACACGCAGGTGATGATGGTCACCTTTCATTCTAATGGCAGACTACTTGGTGCAGGACTTTGTGACTGATTTGAAATCATCATAGTTTAAGTTCTAGATGAATCCTCTAATGCAAACAAGCTGGCATACTTCGTACAGACTGTAAAACCGTAAGTCAGATAAACTGAGACAAATCTACACTTGGAGGAGTTTAAGGTGGAGCTTCAGTTCACTTACTGTTGATGAATTATAATATTGTCAGTACCAAAATCTACATTAACCCATTTTTGAAGAAGAATTATCTGTAATATTATAAATCATATTAAACTGTGCATAAATGATATTAAACAATCTACTAAACCATTATGTCTCAGTATTACTTTCTTCATAAACTGTCATTTACATAGGTAAGCTTTCTTTCAAAAGGAAGGGTCCAGGAACCACTCGTGTAATATTTTTTCATATGGCTATATTCATAAAAACTTCTGAACCTAAAGTAATGCGTCCAAATCCTTCTTGTTTGAAAACATTGATCATCCAAAAATCAGAAATGTTAACATGTGCCCAGTAATACAAAGAAATGAGCATGTGAAGAACCACAACAAACAGTTCAAAAGCCCAGTGGGGCTAAAAATTTTTTGGCTTAGTCTTCCTCCAAACCTTGCCTGGAGCCATCCATTCTTACAGCATACAAAGGACTATAATATGCCTCACTTACTCTGCTTTTCTGCTTTCAAGAACAAGGAGGAAGAGGAAAGGGAGGTATGTTGAGATCCATGCACTGAGGAACTTGAAATTCTAGGGGAGAAGAAACAGCTACCTGTTTCTCCAGCTGCTAACACTGGAAAGTAGTGGGAAGGACTGAGGGCAGGAGACTATGTTAGGAAGCAGAAGGCTTTGGGGGAGCTCTTAAGGGCTGAGAGGCAAGCAGAATAAGCATTTTTACTGGCACATAGAGAAGAGATGCAGGAGGAGAGGATCTGGGATGCCTGGGAAAAATGTAGCTCTTTAGTAGGAAGAGGATTTGTGGCAAAAAGCTGGAGAGGTTGTGAACTATGTGGTTGATGTAGGGGGGCATGGGCTGTAGAAAGGAAGGATCTAAATGCTCTGTGCTGGAATGAGCTGGAAACTGGGGCAAGCAGTGAAGGGCTTTAGGCTAGGAGACACTAAAATCTAGAGTGAAAGCCCTGCAGGGGGTGCAGCGCTTTGAAGCAGGTGTAAGTAGGATATCCTCAGGTGAGGTTCCTTCTAAGTTAGGTATTTACTTGAGCATGTATTTGAGAATGCTTCCCCTGATCTTCCTACACGCACAATCAAGTCTTCCTACTCCTACTGCCAGAGCCGCAGTAATTCTGGCTCACATGTTACAATCTGTGTATTGGAGCATAAAAGAATTACATTTTCTCCAGCTATTGGGAATCAAGAAAATGTTCTGGTGTAGCTCTGGATCCCACAGTGTGTATGAGAAACAAACATAGATTTCAAAGAGACTAGGAGAGGGTATCAGGAAGAAATGATGGGGAAAATGGAGGAAAATTTCTTTAGACAGTGAGTCTCAAGAGTACTATGTCTAAAAAAAACCTGTTGTATGCTGAAAGTTCAGATGCTGGAGCTAATATTAACCATATTAAATAGCTATCAACTTGCTTTTACACCTTCAAAACTAATTGAAAAGAAGGCCAAAGGTGCTGCTCAAGTATTAAGCATCCCAATTAGAAGCAGAAATCAAACCACATGCATCAAAAAATATCGTAATTCTTACAGTCTGCTTTCAGCCCTTAAGTAACCAGGCCTGCTGCTGCTATTTATAATAGCATAGAATTAGCAGGAGTTTTGCCAGAGTAAGAACTGCAAAATTCCATGCCATGATATGGCTATAACAAACATTAGCATCACTAGGGCATTACTATACCTTAGGGAACGCTAGATAAATTGTCCACTGAAGACACTGTGCAAGGAGGAGGAGGTCAGAAAGAAAGCGAGCCCCAGTAGGAACTGATGAGAGAAACCGCAGTGCCAGCTTTGAAGCTTAATGGGTACTGTGCTTCTCAGTTTCACATGCTGTGAACAACCAGCAATAAGAGGGAAAGGCTGACAACAGCCATGATAGTTTTTTTTAGACAGCAGCAACCAGGACAGAACACAGCATGCTGCACACTCAATTAAGGACTTTTTATTCTACAAGCTCAAATTACTGCTTTCTTAAACCTCCAACCCAACTACATAGGCAAAAAGGAAGGAAACTGAATTATTTAAAAGCTCCTTTGTGGATGGAGGAGCAGTGGCATCTATATTATTTCCTGCCTACTGAAGCACATACTGGGACACGGTCAGTTTCCTAGGTCTGAGAGAAGTGAGCTAGAGAGAGGAATCTGTGTAGGCCACCTGGTGGCTGCAATTTATTTTATACTACTTCCACACATACCCTAAAAGAAGGCAGTTAGCTAGACTGTGCCTTTCCCACACTACTAAAACAATGCTACAGTGCAGACAGCTCAATCCCATTAACCAGTGATTCCAGTAAGGAGAAAACATAGGGCTTGCCTGTGGAGGTCAAGGGATCATCCTCCCAGCATGGGAACACAGCAGAGCCAGTACAAGTATCTGTATATTGCTAATGCCTGTTTCCTTCAGCATTCCCAGCCAGCTGAAAGGCCAGGTGTACAGAATAGGAGGGAGAGAAGTCAAAGAAACCACTGGACCCTGTTAAACACAGATTTAAAACAGCATAGGCCTGAAGGCTGCTTATCCACTGTAATTCCCTCTGCCACAGGCAAGGAAGGTAGGCGGCGATCCCTTTTCTTTCTGTTTCCCACTATATTGTAGGCAGGACACCCTACGGGATTGGCCTTGTAGCAACTTCCTGGTTGAAAAATTTCTGCTCTTCCTTCGGGGTGAATTTTGAACCTATAACATGCCTCACAATTGTTTTCTTTCCTAAGAGCAGTGCTTTATTTGAGTAATGCCACCAAAACAAAACTTTGACAGCAGAAGGAGACCTTCTGTTTTTGATGTTTAGGGGAGATCTGACTACAACAGTCGTACTATTTCTTCCTATTTTAAATACAAAAGGCTGCATGCCTGCCATAGTTTTCATTTTATATAACTAAGTGCACTTCAGCGACAACATCATTACTTACCTAGAAATGGATCAAATACCTAGGAAAGCAGACTTAGGAAAAAAAAACACAACTAAAGATTTTAAAAGCTTTCACAGGTGTGGGTGAAGGTTGAGAATATTCTCAGAATCATAGAATAGTTTGGGTCAGAAGGAGGACCTTTTTAAGACCATCTAGTTCCAACCCCCCTGCTATAGGCAAGATCACCTCCCACAGACCAGGTTGCACACAGCCCCAAGCAGCCTGGCCACGGATGCTTCCAGGGAGGGGGGAATCCAGATCCTGTTCCAGTGTCTCACCACCCTCACAGTAAATAATTTCTTCCCAATATCAAGTCTAAATACACCTTCTTACAGTTTAAAGCCATTTCCCCTCATCATGTTGCTACACGCCCTTGTAAAAAGTCCCTCCCCAGCTTTCCTGTAGGCCCCTTTCAGGTACTGGAAAGCTGCTACAAGATCCCCACAGAGCCTTCTCCAGGCTGAAGAGCCCCAGAAGAGCCTCTCATAGGGGAGGTGCTCCAGCCTTCTGGTCATCACTGTGGCCCTTCTCTGGACCCGCTCCAACAACTCCATGTCCTTGTGCTGGGGGCCCCAGAACTGGATGCAATACCCCAGGTGGGGTCTCATGAGAGCAGAGGGGCAGAATCACTTCCCTTGACCTGCTGGTCATGCTTCTCTTGATGCAACCCAGGATACCATTGGCCTTCTGGGCTGCAAGCATACATTTCCAGCTCATATTGAATTTCTCATCAATTGACACTCCCAAATCCTTCTCCTCAGGGCTGCTAATATCCTCCATATTAGCATGGAGAATATTAGTCAGAGGGTTCAAATTTAAGAGAGAGGACAACCTACCCATGGAAACTGAGGAGGGATTGTTCGCAAACCTCTGCCTCTACCCTAGTGGAGAGAGATACCTGAGTACTGATGGTGAGGGATTTTACAAGGAAATCTACCCATAACTGGCAGAAGGCTGCCACTGCTTCTTTTAGGCACTTAGATATTTTTTCTTTTATCTGACACTTCAGTTTTCTGGTCAGACTCAAACAGCTGATGACTCTCTCTTATCCTAACCTTAACTGATAGATGTCAAGCATATAGGATGCATCAATAGAGCACCTATTAATAAGCTGAATCCCTCAGAGGAAAAGCACCTGTAAAGCCTCCTGTTTTCATGAAGAATTTGAATGCTCAGTGTCATGAATGACAACCCAAAACTTGCATTAATCTAGGTAGCTGCTCTTTCCCAGGAGATCCATCAGTTTTGAGAGTTCAACTGACACTGTGAAGGGCAAAGAAGGGGAAATCTAGAAGATCATATTCAACTTTACAGGCTCCGTAACCTGGTAACTGTAAGTATATCTGTCACACAAGCATATTGTCCACAGAGCCTATACTTTTTATCCAGGACCGCTGCCATGCAGGAGAATCCAATTAAAACATAAAAGTCCCTGATCCAAGTAACATATGGCTACAGCTGTCATGCAATCATGACCAAACTGCCCCCATGTCTGGATTTAATTATGTTGAATAATAACACAGCAGCCTAACAAAAAAAGAAGCGGACATCAAAATACTCCCAGCGAGTTCTATCAATTGCACATGTAAGAACCAAGGTGAAAATGGATAACAGACAATATTAGCACACTGAGTATACAAAAGTTCTTATTAAAGACAAGAATAACAAAAAGTCTATAGACAAATGGATAACTGCAGAACAAAAGCACCAATGCTATCAAAAATTCCTCTGTGGTTGATAAAATTCAACCAAAACTACTGAACTAATCCCGCTGCACATCAACGAGCCCTGATTAGTTTTGATCAAAATCAATTTACATTGTGGATGAGAGATTTTGGAGGAAAACTGGTATGCGATGCAAAGTGATGAAGAAAAGGCAAAAAGGATGCTTCTCTGGACATCTGTCTGGACATGCCAGAGCAGATCTCCAATAGAACAGCTCTGAAAATGTTCATCCATATCCCAGATCTCCCCAGAAGAACTTCTGAAATGATTCAGGACAAACACGTATTATTTCTTGATATATAAAAGATTTAGGCAGAGGCTTTCGATGTTTAATCCAGGCAAGAAGTTAACTGCCATCAGCGGAAGCCTGCTAGCTGACAACCCTTTTCTTATGCACGTGGCATTTGACGTCTGCTGTTTTAACATTCTGACATTTTTGTGAGAGACAATGTCCTGCAAGGTCACCGCTTGCCTCAGCAGTTGTCTAGCTGCCACTCAGGCTCAGGAAGATTAGCTCCAAAGCCATCGTCAGAGATGACCATTTTCACAGCTAAGTTTCATGGAAACCACGAATTTCTGATTGTGTATGAGGAAAAAGGGAAATTGAGAGAAAGAGAAGTCCCAAAATCTCCTTTCAGTTGCTACAATGAAGACAAGCATTTCTATGTCTGCAACCGCAAAATCAAAAAGTAACTTCAAAACAACAGATGGACCAAACATATAACCTATGTTACAACAGCATTTGAGACACAGTAATAGTACTACGAATACGTTTAGTCCTTTTCTTACAGTGAACAATTCTCTCTCTCTAGTCACTTAATGGCAGTCACTTCTTAACTGTCACAACTTTTTCACAGGGCTCAAAAAAGCCTACAGTATCCCTACAAAATAACAAATCATGCAAACAAAGCAAAAAACATGACGTGGCAACTCAAACAAAGCAGCTCTATCCTGTATTTCTCATGCAATTATCCGATACGTATACTTGGTACTGATTGTAGGTTGTTTTCAATAAGCAGATTCAATTCACAGCATAAGAATTCACTAACTGTAAACTCCGTAGGACAACGGCACTCAAGAAGCTTTGAATTAGAAAGAAGAATAAAAAAAACATGATGCTGTTTCTTCCTTACCACGAGATCAAAAAACCCCACTAACAAATACCAGTTCTTCTTCTCTTACTTCCCAGCCACCTTACTATCCTGCCTCCGTGCCACACGTCAGATAAATATCTCTTAATGTACAAATAGAATAAAACAAGTTAAAAACATGCATTGCTCACAGTGCTATGTTCGTTGTTCTTAGCAGGTCACATTGGTGCCCCTTATGATGACTATTTGCTTGCACTTCTGATAATACGGTACTGCTGAGATTCTTAATAAGATGTCCAGTTCTGCACGTATGAATTTTTAAAGGTTCAAGGTGAAAAATACCATGACAAGAGTTCTCTCCTGCACATTCACAAGCAGCTTGTTAATACTGAAGTTTCTTTCTCTCTGTGTGTCCAATATTAGAAAACCAGAACCAGCAGAAAACCGTCCATCTAGAAGCACCTCCTGCATTTGCTTGGCTACTCCCCTCACAAAGTAGTGAGCAGACATCCCCAAAATCAACAGACACAACTGCAAACTGTTTGTTCCGGAAAGCTTTCGTACATCCCTTTCCCTCAGCAGCTCCTCCACTGAAAGCTGAAACAATACTACAGAGAAGCATTCACTCTCGGGATGGTTTCAGCTTTCATCCCTCTGCTTTTTCTATCAGAACACCAAGGCAGAAATCCTAATTAGCAATCTGAAAGCACTGCACAGGCAAAGAATACTTAAATTTGCCACCGTATTTGTAATATTTGGGCGCTGTTCTGGTGACTAGTGATTACAAAAAGGAGAAAGAGCTTTTGAATCTGCCTTTCAAGCCTTCTGGTAGCAAAAGGAAGGCTGTTATCCGAAAGCTGCTCGTTCTCTATATGCTGTGCTCTACTTGCTGCCCATGTGCAATACAACACAGCTGCCAGATTTAATAACCATGTCAGCCTGCTTTCTCCATTAAGCAGCAGAGATGACAGGATGAAGTAGCCAGCATGTTAATCTGCAGCTATGGCCACATTAAGCCTTGAATGAATATCATGAGTTTATTGCTCTTGAAGAAAGAAATAAAACCAATCAATATTACTTG
>JACDJE010000063.1:1101652-1115055 GCA_016647715.1 Pavo muticus
TTTTTTTGTCAGTTAACAAATCCTAGGACTGGAGTTAATTCCTTTTCAAGACATCCCAATCCTTAAACATACACGTTGCCAAGCAGCATGTGCTCGTACCTCAAAAGAACAAAATCATTCACCAACAAAATAGTTGAGTCACTCCTCTCCATAAGGAATTATTTACATACCTGCCTTTGCTGACTTCTTTCAGAAAAGCAGAGTTAATAAAAGGGGGAAATTCTCATTTACCGTTTAGATCTTTCCCTGCACAGTGGCTCCTAGAGATCTGGACTTTCTTACCAGATGCAATCACTTCACTGCCAATGCAGAGCATCTGCACAAGCAGTTCCATGGAAGGGAGGGGCGGGCAGAGTTTACGTGCCGAGAGAAGGTGCCAGTCATACAGTCCAAATTCATGAACTAAAAATAAACCCAGACACATATGACTGAATTTACAACAATGCAGGGATGCTGCAGAGATCACACAACATCTGTGTGCATCTCTCTCTCTCTCATTTACATTCCCCTCACTTTCCCTGGAACACCTGTCTCAGCAAGAAGTGGTTTCTGTGGGAACTACGGACAGTTGGTTCATGGCCTGGACTCTTTTTCATAACAAAGTAACGCTGAAATTCTCATTATAAAATTGGAGCTGATTTGCCTTGGGGGCGAGAAATACAGTTACCTAAAAATTGTACCTAAATGTGAAATACAAAACACAAATATTACAAATTAAATGAGAGCGCAGAGGGCACGGCCAGAGAACCATTTGCAGAAAATAAAAACAGTTTCTGAATTCCAGTAAACAAGGTCTATTATTTTGCATTTGTGGGAAGTGAGGAGGAAGGCGGGCATTCAGCTGACATTATGGCTCAATGCAGCAATCAATACTGCATACTGAAGCGCGGAGGATTTTTCAGCTTGCTTATTCTTCCAGCAACAGAGATCTCACTACATCTACTCTCTTCAAAACTGCAATATCAGCTTCAATTTCTTATTACACATTATGAAACAGTGCCATGTTAAAACTTGAAAGAGTCCCTGAAAGAAGCTGTATGAGTCAGTGAGGTGTAGCATGCAGCAGAGCAGAAACAGAAAAGGCAAATTGCTGTTTATATGGCTTTCCTCTCAGCTCAGAAGAGATTAAACCTATCCACTACCACAGCAGGGAGAGCAGATCTATCAGATCCTATCTGGGAGATGGGAAGACGAGGGCTGTGCAGGCTGAGAAGGGCTTGCCTGCTAAGTTAGCAACTGAAGACCTAAATGGTTGGGCATGAAATGAAGTGGTGGTCATGTAACAAATGGTTGTGACCCCCTGTGAAACAGTAGGGGGTGTGCCTCCCTGCCAGCCACACCTGCAGGTAGCCTTTTTACTGGTATGAGAAAGCATAAGAAATCAGAGCTAACTGCTTACACAAAAATCAGCGACTTGAGTTTGAGGAATATTGCTCAGCAAGTGTTGTGGTTTAACCTGGCTGGTGGCAAAGCACCACACTGTTTCTCGCTCGCTCCCCTCACCTCCCAGCAGGATAAGGGAGAGAATAAGGAAAACAAAGTAGAACTCATGGGTTGAGATAAATCTATTTACTAAGATAGAGAAAAGGAAAAGGATAATAACTATGAATATATATATTTAATATATAAATGAATGTGTCTAACAAGTGATGCACAATCAATTGCTCACCACCCCCTGAACATAGCATTATACCAGACAGTCTGAAGAAAACAATTCCATCCCATCTGAAACTAAGACAGGAAACATGAGTAAAATTCTACTTTTGAGATATCTGTGTTGTAACTCAGTGGATCACTGTCTCTTCAGATCTGTCAATCTCACACCTTTTATTAGCATAACACATTGCACTGATTTTTCTCCTATGAACATATTCAAAAGATGAACAAGAGAGAACAGCTTGCCTACAGAATATTTCCCAAAAGCATAAATATGATCCTCCTGCAGTGCACTGTGCAAAGGGGCATTCACTGTAGATGGGCAACATAGGCAGGAAGCAGTGCTTCAAACCACACAGCCTTTACCTTCCTGTCTTGGGTACAAGGACAATTCATGCTGCCTGAAGGCGAGGTGTTGATTGGAATGTTACCTCTCCAAGCAGCTATTCAAGAACCAAGTCCAGGGTTTCACAAAAAAGCAGCCGATGACACAAGTGGCTGGAACATTCTCTAAGCCAAGCCCCTTGCAAAGAGATTCCTCTAACTGGGAGAAGTTTAACTTGCAAGTTAAAAAAAGAAAACTGCTCCATGAATTGCACTGAACACCCAAACTGACCTATGCAGTACACCTACTTCGACAATCAAGCTGACAGATTACTATCTTTGTCAGAGGCTGCGCACACATTATGAGCTAGCCCCTTCGGGCTGTGAAACTCCAGTGTTCCATGAAGATGTGAAAGTATTAAAAATTCTCTCTCCTTTATAGAGAAAAACAAAGGAATTTTGGAGCATGTTGTTAACTTAAACTGGATTTAAGAAACTTCATCACCAGAACATCCTTTGCTCCTTTATGACTGATATTTTTGATTTATCACATATCGAGTCAAACATTACACAGGAGTCAGGCCTATCAGATCTGTGAACCCTAGCTCTCATGTTCTATCCAGAGGACATACCAACCACAGAGTGTTAGAGACAATCTTTTGCCTTCTAAAATTTAGCAAAAAAACCAATTCTACAAATGATAAAATATTTTCATGCCCTCTGAATTAATCCTCCATACAAATTATGTAATAACTAGACAATGGCTACTGAAACATTTATTTAGTGTCCTAGTAAAGATAGCATACTCAAAAGAAAAACAATTAAAAAAAAAGACTCCACGATCAGGTTAGAAAGAGCGAAGCTGACACTGAAATCAATATAGTTCTGACATTTCGCTATGTAAAACCTTGAACTTCAAAGATTACATTGTACAAAGACAGAAAGAAGGACAAATTGAAAAATGAATATAATAACAAAAGATAGTAAAGAAATGAAGTCTATAACTTCTTTATTTAAGGTAAACATTTGACATAAAATGAGAAAGCTCAACTAATTCTCATAGCTGTATCAATTCTCCCAGCATGGATTATCAGCTTAAAACAGTAATAGCTGACATAGTTATATGACTTCTAGACCAAGCTAAGTAACATCTTGTCAGCTCAGCATGGAAACAGCATGAACTTGGATCCACTTCCACTTACCTTTGAAAATATTAAATTCATGGTCACTTGCTGCCTCCTCAAGCATACAATAGGGGTGTATGAGCACTAGGCTCTGAAGTCAGCACCTCACTACTACTAGTGTACTTCCAGTAAGACAGCCTAAGAAGGAACATTACAGCACTTACATTTCTTATCCTAAATTCCTTCTTTAGCTATCTGGGGATTTCAAGCTACACAGATTTCTGATCTCACTAAGTGACTTGGCTGAGAAACTGCTGAGAAGGCAGTTAGGTAACAAAAGACAGATTTGCTTATACAGCAGGACTCAGGCATGCAGAGATGCAGCTGTAACTTTTGAACTTGCTGTTAGTTTCCTTCCAGCACAAAGTTAGCTCACTCCAGGAGTACAAGTTTCTCCTGACAGCTCAGGAGCTTCTTTCTGAAGCTGTTGTTTTGCTATTAGCAAATACTGAAGGGAGTGAAGAAGAGAACAAAGACCGCTGTGTAGCTGGGCTGTTGGTTAAAGCACTAACCTAGAAAGTCCTGCATGTGCTTCGGATATTGGCTGCTCATCAAGAGTAGAACCAAGTTTTAGTATCCTAGATGGTAAAAGCATTTATGAGCTCAGTCGGAATAGCTACTTTTAGAGAAGACAGGCAGAGTGTCTTCTGTGATGGTTCTGATGCATCTAGGCAAAAGAGAGATGCTGAGTTGCTGCTGTGAACGTCTCCAGACACCTAGTGGGTTTCAAAGATCTGCATTTCTGCCTGAAGTGCTTAAGATGACTGTTAGGTACTTGAGGCCATGCTTACAATGTGGGAACAGACACATATGAGCTGGTAGTGATCTGCATACTGACTCATAAACCTGCAATGCTGGGGAATTCAGTGCAGGAACAGAGATACTCTCACTGTGCATGGTCATTGAAAAGGTGCAGCACTGTGCATGAAGTTACACTCTACTGGGGAACATCTCCAGACCAAGGGTTCCTGAATACTAGCCTACCCCAGAGAATAGGTAGGTCCTACATCTGATCTCAGTCCCTGCATGGATCTTGCCTGAGTTCAGCCAAGGAAATGGTCATTATGGGGATTAAAACTAATCTAATTTCATCTAGCCTAGAACACACAGGGTACAGACTAAAGGTGGATTTCTGTCTGAGTTCCCCATGGATTTCAATTTCAATCAACACTCCCAGCTGCAGGCCTAATTTTTCCTTGAAAAATTGCTTTCCTTAGAAGCAGAAATCATTGCCAAGGCTATGGCAGCCAGGCCAGAAAACAGTGACAAATACTGATCTGGCAGGCTTCATTAAGGCAGATTAAACACCAACAATCCCCAAGGTTTTTGTGATGTGATTGCATGATACGGCCAATGAACCACTCACTTCCCAGGGTGAGATGCACAGATGACTTTGAACTGCACAGTGTGGAACATAGACTGCTGTGTGAAATTACACATTGTGACAATGTAACACTCAAAGTGCCATCTATAAACAAGGCTCTTCACCACAAAAAACCCTGCGATTACCTAAATACAAGTCTGCCTATTCCTAAGAGAGCTGAATGATGCAGATAAATCAAGCCACCCGCATAAAGTTTAAGTGAGAATTCAACATCTGAGCCCTGAACTCAGGATGTTTTGCTTTTTTTCCAATGTTAAGTCCATAATTCTCATAATTTGAGATTTTTTTTCCCCCAAGAAATATTTGAAAATGGTCTCCCCTTTACTGGGTCGAGTAGTATTACATCAGAATGTCAGCAATTAGGGTTCTCTGATTCCTTTGTTCTGGGTGTAAGGTTGTCTTGCCTGGACCTAAAACAGCCTCCTAGTTCTGCTATCTACTTGCAACCTGATGGTTTTCCTTGCTCTACAGGGCGATAGATCCAGAGTTTCTAATCAAAGACCACAGGATAGTATTTCCCTTTTCAATCCAAACTACTTATATCACTAGACCAGATAAAAGGTTCCAACCCCAAATACTATCACTTCATACTCTGTTTTACTTGATTCTTTCTGTACCCATTCTACCCAAATCAAATGTATATGGAACCAAGTGTTTTACAATGAAATTTTTTAAAAGTCACACAACATCAAAAGAAATATGTTAGCTAGTGATCTTGATCTGATTTGTAGGCACACAATGGATATAGTAGAAAGAAGCTGCACTGAGTCCATACAGCTAAAGCAGAGGAGGCTACATTAAGGTAACAACAAACAGAAGAGTAAAATTTACCATTTACTATCTGAAATTGTAGAGTTCTAGTGTTCATCCATGCCTTGCCACTTTATCTAGAGAGGCAGGAAAAACAGATACATAACCATTAACATTATACTTGAAAAGTGGGAAACAATTCTGCAAGATTCCATAGAAGAGAGGATTCCTAATTCAGTCAGAAAACTGTCCAAGTTTCCTTCTCTCTCTGATACGATCTGGATTGTACCTATCAGCAGAAGTTCAGAAGACAAAAAAAAGAACTGTTGAAGTTGTCTCATACTCAGAGAGCACCACATCTAAAAGGCAGAGCTAATTAGCTGTCTCACAGCTTTGGCCTCATCTAAGACTCACTGTTGCAGGTTCTACTTTTAACAGCCATTCATGATCTCAAACACATCTGAAAATGTTTTAACAAGATTATATCTAGCAAGGGACTCTCAAACACAGTACATGCAGCATCCCGTTTGCAGGGGTCTATCCAGCCTTTATTATTAAATAGATTATTTGGTTTGCTTACTATAACTAAAGGACAGCAGGTAGAACCGAGTTATTAGTATACACATGGTAAGGTATATCTGTAAAAAGCAAATACAACAGTTTTATTTGGAAAGCACATGAGCAACCAGTGTCACAGTTTGGTCCTTGCCTTGTCTACCTTCTTCATTCTCCCTGCATTGTAGTAGCTCTGCCTGCAAAAGATGGGAATTACTCAATGCCATCACCATAACCAATACCCATGACCTTTCACAATTTATCCCTTTCAGACAAGGAGCTAGGAAAAGAATAAGAAATAATTACTTTTAGCTCTTTTGCTTCATTGAGTCAGCATGGACGCTTTTTGCTTGCTATGCCCATTTGCACCCTAGGAGTTTGTCATGGTGTTATCACCAGATCTGAGCCCATGACAGGGACATTTTCAGTTCTGAACTGAACGTCTCCAGATCCCCTGGACATTCAGAGGGAACTTTCCAGAAACACCACTACTAAACTTGGAATATCTTTCCTTATGTTTTTTTTTCAAATACAAGGAAATAAGTTAAAACAAAAACCAACATTATTCTCCAGGAAAATTATATTCCAATGTGACTAACACATTCAGCTACTTATACCTCTTTATGGCTTTACCTCAAATTCAGAATGAATTGAGTCACTTTCTGGGCATGCGATGATTCCAAGTGGAGTAAAAATGGTAAGAGCACTCATTCAACACTCTGGTTAGTAATCTTTTCCAGCACTTCAGTCCAATTCAGCTCTTTGAGGGAATTCCTTATAATTTACAAGTCACAAACTGTGTCATGACTGCAAAAATGAACTCCTAGAGAGAATTAGAATGCTGCAGAAGTCACTGAGGATTAAAATGAAGATTATTGAAAATAGGAAGAAAGAGCTACAGTGACATACGTTTGCAATATCATTTCTTTCCCTTAGACTTTGCAGAAGGCTTTTTCCATGCACAGATTGTTCTTTGATTTCTGTGAGTGAGAGCGCCCTGGCTTGGTGAGAAGGAATCAAAGGTGTGAGCCTACTCCTGCTATCATTTTCTGTATATACCATAGAAATTGATTTAGATCTCAGATAATCCCAGTGCCTGGAATTAATCTTGTAACTCTAGGAGTTGCAAACTTCCTCCTGTTCCTAGGCTGACACTGAAACCATGGAATAGAAACCACCACCTTGGTTTTACAGCATAATGGTCTCACATCTAGACAAGCTTCTTCAGCAATCTATCTTACAATATCCTTCAGTATGAAGCCTGAGAACTGAAAAATATCACTACTTGTTTTGCCCTCTCTGAGTACAGTCCTGTTGCAATAGATGACACTCACATGGGAATCCTGGGTAGAAAAACGTGGCTTTCAACAACACCTTTCCTCTGGAAAGCAAGAAAATTTGGACGAAGTCCTGCGCTCACTGTTTTCCATCGGCTGTTTCTGTTTTTGTTGAGTGTGAATGTTTCTCATCGACCCCTCAAGGGTAGCTAATTCTGGTTCCCAAGCTTAAACTGTTGGGTCTGAATGCAATCTTCACAGGTATTGCAGTGCAGAAGTAGAATTCTTCAAGTAGATATTCCACATCTAAAAGAACTGCATCCATATTAAAAGATTGAGTTGTTAGTCTTGTTTCTAAGCAAATTCACAGTAGCATCTCAGGATGTACAGAGGTACTCCATATGATTCAAGCATATAAAAGTTTCTCCGTAATTCCTACACTGAGTATAGTCAAGTTCCTGCTTTCACAGCTCAGATACAGTATCACATGCATCTAAGCATCTCTGTGGTAGGGATACCAGATCCTAAACAATTCAAACATTACCTCTTCTGTCAAGCAAGTTTTCCAGGTACTGCTACAACCAGTAGTATACCCAAGCAAGCAATTAATTTAACAGAACTTATCATAGACAAAAGGGAATTAAAATCTCATTATTGACTTGTGAGTAAAGCAGGCAAATAGTTTTTCTTTAGCATCAGCATCTCACTTGATTTATATTCCCCTCTCCCCCCCCCCTCAAAAAAAAAAAAAAAAAAAAAAACCAACCCAAAATTAGTTGGGAAGAGCCCACAGTTCTCAGCTAAGTGTCAGTCTTCAATTTCTGTTTGGGCAGTTAGTACACAGTCACTTTACTCCTTTTTTAATTAAGGAAACTCTAGTACAGATTTCCACAAAAGCATATTTTCTTACTATGAACAACTTGCATCTCACCATAAAATAATTTCAAATTAATATTATCTAGTAAATATTTAAACTTAATTAATCTTGCTTCTTTAAGAATATCAGTTGCTTCTTTCAGACTTTACTGAAAGCAACAGGGAGGGTGATAATGACACTATCATTTCATATCCCAGTCCCTTAAACCTTAATTAAAGCCTTCACTACACACATCCATTCTGGTACCAGCTGGCTCCATAACTGTGCTGAGCCAATTAAACCTGACCATCAGGACCACATTCAAAGTTACTGACTAACAGAAGATTGAGATCATAACCACTGCCAGATAAACAGTTGGTTGTTGCGATCCTAAGTATAGATTTTTACCCTTCTTTTGTGAAGGGTGGAAAGCCATAGTTTTATGGATTCCCTTTATCCCTTGCATAAACGCTAACAACCGATGCATGGTGATTGCTCTGTGTTGCTGGGTTGCTTGGAATAGAAATTGTACTGCCATCTTTTGACTGTAAGGAGAACTACACCTTTAGAGTATCCGCTCCTCTATTAAGTCACTGTATTACGTAACCTCTTTTAATCCAGTGAATGAAACAAATACATTTCAATATGGAAACAAAAGATGTTCAGCACGGTCAATGAGCTGAGCCCTTTACCAAAAGCAATCTGGTTTGAACGTACCCACAAGAAGGTCTGTAATTTTGGACAATCACATAATACTCAAGAGAAAAACATCAGACTTAAATGGGACTTCACGTACCTTACTAAACTGCTTGGAATCAGCTCCACTATTACAGCTCCATGTTTCCTCTGGCATTTCCAGTCTGCATAACTACAACAGTGTTCAGTTCTCAGACAGATCATCATAGGTCAGAGCTGGTGCTGATTACAGACTCTTTGATTTTCAACAGTTCAACAGTTTTTACGTAGACCTATTTAGAAGTGAAGGACGGCATGACTTTCTAAGATGCATAGTAATCTATATAAAATTATTTCAGTTCCTAGGGAGAAGGTGTCACATACAATTAATTGTCCTTGTTGAAGTCTTAGCACCCTGAAAAGAAAGCATTAGAATTTAGGGTGTGCATTATAGCTCATGTGCTTTTGTAGTGTTTCACCACTTTTTAAATTCAGGGCAAAATCTTGGCTTCATTGAAGTTAATAGGACATTTGCTACAGGCTACTGTGGATGAAAGCCCAGCTCCACTGCATCTAAGAACTGGATCTACAGTCTGGAAAAGAGCAAAGGAGAAGACTCTATAAAAACAGTATGCAGTTTTAAAGAGCTCTCAAGTGTTTTTACATATGTAGAAATGCAAAGAAGTTGGAAACAGTACATATATACAACCAGGCCAAAGTGAAGGCAGGTGTTATCTTTCACTTCTTTCATTAGCATAGTTCCACTAACTTGCAGATCCTCTGGTATAACTGAAATTATATACGATGATAAAGAATGGAGCTACTAATTCAAATAATTTTTGTTGTTCTCAGCTGTAATGTTAAAGAGCAATTTTATTACAAAGGAATGATCAAGGATCTTCACAGTCACGTTTCATTTCGACCACTAATCCACATCCATTCCATAAGAGACTTTTACATACCATAGCACAGCAGTGGCTAACCCCTTCACGCTGGGCAACCAGTGCATGTGTTTAACTTCTACACCAGCTGGACGGAGGTAACATTGGACTGCTGAATAATTCAACAAATTCACATGGTATCAAGAAAAAAAAAAAAAAAGACTTTCTACATCCCCCACCCCTCAGCAGCATTGAAAGCAATGCTCCAACTCTCTTAACTACACAGAATCTACTTTTATCCTGGGTATACTTAAACAGAGCAAAACTCTTTTTCTGGCATTAGTAACAATGCTTTAGGTGCTGCACCTAAGCAGAAAAAAGTCTCCATTTTTACCTTTGGGTTCAGAAAATAACATATCATGGTATTTCTCAAAGTCTGAGGATCCTTGATCTCAAATCTACTTCCTCACCGAATACATTTGTTACTGGCAGGTTGAGCCTCAAGAAGCAGTGATGCATTAAATTTCTAGTCTGCACTCAGTATTAGAAGTGTTTGTCTATAAGGATATGTAGGCAGCTAAGTACCACACAGCTGTTCCCTCTATCCTCCAGAGTAGAATGGGGGAAAGAACTGGAAAAAAATAGTAAACCTGTGGGCTGAGATATAGATATTATTTTCCCTTTTCTGTCCTTCTAAAATAGATTATACATACACAAAACAAGTGATGCAAAATGTGATTGCTTACTGCCTGCTGACTGGCGCCTAGCCAGTCCCCAAGCAGTGGCAGCCCTCCAGCCAACTACCCCCAGTATTATTGTACCATATGACATGGAACGCATCATATGGTACTAGTCCTGTATGATAAAAATTAAAACTGACCTCTAAGAAACTGTTGCATTAAAAGAAAACACGAAGAGAGTGTCTGAATCCAAACAGAATTCTAAGAAAAGCCTGGGCACCTATCGGAGAGAGGTAACCCCTAAACAGAGTTTTCATTAGTGATATTTAAATCCAGAGCAGTGTTTTTTGTCTGAGAACTGGATGCCAGCCATAAAGCACCAAACTGACTCTTTGCTAGGCAGATATAAAGACTTGTTTCTATTTCTTTTGGCTTGTCTCTACCTACTAACTTTGTTGTTTATGTTTGGTTTATGTAGGTAGATTATTCTTCCACTTTTATCTTCTGGGGGATTTTAGGTTAGCTGGCAATAATTAAAACATTCCGCTCTCTGGTGGGTGTGGACGATCATTAAGACATGGGGATCGGATCACTTCTCAGAGTGCCAACGTCTTACTGCAATACTGTCATACAGAATCAAGAAAAGGTAAGGATGGCCTCCTTCTTCTAAGCTGCTTTGCCTGGCTGGGAAACTGGCAGTGTAGGGGTCACTGAAAAGACATCCCCACTGATTTACATCAGCTGGAGACATTCCAGCATGCACAGTAACAACGGGAAGAATCCAAGGAGCTTGCTTATCACTCAGACTTCGTCAATGATTCATAATATTACTCCACCGTGGCTAGGCAGCACCAAGTGGGACTCAGGTACACAGACGTGCATTCCTAAATCAGAAAGATGGTACTGAAAGCTCCTGCTGCTTACCCAGCAACAAGGCACAGACAAGAGATGCTTCCAACTCTGAAAGTGCAGTCATCAAACACAAATCCACTACAGGACAAAACTGCAATGTAAGCAGTAGGTGCCCTCATTAAGGGGAATTGTTAGCTTCCTTACTATATTCTTTCCTAAAATTATAAATATAACACAAACATCCAGACAAACAAAAAACAAAGATCTGAAAGATCATGTATTTTGGGATTCATGAGTTGCAGTTATTTATGCATTCTGCATTGTGTTTGAATGAAGGAAACTTCTTTTGAAAGTCCAAAACTGCTAGTTACGATACTCAAATGAAATATTTGAGGTGACATTCCCCATGTTCAGAATAGGGATTCTTTCTATTTCATGTGGAAACTGGAATTAGACCCCAATTGAAAAGATCAGTCCAATCAAAATAAAAACTACTTGCATAGAAAACTGATCCATGAAATAGCATTGTCCACTACACAGGCAATACAATATTTCATTATTTTTCATTTTCACAGAAATTATTTCCATGTATTCAATTACAGGCTAGAGTGAATTCTGAGATGCCTCTGCATGCTACAGCATGAAACTAATAATCTACATTTGATTCTAGATGCCCTGCAGGTCTGTGTTTTGTCTCTTCCCCCATTTTTCTTCAAAAACATGGGCTTCTTTTTGAAATGTATTAAAACCACCTGCTTTATGCATATGTTTTCAAGCTTTTATTCTACACCAAAAATACCCGGAAAACAAGATGACAGCACAAGTAAATATCTAAAGAGATACTTAAAAAAAAAAAAAAAATCAGGTCTGGCAGTATATTCTGATAAGTGCCAAAGGGTTTGTGGAATAAACTCCATTTGGAAAGTTTGAGATAAAAGAATCCAGCTGCTTTTGAACACCAAATGCACCACTAAGAAGTCTCTAAAATTGCAGAAATGTCTCCAAATCAACAAAACATATCATCCTCCCACACAAAACAAGAACAATGGCAACAAAAAACCCACAAAACATTCCTATTTAGATAGACTTCAGTGCTAGCTGAAGTATGTCTGTTGTCAAAAGTACACACAAAGCACAAAGGGATGATGGATTTTATGTTGCTTCAGGCTATTCCAAAGCTAAGCAGAAGATGGAAGTAGAAAAGGAACCAGGCTGAGACACATGATGGCTGGAACCCTCTGCAAAAGGTTTCTATCCATTTGACTAGAGTATTTAAAAGACTGCAACAATGAACATGAGTTCCTGGTTTAGAGCTTGATTCAACATTCACTGAAATCAACTGTGGCTTTCTACAACTTTTAAAAGGTCTTTGGATCAGATTTTAAAAGAACAAGATCCATCCATTTTTGTATCCTTACTTCCACTGTGAAAAACTTAAAATTAAAAGTTTAGGTGTAACTTGTTCAAATCATTCATGACATGTAGTACACGGAAGCATATGCGTGCAAAACACACTTCTAGCAAACACTGAGCCTAAGACAGAGACTAGCTCCTTCACTGGAATGGTAGAAAATACTTACGGAGGAGCCTGCAGAAATGACAACACTGCTCTTTAATTCTACAGAGATTTTGTATTTTCAGACTGCCATCCCTTGTCATCTCCAAAAGCATATCTAGTATAGTAGGTTCCTAGCTCTGCTCCTCAAGGAGGCAGCCCTTTGGCAGAAATTAATGTCCTGTATAATTCACCTGCTTGTGTGACTGCACTCTAAAACAGTGCTAAAAATGGATTGGTCCTGCTGAAATGCAAACATATTTTATTTCATTGTTTAAATGGACTGTTTCCCAGATTTAGTTTTGAAGCCAGTCACACCAGCATACATGAGAGTAAGGTAACCTCCACTAAATGAAGACAAATGAGTCACTGGAAGCTACTGAGAGAACACTACACTGGAATACAGCATGGGTGTTCAAAAATCCAGCCAAGATTCTTTACAGAGAGTCCTCTCTGCAGATAAATAACCCTCACAGGTAACAATTTCATGAACTCTGATACAACATGAAGAATCTGTTGACTGAAAGTCCCTAGCACCTATCCTTATCTTCTGATATCAGTTGCGTGAAGTTTTGAAACTCACACTTCAAGATGTGAATTTCCAGGTGTCTAAAAAGCTAAAAATAAAACCTAAGCAAAAGCAGGTTAATAACTCTGCAGTGTGAAAAATAAACATAAGTTTATTATAACATAAGTTACTGTTTCTAAACACCAGTCATACAAAGAATGTAAAATTTGGCCTACCATAAATGTCCATTCCCTCCTCCCCCCCCC
>JACDJE010000063.1:1131361-1198988 GCA_016647715.1 Pavo muticus
TTTTTTTTTTTTTTTTTTAAATCAGGTCTGAAACCAGCTTATACTGACAGGAAAAGAAATTGAGAAGGTTATCTCCCACTGACCTGTCAGCTTCTTCCTCACAAAAGCACTGCAGCTCCAGGGTTGAACAGTCTTCAGTTATAAATCTCAACATCTCTGTAAACATCCACATGATGGTTCATCAATTACCCTTCCATCCTTTCTGTCACCATTGACTGTTTGAGGAGAAATTCCTGAGCAGATCTGTTTGTTGGCTTCACTACAAAATGACTTTTCTGGAATGACGTCTTTTTGTTGTTGTTACACGCCTAGGAACAGAATGAAGAAATACAGCCTGGTTGTAATTATAACCAACTGCCTAACTAGAGGTATTCTCCTCCATTTTCAGCAGGCTTTTTGGTTTTCTTTCACAACCAGCCCAGGCCAGTACACAGAAATACCCCATGATAACTTTTTAGAGCAGCCAGATATACATCACATCACAGGGACAAACCTTACATATTTTCAAAGGGCAAAGTTTAGTCTGCTCATTGCCTCAATTCTGTCCATGTAAGTGAGACGTTATTTCCAGTGGTACTGAAGAACAGTTCAACTAGAGGCTGTGACTCACATGAGTCACCTGTCAGCCCTTTCAAGCAAGGTTCTTTTTTCCCCTCTACAGCAGGTAGCTTCACACCATCCTGACCGAAGGGCTTTGATGCATATAGCAAAGAAATCAGTAGAAGTGTGTGTTGAAAGGCCCATCTGTAAGTCAGAGTGGAAAGATAAACTGCAAGAAAAGAACCCATGGCCTAGAGGTGATTCCCATATTCTCATTTACAAGACCTTACACAGCCTTGATCCATAATCCATGCCCTTTTAATCCTCCTTCTCCTTTTGCATCCGTGAGGAATTGTTATCCTTTGTCTTATACAGAGGTGGAGCTGTGAATGTAGGGAGATCAAATGTTTGTCAAGTGCTTCACCTACATGTGGCAGCATTACAACGGCAGCTTTCCATGACTACATTTCTCTGTGAGAGCAGGATTATTTTCCCCAAGCAGTAGGCATTTGCCCACTAACTCTTATCATTATAGAGCACTTGGAGATCTTCAACTGCAGACAAGAGCAAAGTACCACGGTACTCATTTTAAAATACAAAAGAACCTTTGCTCTCATTTCAGTGAAACTCATCCACGTTTGCAGTTTTTTAGGTTCTTCAAGGATACCTCAAAACCTCTGATTACAATACTTTTTGTTTTAGAGTTACCACAGTGTCCCCGTGTAACGTGACGCAAAGCACAGCAATGACAGCAGAGCAGCAAGGTCCCAGGCTGCAGCAAGGACAGATTTGCTCAAATCACAGAACCATAAGGTTGGAAAGGACCTATAAGATCATCTAGTCCAATCATCCTCCTATCACCATTACTACACACTAAGCTACTAAACCATATCTCGTAGCTCCTCATCCAGATGCCTCTTGAACACCACCAGGGACGGTGGCTCCACCACCTCCCTTGGCAGGCCAGTCCAGTGCCTGACCACTCTTCGAGTGAAAAAGTTTTTCCTTATATCTAATCGGAATCTCTCTTGGCACAACTTGTGGCCATTTCCTCAGGCCCTATTTGTTGCCTAGGCGAAGAAACCAACCCCCCCCTCATCACAACCTCCCTTCAGGAAGTCGTAGAGCATGATGAGGTCTCCCCCAAGCCTCCTCTTATCCAGACTGAACAATACCAGCTCCCTCAGCCGCTCCTCATAAGACTTGTGCTCCAGACCCCTCACTAGCCATAGGCACAAAAATAAAGGAAAGAAGCTGCTTACCTTTAGAAGGCCTCAGGTACACAGGAAACTCCAGTGAGATTCCATTACCTCCACTGCCAGCCCTTAAATGAGGTCTGGGAAGGGGTGGATCCTGGCTTCACCCCTTCTGCTCACTCAGGTACATTGCATGCACCTGAGCTCCCCTGGGTTGGCCCTGCCTTCCCACCAGGTGCTCAATCACTGCTTCAGGCAATGACTTAGCATTTCTGCTACACCCAGAAAGGAAAAACACAAAAACATCTGCCAAAGAAACCTCCTATAAAACATCACCACAAAAATTAATCATTTATTTAGGACTTGTGGACCCAAATGCTGCTTAATGAGACAACCCAGACAAACACTACAAATCAATAAGTTAGTCCCACAGTATTCTTTCCTCTGCAACAAGCCAGCTAAAGGTTGTGCTCACAAAGATGTGTCTGTTTAACCTGTGACATGGGTGCACAAACAAGACAAACACAAGAGAGTGAATAGAAGAAAGCAGACGAAATGATTTTGTGAGGATCTAGGCAGAATCCAGCTAAGATAATTAACAGTAGGAAGAGTTCTTCTCTTAAGAAGGGCCAGTTCTCATTTCAAATTAGAAATAGTAAAACTGATTCATAATATTGTGAGATCAAAATGCAAACAGAAAGATATGCAATGGAAATTAACAATCCTATCTCACTACACATGCATTATTCAAGGAAGGAAAAACTGAGCTCAAATCTGTGCTTAGCTCCTCAGAGCGTTTGCTGGCAAATACATATAAACTGAGTGAAAATGTTTAGGGATTTGACATTCATTGGCAAGGAGAAAGCTCATCATCTGCATTCCTTACAGCTGCTGATACTCAGCCAACACACCCCTACTCTGATGTCAGTGGTCTAAACAAGGGCCATACCCTAGCTGATGGTTTAATCCCAGGAAATCTCTGTTGAATTATTAGCTGAGGCTCCAACTTCCACAACTACATACTGCTCCTCAAGCAAACGGAAGATTTCCTAGTTTCCAATTGAGGCGGGGAGGATTCTGCAACCATTAAACCCTGCTCAAAAGTCTAAACTTACTTTCAGTACAAGACTTTTTATTTATTTATTTTTTACACATTTTCACTGCCAGTATAAGCCCTCAGCCAAAGGAACAGAATTGCCCAGTCCTTTGGGTGATAAGAACTGGGTTGTATCAATAATTATCAAATATTATTGGCTGGAAAGCTGGTCTGTTCCGCTTTCAGTCTCTTGTGGATATAATCACTTTTATATAAATGGAAAACTTGTTTATGACTCATCTGCCTGTATTACCAGGTGCATTTTTCAGTTCAGTAGCCAGGCGTCCATTTTGTGGGCTGCTAAGCGATTTACACTGATTGAGTATGCACTGTGTGCAGCTCTTGCAAATTTTACATGCTGGCCGTACAGAGAATGAACACATGCTGCTCCAAATAGCAATGAACCCAATTATCTAAGCCCCTAATGCCCAGTAAAGAAGCCAGAAATACAGCTGTTGCTTCACTACCTTGAAGAAACATTTGCTGTTTTGATTTCAAACTACTGTACATTGGAATAAATGACAGATTTATATTAGTGAAGAACTAGTCTACGAGTTGAAACCACTTATTTTAATAATTGTTAGTTTCTTGTGCTCCAGAGCTTGTATTCCGGAGCAGGGCCTCACCCCAGATGCAGGAAAGCAGACAAGAATCCAGCTACTTCATGAATGTGAGTGACTTATGAGATGGAGCCACAAGGATGAAAAGTCCCTTCTCTGAACACATTCCAGGGCCTCAAAGTCTTTCTTATAGTAAAGGACCAAAAACTGAACACAGTACTCAAGATGTGGCCTCACCACAGCTTGGTACAGGGAGCCAATCATCTCCCTGGTCCTGCTGGCACCACTATTTCTAATACAAGCCAGGATGCCATTGGCCTTCTTTGCCACCTGAGTACACTGCTGGTTCATGTTCAGCCGAGTGTCAACCAGCATCTTCAGATCCTTTTCCTCTGCACAGTCTTCCAGCCACTGCCCCAAGTCTGTAGTGTTCCTTGGAGTTGTTGTGGCCAAAGTGCAGGACCTGGCACTTGATCTTGTTGAACTTCATCCCAGTGGCTTCAGCCCAGGTATCCAGCCTGTCCAGATCCCTCTGTAGGGCCTTCCTACCCTCAGGCAGATTGACACTTCCTCCCAACTGGATGTCATCTGCAGCTTACTGAGGGTGCACTCAGTGCCCTCATGCAGGTCATCAATGATATTAAATAGGACAGGCCCCAGTACTGAACCTTGGGCGGCACCACTCATGGCCAGATGCCAGCTAGATTTATCTCAAGTCACCATCACTCTCCGGGCCCAGCCCTCCAGCCAGCTCTTTACCCACCAAAGAGTGTACCTGTCCAAGCCAGCTTCCCCAGAATTAGACTGAGAGAGACAGTGTTGAAGGCTTTGCTGAAGTCTAGGTAGACTACATCAACAGCCTTTCCCTCATCCACCAGGATGGTCACTTGGACATAGGAGATGTGGTTGGTCAAGCAGGACCTGCCTTTCATGAACCAACACTGGCTGGCCCTGATTCCCCAGTTGTCTTGTACATGCCTTGTGATACCACTCAAGATGATCTTCTCCATAACCTTTCCAGGCACCAAGGTCAGGCTGACAGGCCTGTAGTTCCTCAGGTCCTCCTTATGGACCCTTCTTGTAGGTGGGAGTCACACTGGCAAGCCTCCAATCCTCCAGACCTCTCTGGTTGACCAGGAACACTGATCAGTAGTGGAAAGGAGCTTGGCAATCACCTTTGACAGCTCCCTCAGCACCCTCAGGTGGATCCCCCATCTGACCCCATGGACTTGTAACAGTCTAGATGGAGTAGAAGGTATTGAACTGTCTCCACCTGAATTATGGAGGGTTTATTCTGCTCTGCATCCCAGTCTTCCAGATCTGGGGGTTGAGTACCCCAAGGATAACTGGTCTGACTATTAAAGACAGACATAAAGAAGGCATTGAGCATCTCAGCCTTTTCCTTATCCTCAGTGGTCACATTCTCCACCATATCCAGTAAAGGATGGAGATTCTCCTTAGCCCTGCTCTTACTGTTAACATACTTGCTAAAAAAAAAAAAAGTTGCCTTTTACTACAGTGGCCAAGTTGGGTTCAAGCTGGGCTTCTGCCTTTCCAATTTTCTCCCCGCATATCCTAGCAACTTCTTTGTACTCTCCCCGAGTTGCCCGCCCCTTCTTCCACAGAAGGTAGATTCTTTTTCTCCCAGAATCTCAGCAAAAGTTCCCTGTTCATCCACGCTTAGAAAAGATTAAAAAAAGATCAATGTGATTGAAATTTTACTCCTCTACTCCTGTTCACTAAGCGCATTATAAAGACCAATGGTTAAATGGCTTCCTAGTCCAGTCAATAATGAAATCACTGCCCACGGTCAGCAAGATTTTAACTACTATTCTGGGCTCTGAGGTATATCCACAAGATCATTTGTCACTAAAAATCACAAAGGGTGAGGCACCCCTCATACACAACACCAAAGAAGACTTGAGATATTTCTATGCTAAGCAACACAACTGATCCAATAAACAAAGCCATAACATCTCTTCAGAAAAAAAAAAAGCAAACACTTTTGCATGTAAAAATTATCTATCTTCAAAAAATCTCAAACTTTTTTTTTTAAACAAATGTTCATGGATGAGGCTTAAGCATATTTTGGAATCTAAGATGGCTGTCTGTACCTATTCATTAGTTTTGGGAACTGGAAATGGAACATACCACGAAAATACAGATTCCCCAGTTAGCAAAACGCACTGTATTTCAGCTTCAACTGAACACAATAAGGCAAAGCAGAAAGAAATTAATTACAAATCTCCTGTCTACAAATGTGATTTGTGGATTCAGTCTGTATTCCTTTTTCTCTAGAAAGGCAGATAAGGTACTTCAGAAGATCATTTCAGAGGCCGGTGTATCCACCTATTCTTTCTTGTGTTCTGCATCTTTCAGACTACTCTCTACAGTGGCTAGATAGGAGGATAGGAACAGATGGCTGTTTGCCCTGATAACTGTGTCTGCTCCTAATCAGATTAATTGGTTAAATCCCAGTTAAAGATTACAGCTTGGTAAAACGATACAGACAGTGTTCAGTCACTCTTCACAGTCCTGTAAAGAGATTAAAACACATTTCTATAAATAAAAATTGTTTCAATACATGTTAAGGGCTGTGCAAAACATTGCTGGAGCATAACAGTATATGCCCCTCAAGAGTACAGTTTTAAAGGGCATAAAATTAACATAAAAATGAAGGTCAAATGGAAGTTTAGAGGCATGAGCCAGTCATGAGGATGACTAGGATATTTGACAGAACATAATCATGATTACTTTTTGTTTAACCAGACCTTTGGCATCAAGCAGCTCGTGAGAATTAGGAACTGCAGCATTATCTAATATCATACCTCTTCTAAACACGCTGACAAGATATTGGCCTTTAGAAAAACTGGGAACATGCCAGAAGACTGAGCATCGTGCCAATACTCACTGAAAAGGAAAATCTCTTGACCTCAGTAATTACCTTCAGTACAAGACAAGAGAGTGACAAAACCATGCAATGCAATCAGTAAAGAATGAAAGGAAGGGAACATAAGCACAGGTAGTCTACCCAATTAGATGGAAAACAGACCTGACTCATAAACCTGATTGCATCCCCTGAGACTGCAGTATGGATTGCTAATGGTAATTGTGAAAAAGTAACACCTTTAGCAGCGTATGTGACATAATGTTGCATGATACTCTATTTTAACACAAATTAAAGTACAACAAATGGATTAAAAACTCACTAACTGGCAGAGCTTCCAAAGATAGTGGAGAAACATGATCAGGTGTGAAAGTTTCCAGCAGAGTTCTACAGGGTTTCATTCTGGGTATATAGCCCATAGAGGCTACGTAAAGATTTTGGGGTTAGGCAAAATTAACAGATTTACAGACATTTCTGTTGAAAGCAACATGAGTGATGTAATTCTACTGTGCTGCAGAACAGAGAAAGGGAGTAGCACTGGAAGAGGAGCTCATTTCTCAAATATTTGATTAAGGACTGGGGAAGAAGCAGAAAGAGACATGAAGAAGAGTTCAAGAAAATGCTTGGTAGAAGAGGCCCATGGAACTTCAGCTGTTCAGGCTACTAGAAGAAAGACAAAGAGATGTGATAACATTACATAAGCCCTTTGCAAGGAGAAAATGGTGATTTTTTTTTTTTTTTTTTTTGAGAGCTCTGCAATAAAGCAGAGAAACACACAAAACCCCAAGTGTTCAAGCCAAGCAAATTCAAACAAAATTTTAATCTGCAAAGTGATTAACCTGAGTAGCAAAGTACTTGGGGGAAGATTTTTCATCTGTGCTTGGTGTTTTCAAACCAAGACTGGAAGTCTTCATGAAGAACAGAAGTGTTAGTCTGACTCCAGATTAAGAAGAAAAACAAAACTAAAACTGCCAAAATCAACAGCTTCAGCTGTGGTGACAAGCCAGCTGTTGACTTCAGAGACCTTGTGATCCTTCTCACTATAGAATCATTAAGGTTGGAAAAGACCACTAAGATCACCTAGTCCAACCCTCAACCCATCACCACCATGCCCGCTAACCATGTCCCTCAGTACTGATATCCAAGACTTCTATCAGACAACCGCATCCAGCTAAGACTTATCTCCCACTACAAATTCACAGGTTTCTCCACGTACCTTTAAGAGGTGTAATGAGCAGGCATGGCCATTTTTGATCTGTCTAACGAATGAAAAAACAACATTTTCAAGCTGTCACCTAAAAACCTGGTGAAGCACACATTGCTCACATCCACTTACCACGTACGAATAGCTACAGTACATTCCAAGCGCTTGTATCTCCTCTCAGTCCTGACCTCATCTCTTCTGCTGCTAAACGATGCACAGTTTGCTCCAGGCCAATACATATGTTCCACACTCCCTGCCTCTTGCAATCAGTGGAACAGATGCATTTACCCCTTTCTATTTTGTAACCTAAGCAGAAATCCCAGGATCACACTAAAATGAGACACTTTATTAGATCATTCTCTCCTGTAACTTGGACGTTACCTCTGCCTGAGTGGCTGAGAAAACCTCTCTGAGAAAACAAGAGCACACCCTGCACATTCTTTATCCACAAACTGCTGATTTTTTTTTCCCCCCTACAAAAACAACTTGTGCATCTTTACACAGACCAAACAACAGGCTCTCTCAGCTCTTTGTAGAGATACACTCCCTTCGATTTTCTCCGTCCGTGAAACAGGTGCAGGGTTAGATTGCCGCTCTCGGGTGCAGCTGATAACTCGGTGCTCATCACGCAGCGGCACAGCAGAGACACAACCCCCGTCCCACAGCAAGGCGCCAGGCCGCAGCCACGCAGCGGGAAAACGGTAGCCATCCCCGCGGGGCCCGATGGAGACCTCTGGCGCCACCCAGCGGGCGCCTCAGGTCACTGCCGCCGAGGGAGTCCAGTCAGCCCCGGGGGGCTGCAGCCCAGCAGCAGCGCCGCACAGGTGGCCACGCACAACTCCTGGGTGAAGCCTGTCCCTTCCTTAAACAAACAGCAGCAGCACACAGGTGTTTTGATGAGCTCAGCTAATGCCATCTGCCACCCGTTTGCCCGCTGCTAAACCGAATTCCCACAGGTACTCCCCTTCTGTCAAACAGAGAAAATTCACCTAGCGCCAATGTTTTTAGATCTAGCTCCCAACCCCACTTTGACCAATAAATAAATAAATAAATAATATATTAAAAAAAGACAAAGGCAGCCCCTCCTCTGCCGCCAGCTGTGAGAACTAGGCCTGCAAATTTGCTACATGATTTAAAAAAACGCAATTTTATTTCAAGAGTTCCTGCCAAAGCTTAGTGGTAGCACCACACCGGGGTGGGCTTAACAGAGAGACACAATGAACTCCTTAGATGCCTTTGGACATACCACCTCCTCCAACCACCTAACTGATAGAAAGAACTAATTGAAAGCTTTTTTTTTTTTTTTTTAATATCACAGAGGTGCTGCTTGTAATAGTTTAACACATTTTTTGATGTAATGTTCAAATCCCTTATCTTGAATCTCAACATATGTAGGAACTAAGCCATAAAATCTAATTGTGCCTAAAGTGCATACTTCAAACTGAGTCTGGGCTGACTCCAGTTTTCTGCCCTTCCACCCAAGAAGCACACACCTTCCATCATCTCTTCCTAGTCCTTGTGCTGCTTTCCCACCTGCAGCACCAGCAGTCCAAACCCTTCCTTCATCTCCATGGTTCTTCCCACTGCTGTACACTCCTATCCTCCTAAGTTACAGGCTCTCTCTGGCACAGCTTTGTTTAGGTCTTGTTTTGATAACGATGAACAGATCATTATCCACAGGGAAGACAGCAACACAGTATTTCCCAGTTGTTTTGGTTTCTACAGCCTGTAATTTTCATGATGACAGGGATGTTCTTTTTGGTTACCTGCAAAGTGATCCAGTAGCCTAATTGTATTCTTGGTTTCCTCTGACCTTCTCTAAGACTTTTCCTTTTTATAATCCTCTTTCCACATGCTGATAGTAGCATTTTTCTTAGCATTGCAGTTAAGTATTTGTTTTTTGATCTTTGTAAGCCTCTTCCCTCTGTGGAGAGGAACATAAATACATGTTCCAGAACACTCTGCCCTTCTCCACCACCTGTGGTACACTTTTTAATAAGCTATTTTTCTATTACTTAACTGCATCAGTGATCATTGCCAGAGACTGCTAGCAAAGGAGCTGTTTATCCACTCTCTCCCTTGGAAATGGCTGTCAATGGGCAAACATAGTTTGTACCCACACAAAACCTTTCTAGGTGGGCTGTGTGGGTGAACCTAGGCCCACATTCTTGCAAATACTTGTCGGCACAACCAAGTCACATCTTTACATTTAAGTATTGTCTTAAGATAACACTTCAGATAAGTGTATGTTTAAGATGAATATTGCCTCAATTTTACACTCTTAAAAGTGTATGGACCATCTTGTCATCTGCTTGTTCAGTGCTTGCCACTTTGGTGTCTCAGGCTACTAGAAGCGCCAGATACTCTGCCAACATAGACAGGTACTAACAAGTAGTAAATTGTCATATGGAAACCTCACTGTAAGGTTTTCTCGGGAGACAGGACACAAAATAGCATATATCCTACATACACAGGAGAAGTGCCGCAAAGATTGTTTTTTGTGTGTTCACTTTGAGGAAAACACAAGCGGTTTTGGGTCTGATTTTCAGAATTTTCAAGCCTGTATAATCCCCAGAATAGCCAGAGAGAGCTAAAACTCCTATACTTCTGCAAGCCCATCCACACGGAGAAGAGTAGCACTCTATTCCAATGCTGAACATTCTTCTAGACTCTGTATTAGAGATGGAGATCAGGACATTGATTTTGCTTAATACATGGCTTACAGTGCCATTTTAACACCAAAATCCTCCATCCCCATGCTTTTAAGGAATGAGGAGCTAGAGCCTGTCAAGTAGATTAGCCATATGTCAGCTCCTCAGAGCACACAACAGCAGAGCCATAGTTAATCTCAAACCTTGATCACAAGCCAAAGGGAACAATTATATAACTTAGAAATCTGAAAGGTGAATAGAACCAAAACAAACAAGAAAGAACAATCATCCTTACTCGCATGTGCACATTTTACTACAACTATTAGGCAATCAAGATTGTCATATAATTGGCTTTTTTAAAATTAAAAAAAATAATGATGGAAGGGTTGCAGTAATTAAAAAGCACAGACAAGACGTTGAAAGATGATAAATTACACACAGTGCAGATGAAGCAGTACCTTTACAAGGATTTATTCGCTTCTCCAGAATTTAGAGAATTGGGGGATTTGCTGTTTGTCTGTTCCTGACTGCTACGGATGGACAAGCCAGTGCCAATCTGGTCAGAGGGACACGTAGCCCACAGAGGGAATGAAGTATCGAACTAGAATATGACTTTTGAGAAATGGTATCAACCATTTCCGTGGGAGTGGGTATTTTCATTGGGACAGATTGCATGGGCATGTTCTGTGGCACATGTCTGAATCTGTCATGAACATCCAAAGCAAACTTCTAAAAACCAGTGGAAGGAGAAAAACGTCTTCTAGCATTATTTCTCCCACACTGTTAAAGGAGACGATGATACAATTTATTCATCTTGTTCAGTAGGACAGTGCCTAGGGCCCCTTGACACATGTGCATTTTTATGCTAGGCACGTAAAAACAGAACAAATTTCTGCCCCAAAAAGGCTTATACTCTTCCTGTACATAGAAACCAAATCAAGTAGCTGTGGAATTGAAATTAAGACGTTACTCTATAAAACACTTTGGGAATTATTCTAAGGGGAAGGTGTCTACTTCAGTACAGGAAATGCCAACCTTTCCACACCGTCTCAGAGCCATCCTCCAGAGATCTCCTAGAGAAACAGAAGTTGGCATCGCATCACCCAGGAATGTCACCACTCTGTACTGAATTTACAGGACCCTACCTGATCCCAGCGGATGATTTTCCGTAGAATAAAAACGCAGGAAGCTAATGGTAACCCTGCTGCTCCCAGGGTCCTGATAGCAAGGCTCCAAACCTGGCATGCAGTTGAATACTAGATATTTGGATATATGTTCTATTACACATTATCTATTGAGAAACAACACGTTGTTTGCAACTAACTCATTTGTATTCACAGCTTCCATTGGTCTTCTTTTCCTTTTTTTTTTTTTTTTGTTTTCAAAGATGACTTAGGTTGCACAGCCATCCAGCACTTACTTACACATTTCTGAATCCACTGCAGATATGTGGCACTGCTTCTCACTAGCATGGGCACATTATTTACAATAAATAATGCTAGTAAAAATAACACTTGTGATTCTTCTCTTCTTTTGCATCATCCAACCACTGAACAAAATAACCATCAAAGCTTCTTGGAAAGTTTTTTTCTAGCAGCATTCCACATTTAACAAAACTACCCATTTGCTCTGTGCCCAAGTTCTCAAGTTACTGCAGTGTAAGTGCTATGGTAAACTATAGCAGAGAAATGTCAGACTTGACATAATCTCTACTTCAACGTACATGTATGTATACACAAGCCTATAAATTAGGTCTGTGAGTTGTGTGGATGAAATCACAGATTATGGTCACTGTAACTGTGATTGTTTTTTTCACACATGATGTGATTTCAATGAGAATAACCCTTAGTTTGGATTAAGGAACCAGAAGAAAACAACCCAACCAAAATATTACTGAAAGAATAATACAGACAATTTTGTCTGTTTATCCTGTTTTGAACTGGAGACAAAATGGCTGGCAGGCTTTCTTACCAACTTAGACATCAACAGGAGGCAGCGAAGCCAAAGGATTGCATGCCTGCCTCAGACTCAGAAAACCTGTGCTCCACAAGCTCCGAGTGACATAAGGCATACTTCCCCGTGCCTCTCTTTCCTTTCCCACCCATTGCTTCTTTTGTAGATTGTGAACTCATCTGGATAGAAGCTGGCTTTTTAATTCTGTCTGTGTGCAACAGAGCCCTGATCTCAGTTGGGCCTCTAGGCACTGGGTTAATATGTATAATAACAGCATGGTACAAAAAACCAAAAGCATAACAGTTTCATGACAGAACGCATCTCAGATGAGTTAATGTGTGCAAAGCACTTTGAAGTTTAAAGGTACTGCTGCATGTGAAAGCTGAGCAGTACTTTCCTATGGATTTGTTGATCTTGAGGACTCAGGAAGCCACTCAAATTATGCCTCTCCTCAGCAAGGCGCAGAATGCAAATTGCTGCTATACGTGCTGATCTCCAGACTGAGAAATATGTCCAAGAAATTCTTACTTGAGGATGTCATTAATAAAGCCCACTTCACTATAAGCAAACATCCTCACTTTTTGCACCTCTCAATATTAAAAACGAGCATCCCTGGGGAAAAAATGCAAATAGGCTTTTCACAATCCTGCTGATTTTGGCATTATCTCTCCTCCAGTGCTTTGAGTCACTTGCTTTCTGGTTCTCCTACATAAATTGCCATGAGAAATACAAAAATTCAAAGAAGAAGAGTTACAGTCTGCCAACAGATTGACATGAATCTTATCCATTCTGGATCCCAGAGTTAAACTGACTCCAAGGCTCACTGAAGACAAACAAATCCTCAGCCAGGAATAAAAAGCATTTTGTGACTACTTCCAGGCTTCTTGGCTGGGTCCTTTCACAGGTCTGAGGCTGAAAGCCAACCCAAGCATTCCCCAGAGTGACTGCAGACCTAAACTGTTACTTAGGGTCATGGTTGATCAAGTTCACCACATCTCACTACCATTTACAGGGTTTTAGGAGCACCGAGCAGCCTATGTTAGGCTTACGGACCTGCCTCATGAAGGACAGCTAACAGTGGCCCAGGACTGAGATGCAGCACCTGAGCAAAATAGCCCCTGAAAGAGGGCGTAGCGGTTACAAGAGTAAAGGGGGGCTGCACAGAGGAGCTTTGTCCCTAAATTCTGCCTTTCTTCATCACTTCAACACTTCAGCACCATTTTGTGTACTCGTAATACATAGCAATCTGCACCAGTATGCCTACTTACACATCCATACATCCAAAAGGAGAAATCTAATTAAATAAGCCTGATGGACACCCACCAGCACCCACCCACGACCACAGCTGTCTTTCCAAAGACGATACCACTAGGTGGCATTACAATTACTCTCTGGCCATGTGCACAGCTGCAGCATCAGCTGCATTGCCTAAACCACAGGTTTAAACACGTTTCTTGCTTACCGGGCACTAATGTTGTTTCCCCGGCCAGTTGATACAGGGACAAGCTGTGGCGAATTGTCATTAAGAGGTTGCAAAACCCTACTCCCCAACCACACTGATTCAGCCTTAGCAGAGGATGATGTCAGTCCGGGTAGATTTGGCAGCCAGAAATGTGTTTGGGAAATGAAAGGAGGGGCTTCTGCATGCCATGCTTGTTTTAGGCTGGAAGGGCCTCATCTGCAATAGCTACTTTTGGTTATGTAGGGAACAGGGAACCTGGCAGCTTTTGAGCCTTCAGTGAAAGCCTGTGCTCGTTTACAGCCTCCCAGGAGCTGGGAGATGAGCAAGGAAGGAGCTACTTGCTTCCCGTGGCTGCCCCTCCAGCCTTTGTGGTTGCCCAGAGACAACAGTCCTGACTTCCAGATGGTCCAGTGACAGCACACTGGACACACAACTGTCTTGTCTTTCTTGGTGAGGGGTACAACAATGGAGAGAAATACAGGGAGTAAAGCAAGAACCCAGTCCTGCAGGCCACACAGCAGAAAGTTCAGGGAAATTACTTAATTTTGGGCACCTGTGGTAGCAAAATGGCTGTCAATCTACTCTTATGTGAGTGTGGTGACAAGAGGCTGAAATCCAAAGCTATGGAAAAGCACAGCCCTGGGACTCCCTGCCTGCAAGAGGGAACAGTGCCAGCTCTTTTTCACCCAGACCTCTTGCAGTGATTTGTCTCCATCTTCTCAGAGCCAGCAGAGCTTGGTGTACTCAGCTGCCCACAACAAAAAGGATTATCCCACCATAAAGGTTGTTCAAACCATTCAGTTTATTTTGCAAACTAGTTTACATATAACCATGTCCGTATCTAAACAAATACGGTGGGAGAAAATCTGTTTATAACTTCTTAAAGATGCTGTAAGCAGAGGAGACAAAGAAATGTGGAAATGAAGGGGGGAAGGGTAAAAGAAAGGCATTAGCAAATCAATTAATTGCAACACCAAAAAAATCGCTAGGATGCAGATTGTCAGGCTAAAATTGAATGACTTCAACTAGTAAATATTATGGACTGTGGTGAACAGGGAGGAGAATGTGAATACAGTCACAGCTCGTAACTTTTAACACTATTTAGGTTATTTGTTGAATTGGGAATAGGGATTAACTAAATCTGCATTACAGTGAGAGCTGTATGCACAGAATGAATATAAACTTCAGAGAAACTAGTGTGAAAACAGTCAGATCTTAAACTTTGCAATGCACTTACACAAATTACGTGTTCATGTGAGAACAAAAAAAAATAAGATGTCTATTAAATCATTAGATAAATCTGCAGGTACATTTTTTTCTGTCCAAGCCTAAAAGTACTACCCAAAAAGCAGCCTGGTTTTGTGTTCATCTTGTCAAAGGTGAATCTCTGTACCTCCAGAGATAGCATACAATTCCACATGTGCCTCATATAGTTACAACCTCAGTTTTCAGTAATTACAAAATGAATGATTTCTGCATCCCAGTTCTCTAAATGCAAATGCCTTCAGGCAAAGCACCATTAGCACACATTAATGGTACATCATACAAAGCCAGCAGTACAGTCACAGTTTTGTCCCTCGTATGTAAACTGTCAGAAGGCCACTTTCTGTCAAATGAAAAACTCCAAGATGCTTTTCAGTTCAAGCAAGTCAAAGCCTGCAGGTAAGGGTGTGGTAGGCTCACAAAAGTGTTGATGGTCAAGGTGTGTCTCCAGTGAGTCATTATTGTCGCACTGCTTAGCTCCATGGGACAGATGACATTTTGTAGCCGTATTAGCAAGCAGAAGTATTGGTGAGCCTTGCTACCTGCAGGCACTGGGGGGTTAGGTAACCATCCAGGGACTTTCAAGGAGCATCAAGGAGCACAGCTGGGCTCACTTGAAGGGCCAGAGCTCGAGGGTCATCACTTAAGAAGAGCTGGGCCCTCTGTGCCCTTCTCTGGTGAACAATTGTGAGGAGCAACGCAGTGGTCAGTTTCCAGAGTCTTGCCACTGTAATGAACAGAAATAGCTTTTTAAAATGCAACTTGATAATTTAACTTCAGAAAGCAAACTACTTACCATGGTCTAAATTTGGGGGAAAATAAACAAACAAAATGAAAACACACACACAAAATCTTTTATTTTCTTCTATTACTGAGCTTTAGGCAAATTGAGACAACACCCTTAGCCAGGGCAGCTCACCCTTTGGCTCGAGCTGTGCTACCCCACTGAGGCAGGTGGAAGCCCTTTGGCAGCATGGCAGTATGAAAGCCCTCAGGGCTGTCCTTCCAAGTGCACGGAGGCTCTCAGCCCTGGGCTCACCTTGCACTGCTGCCCACGCCCCAGGCAGTGCCCCAGGCCTGCTGGGACTCGTCTGCCTCCCACGGCCCTTCCACACCAGCCTCTTGATACAATTCACCATGATTTCAGCATTGAACACAACGATGCCGTGTTTTTCCCTTCCTCTCTGCCTTGTCACTACCAGGACTGGCTCCTGCACTTACAAAGCAGCCTTGTGTCCTCCCAGGACATCAGAGAGGCCGTTTAAAAGCCCGGCCTCTATCATTCATTGTTTACAGCCAAAACTTCAGCTTTGAGCTGAGATCAATGCAGTTGCTCGAAGTGTTGGAAAATGTGCTCAGTTACCACCAGCCTTCCTCTCATTTGTATTCCTCTGCCATGTGCTTCAGCTCCAGGCCACAGGCTGGAGCCTCTCAGTGCAGATGTGCCCAGCAGGTGCTAATTCTCTCTCCTGGCTGGGAATCTCCTGGGGTGCCTGCCCTTACCATGTCCAAAGACCCCAAAACAAGATGAGAGGCGGGGGGTGGTAGGTGCTGCAGCATGATATACTGCTGCCAGAAGCCACGTGCCCTGCCACAGACCATTCCCACCAGCATTCATAAGGAGCTAGGGAGCAAACAGCGAGCCACAGATACGCTTGTGGCTGAAGGGGTAAGGTCAGCTTAGGCAGCATGTTCTGGGAGCAGCTCAATAGTTCAACATCACTCATAAGAAAATCAAACAAACCTTTGCACAAACAGAGCTGGTTCTCTGGCAGCTCCTTGAGGCAGCTACCAGTGTCGCTCCCAGGCTGGCACAGGGGCCCCCGAGGCCACTGCAGAGCATGTGCCATGATGCTGGTAGTCCTGGTGCCTCCACTGATCCTGTCCCTGACAGAAAGCGGGCAGGGGGAACACAGCCCCACACTGATGTGAGACAGCTGGGGTGAGAGCAGAGATTAAAGCTGCCCATTTATGTAAACTGCCTCCAAATAACAAATGCAAAAGCAGATGCTTAGATGCAGAATTGTAATACCAGTTTCAGTCAGGACTGGTGTGTAAAACGAATTACATACATGCCAAATTTCAAACAGAGTTAATTAGGACAGGCTGAATTCTGCCCACATCTTAATGACCTGAATAGATTATCTTCTCCCTCCTTGCTACCTTGAGCAAGCTTACTGGGGACTGTAGCTACAGAGGTTTTCACTTCGTTTTGAACCATAAAACACAACATCAGCTCCATGCACAGAGCTGGGGGCCGATGATGCACTGCTGCATCTGAGGAGCTCTGGGGATTTGCAGAGACAAACAAGGAAACAACAGGGGGGGACACGCTGCTCAAAATGAGTGCTTCTACAGTGTTTCTCAGCAACCATTACAGGGAAAAAAAAAAAAAGAGACAGAATAAATGGAAGAAGGATTCAGTGTAGGAATGCTAATTGGATGGAGTGTTTCAACAAAAGCTACGCTGCCCACCTCACACAGATTGGCTTTGCCAGGCACTCACTGTCCTTACCGTGGGTAAATAATCCCATGCCTGCACACCTTGGGGCGAGTGCATTTTTCATGGGTGAATACAGATTTTCCAAATGATCAAGATAGGCTAACCGGGAGTAGGAGACTTGATTATACAGCAGGGCTGTTGAATTTCCACGGAGGCCAGGAATGCTGTGTCGCAGGTATGCACTGCTGTCACCTGTGTTTCCACAACTGGTTTCCAAAGGTGATTTTTTGCTTTACAGTAAACAGCCTTGGAGTAGCTCTGAAGATATACTCAGCCTGGAAAACAAAACAAAACATCTGCTTGGGAAGAAAATATGAGGTTTGGTAAACCTCAACAAGCAAAGCTGAATGTTGTTTATATCCTTGTCTGATTTTTCTCTGTAGATCTCATCCATTGGCTGTTTCCTTGTGCGGCAGCCAGTGTCCTTACAAGCCCAAGTCGACGTGAACATCCCTTCAAGCCCAGGGCAGTGCAGAGAAGGCAACCTGGCACAGTCCACGTCCCACCACTCTCTGCCAGGCAAAAAGTGCTGCCGTTTGTCTTCCCATGTCATTTTATTTTACTCTCTTTTATCCTAAAGCTCTGCCTGTGTTCTTTAATATAATAAACAAATCACAGTTCTTGCTTTACATATCGCCTCACATGAAATCTCTTTCCGGCACTTTGTCTAAAAAGCACCTATCAGACTGCTGCATTAAACAAAAATGAAGTCAAACTTGGAGTGCCTCTACCCAGAGCCCCGGGGTTTTACAGAACCTTCTTTGTGCTGTTTCTATTTCTGTCTGATTAAGCTATCTAATTCTCAAAGACTAAGCTATCTAAACTGACTGAGCACTGGAGCATTTAAAATGTAAATGCACTGAGCTTTAATCACAGCCTGCAGACTACCCCCTCTCTCTTTCCTCCTGCATATACACGGGGGCTATTTCCTTGCAATTTCTGGGCACTGCACCTGCACCTCATGGCATCTGTACATCCCACAGTTACCTGGAGCTGTGCAAATCACAGGGAAAGTGCCTTGGGGATCACTCATCCAGCAGAATAGAGAGCGAAGTGGAGGCACGTGTGCTGAGGCCCTTGCCCCAACTCCTCAGAGAGTACGTGGCAGTGTTGGGGACCTGGGGATTTCTTTCTACATGGGGGAAAACTCCCTGTGCTTGGGGTATTACAAATCCTGCATGGAGAACCCTGGGAGGGGAAGACACACTGTGTCTGGGCTACAGCTCTGGTCATGAGGGGAGAGCAGCCTCCTAAGCCACAGGCAGCATCTGCAGTATCAGCCGCACTAGGCCTCTGCTGGTTGCTGTCCCATTAATTTGCCTAATTGCTTTTGAACCAATGTATAGTTTCGGCACCTGAAGCATCCTGTGGCAATGAGTTCTGCCAATTAATTACGTCCATGTGAAAAAGACTTCCTCCTCAATGCCTTAAAAATATCTGGTCCATGACTTCATTTAACATCCCTTACATCTCGTGAGCAACAGCTCCCATTCTTCCTGCTATTCATCATGCCCTAGGCTCCTGCCATAGCCCCCAGCCCTCTCTTTTCCAGGCTGACATTGATGGATGGGTTCTCCTATCATAGAGGCTGCGTTGTGCACCTACAGATATTCCTGCCTCCCTGCATTTCCCCCAACAAACAGTGGGATCACCAGGAGTGCAATGCAGCCACCATCCCATGGCTGCTCAGTGGCAACCCCGGCCTTTGGGCACCCTGTAAAAATAATGTAAAAATGTTGTTGAGCAATGAAGCTGGCCGTGGCTACCCCAGGAGGCATGCTGGCCTGCTTCCCACATGGGCAGCCCCGTGCTAGCTCCGGATGGGATCACCTCCCAGTGACACCCACAGAACGCTGTTGTTTACCGGCATCTCCATCTGTAAGCCAGCAAATGATAGGTTCCTGCCCCAACATTTGTGGCTGGGATCACAGGGACAATGGAGGCAATATGTTCATTGGGCAATTAGAGGTGTTACATCAATTAAATGCTTGAGGGCATTCGCAATAGAAATACTGCAGATAGGAGAAGAAATGACCTCAGACAGGATCAAATACACAAAGCTAACTGCAGCCTGGGACTTCTCCCACAAGGCAAACAGGCAGCTCAGTCCCCGTGCCTGGCTTCACCACAAGCCATGTCTGAGAGAGGGCCCTACCAAACAGTGGGATCTGCAGCTGCAGCCCCTGGCTGAGCCGTGCTACCTCTGGCCTTTTGCTAGCTCAGCGTCTTATCCACCCTTGGTTCAGCACTGTTGGTTTCCCTTAGGCAGCACTACTGCTCCCTGCATGATGCTGCTCCAAGTATGGAAAAAAAGCGGCGTAAGCTCAGGGCTGGCACTGCACCACGCCAACGTGCCTGTGCTGCAGCTGGGTGGCTCCCGACAGCGCCAAGCTGCCGCTGACAGCTCCTTTCTCCAGCAGGTGAACCAGGTTAGTGCCAGCAAGGACCTGCCCGTGGTAAACCCCAACTTCTCTGCTGGGGCAGGGACTTTTCCTGAGGCTGCCAGCACAAACTGCAGCCCGAACCTCTTGTTTCATTAGCAGAAAGCAGTCACAAATCTCTGCTGCTCCTTCTCTCACATTGTTCTACAAAAGCTGAGTGAAACAAAGGAATTGTTGGCTCTGCAAGAGTTAGGCAGCTCTTCTGTTGAGCAGAGGATTTTGATCATGTCTTGTTATTTCATGTCTTTAGAATATTCACCAGACAAAGCAATTTTCCTGTCTCTGAGCAGTGCTAAGCTGTCAGGCTCCTTTTATCTGAGCAAAAGGTAGTGCAGCATCTTCCCCCTACACGGTGCTTTTTTGGGAAGAGAAAAAAGAAAAGGAAAAAGAAGGAAAAACACAACAACCCAACACCTCCCTCTCCATGATGGTCACTTAGAGGCACACAGTCTTCCAGAGAGAGCAAGAAGAAAATCGTGGCTGTTCATCGAAAACCCTCACACCTAGGAGCTGCTTGTGGCACCCAGCACAGTCAGCCCACTGGGTAACACAATATCAGGAGGTTCATTTAGCTGCTGGACCAAAATCCTATCCTGCAAAACTCACCCTCATTTGTAATGAAGCAGCAGTGGGGCTGAAATTGGGCCTCAGACAGGATGGAGAATGGGATGAAGGCTGGGAGCAGAGCAAGGAGGGATTACCCGGAGCCCTCTCCCACAGGCAGCAGAGACACTGCCCGTGTTGTTTCGTTAATTGCAGAAACAATGTGCTCTTTCACAGGCTGCAGGTGGCTTGGGGCATGGCAGAAAAGGGACATTATGGCTTTTCACCATAGCCTGCTTGAAAGGTTTGGAGCCCGATGCACAAAAAAGCCTTTGCTGAGGGTATAGCTGCTGCATCAAGTATCAGTGAAAGCTGCGTAGCTGCTGCCATGAATCTGATCGCTATAGAAAATGAATGGAAAGCATTAAGAGCAGCAAAGAGTATTTTGAGCTGCAGTGAACAGCATCCAATTCATCAGCGAACAGCAGGCCTGGGTCAGTGGAATAATAGCTTTGTTTGAAAGAAGTGTGGAAGAGTCTGCAGAGGCAGATGGGCAAAGAAGGAGCCAGAGATGAGAGCACTCCTGGATCCTAGCAAAAGGCCAGCATGACTGAGCACCCAAGGGTGCTGCTCTGCATGTGAACAGGTTGTGAGGGCCTTCTGCAGCCCTGGGCAAGGGAGACACAGAGGCTGGGATCCCAAAAGAAGCGTGGATGCACGGGATCAAAGCCTGCTCCCCAGCTGCCACCACAGAGGCACCACCCCCAGCACAACAGGAGGTTATCGCAGCGACAGTGACACATCCTAGGCTGCAAGAGGCTCTCAGAATGGGAAGGTGAGCAGGACCTGGCTTCCAGTGCACTGGAGGCTCCCAGATGCACTGCTGGATCAGAGGGACACTTGGGGACGTGTTCCATCTGCAGGGCCTTGGAGCGGGCAGCGCACATGACTCAGCTTTACACTTCTCTTGCATATAATCTACTGCAGTCCAGAGACAGGTCTGGGGATGCACCCATCCACTCTCTCTGCCGCAGTCCCACAGGACTCAAAATCCAAAGCACCATGAGGCTCAGTGCAAGCTTCTCAGTGCAGAAGATGCCCAAGAGCTGAGCTGCCTCATTTTTTGTTCATTTGATAATTTGTATCCTGTTTTATAGTTGTTGATGTTACAACTTCTTCAACATGAAAGATGGCAAGGCCCCTGCCTTGCAGAGCTTGCAGCCTAGTACAGACAGGTAAACATAACAAGTAGAAACATTAAACCCGAGCTAGGGAGGGGGGACAGGTTGAGGGAGTACGTTAGAAATTATCTTTGGCACATCAAAGAGCTGGAAAAAGTCCATCAGAAGAACCTTTAGGCTATTTATGTATTTCAGGTAGTAAGATAAAATCATGAATAATGAGTTCCTTCAGCCTCTTTGCAGAACCAGAGCTGAAGTAACGCTTACAGAGCAATGCTCGACTCACCTATGTCCTTCATATGGGGAACAAGGAACTCTCCCCAGGTTTACACTGCTGACTTTGAACCATTAAAGAACAGAAGAAGCACACCCAGCATTCTTCTCTATGCGGATCTGGTCCTTATCTGTAACAGCCACATGTGCAACTGCCCAGAACCACCAGCATATCTCTTTTCTTCTTACTTTTCACAGTTTGTTTTCTTAGACAGCTTATTCAGAACTTCAGTCAAAGCTCTCAACCCTTAGTCCCGCTTCCTCTCGCTATACCCAACCCATGCTATCTCCAGTAAAATGCTGCAGAGCCAGGCAAGCTGCACACCAAGGGAAGGAACAACTAGACCCAGCTACAATGCATCTCTTGTCATTGAAGAAACAGTGTATGCACAGGCCATTTCCACTAGTGCATCCCCACGCTGCTCCTCTGGCCAGGAAACAAAGCCCTGGGACCCATCCCTGGCAGGCTTTGGAAACCCTTTGTTGCAAAGCCCAGGAATTTAGTAGGGAAAAAGCAACTCAGATAACTTGCTTATGCTATACTGCTGGGCTGCAGGAAGCTCAGGCTCATGGGGCCTTGAGACAGCTCTGGTGCAGACTCAGGGAGGTTTCCAAGTTTATTTTTCTCATTTGTGGGGGCTCCCTCCTAAACAAGAGTTGAACAGACTGACACAAGGCACAAGCTCTTTCTGACACAATACAAAAATATGTCACCCAAGAAAGACAAACATATGTGGCAGCACTGTTCACTGTCTCACTGCCAAACAGATTGAGGCAAAAATGCAAGTTGATCAAACCATGAAGACACCCTTTGTTTACAGAGGCTGGGCATGCTTTCCACCAGGCTAGTGTAGCTACTGCCAGTGCAAGCCTCAGAAGCTATGATGTGGAATTCAGCAGAACTGATACAGAAAAATGGAAGCCCATCTGCTCCCACTGCACCAGACCCGACATTAGTGTAAAGAAGTAGGTGAAAAAAGAAAATCCATCTGAGAAACAGCCTGGTGAAAAGCCTTATTTCTTGGCCAGACAGATCCTGCAGTTCAGTTCATCCTACAGCAGTGAAGCAGCTGTGGGCTGTATCAAGCCAAAGGCTGCTCAGACTCCATTCTTAATCAACCCCCGGGTTACTGGGTTACAACTTGGAGGCAAACCATTGCAAGAGATTGCAGCTGTGAGGTTGATTTTGTTTCTCACACCATTTCAACCTATCTATCAGTTGCAGCATCTGTGGTTTGTGGCAGACGGAGGAGCTTGGTGCCATTTGACTGGAGCATCATAGAATCATGGAACATTCTGAGTTGGAAGGGACCCACGAAGAGCCGTGAGTCCATCCAAAATCAAAACCCTATGTCTGAGAGCATTGTCCAAATGCTCCTTGAGCTCCAGCAGCTTGGGACCATACCCACCACCCTCTGTTGAAGAATCTTTTCCTAACACCCAACATGCTCCTCCCCTGACACAGCTTCCTGCCGTTCCCTCTGGCCCTGTCTCTGTCACAGAGAGCAGAGCTCAGTGCTGCCCCTCCGCTCCCTCTGGAGAGCTGCAGCCACCATGAGGCCTCCCCTCAGCTCCTCTGCTCTGGGCTGAGCAAACCAAGGCCTCAGCCTCTTCTCATACTTCTCGCCCTCCAGACCCTTCACCATCTTCACAGCCCACCTGGACACTCCGCAATATTTTATTATAGCTCCGTTCAGACGGAGCTCTGTTTCTTTGCCCCCAGCCTACAGGACAGGCAGACAAACCTAGGGGAAAACACACAGCCCAACAGGAAACACCACTGCCAAACAGCCTAGATGGTGAAGGGGCTGGCTGGCTGGCTGCTCCCCTTTGCACAACTAAGGGCACACGTGGCTAATAAGAGTCTGCCTTTTGCTTCCTGACAAACCCTGAGACAACTTTCCAAGGCCTTTTTCTTTCCTTGTGTTGTTCCCCCAGTGCCAGTGCTGATGGGGCCCTTCTCTCCCTGCTCCACTGCAGTGCCACTGACAGTTTAGGCAAGCTACCATCCACCTCGTCACCCACAGACAACACCCCCTGGCTGCCCTGCTGTTCTGGCAACCTGTGAGACAGCTGTGAGAAGGCAAAGGCAGATCTCCAGTGTCTCCTCCTTAGGTGGGAGAGCAGCAGGGAGAAAGTGCAGTCTCATTCAAGCAGTCACATAGATCTGTGGACATAGTGCACTGAAGGCTGCAGCTCTTTGAGCTGCAGAGCCCAGCATTTTGCTTAGGGCTATGCTGATGCCTTCCAGACACCTCTGATATAAAATCCAAATCAGTTACCTGGCTCTGATAGCAGTAGCACTGCTTGAGCGAGCCAAGTGACCAATCGCTTCAAAGCAAAGTAAACAGTCAGGGAGAAAAAAGCTTGCAAGTGGGTTGGCTTAACCCATGCCAAGAGAAAAGGATGTTTGTTGCACAAATAAAGTGAGTGGGAGCAAGACTTTCCTGTCTGACTGGTGGAAAGGTCCATAAATCAAGACTGGAACTCCCTGCCGCATATATGAATCAATTAAAGCACTCGATGAATCATTTATTTTCAACATAGACAATCAGCAGCCATGGTTTGATGTTCAATTGATTTCTCATTTGTCTTGCTTCTCTGAGTAATGACACATGGCTCAACCCTTACACACTGCATGTCTCAGCTCAGCAGCTCCTGGAGAAGCTCCTCCTGCAAGGCAGCAGTGAGCACCTGTTCCTGACACTTGGTCACTGCGCTGTAATGCCCGTGGCTCTGCTCATCTCATCAATCTCTTGCCCCACTATGTTGGGCCCATTTTCCTTTCATTCTTTGACAAATTAAATGACTAAGAAGATTAATTCCAGTGCCAGACAGGAGAGCCAAATTCCTCACCATAAAGCATCAGCGTTCTATTTCTAAGCAGCCCTACAGCCCAAAATAGAAGAAATGATACATGTTGTCTGGAAAGGCTATGGAGTCTCCTCCTTGGAGATCTCCCAAAGCCACCTGGATGTGGGCCTGGGGAGCTGCTCTGGGTGGCCCTGCTGGAGCTGGGGCTGGACCTGGTTGACCCAAAGGGTCCTTCCAACCTCAGCCGTTTCACTGAAGTCATGATCATTAGGACACCAAATCAACAGCGTGGCTTCCTGTAACCAAACAGTTAACTTTGGGGTGTGCAACTTATACAGCCCCAAATATCTATCCTGAAACAGGAAGGCCTGGCTGCTGCTGCTGGGTGCTCCCAGCTGATATGAGGCACTACTGGGATGAGGCCAAGACACGCATTAGCATAATCCTTTTATGAAGAGTAAACTGATAAAAGACAGGTGGAAAGAATGGGGCATACCGAGCTTTTCCATTCATGAAAACAAGATGCCGTGGTGCTTGGCACACAGGGCCAAACGCCTATCTGGGGGTACATGAGCCACGTACCCCGGGGGCCTTTGAGACACTCAGCACATTCCTGGCCTCCAGAAAATGAGGACCTGAGCTGCCCTGCCAATTCTGGAGCAAAAACCAGCAGGTTTTCTCCACACTCGGAGCATTTCCAAATGCCCTTGCTTTTCAGCCAATTCCCTGGAGAACTGCTCCAAAGACCTCTGCCACTTACAGCTGGGATTCACAGATTGGAGCCCACAGCTCTCCCACATCCACACTCAGGCAGTGTAGCAGAAAAACACCTGCGCCTCTGGGGTGGCCTGATGCACACAGGAGGCTTTTAGGGCATCTCTCAGAGCAAGCTTTGTGCCACATTCTGCAAACAGCTCCAGATGCACCTGTGGAGAGCATCCAGAGCTCACCCCACCTGCACTAGCATTGGCTGCCTCATGACATTGCTGCTACAGTGCACATCTTTATAATCTGAGACACAGCAGGGACACAATGGTCATGCAGAATGTGCCCAGAACATGCTGCATTTGCCTGGTGACACATTCTGATGCATTCATGCACCAGCCAGCAAAATGACTCCTCTGGAAAAGGCGAGGGACTGCTCCTGTGAGGTCTTCTGCCTGACCTGAAGATTGCTCCAGAGCTTCCTGGTAGAGCATCCTGCATGTGTGCAGTGATACTTTGCCCCTTCATATCAGCCTATCACACTTCTCAGTTGAAACACGGGGCTGCCCCAGAATGGGCAAACATTAAAACCAGACCAGGAAGATGAAGGGAAGGAAGAAAATATGCCAAGCCAAGAGAGGACACCCCCAAACCCTGGGGTCCTTGGGCTGAAGCTTCCTCTTTCTTCTGGAGCCTGAGCTCCAGCTGCCCATCTCCGTGTGACAGGGACATAAGAGCTGCTTGGAGCCACTCTGTTGTCATATATACCTCCAGCTTTAGCAAAATCCACCCCATCAGCCTCTCCTACCACAACATGAGATGATTTTTGATCATGGCCTATACCATTTCAAGACAATATTAAAAAACTTTACCACTTTTCTGCATTTGTTTTAATTTTAAAAGGCAAAATGTCTTAAATACTTAATAGCAATTTTCATGAGTTCTGCACTTTGATATTTGTCTTTGAAGGAGGAAAAGAGAGTTTCTATTTTTTACATTTTAATTTGGAAAAGACCTCTTGACACCTTCTCAGAAATGGGTAAACTCTTTGAAACAATGGCAGATCCCATGGAAAGGTTGATTTGATGGAAGAGACAAAAGCACTTGATTGCAGCTGGAGTTGAGTGGCTCCTTCAGCTGGGTTCAGCCCACTGGTTTGAGCCAGCACTGTGGGAACTGGGATCCACTGGCAGCAGGACACGGTGTACAAAGATGACACTGTGGGACTTTTTATCCATGATCAGACAGGGGAGATAACACTGCTGGGAGAATCACAAAAGCAAAGAAGGAGAAGAAGAGACAAAAAAAGAAATTCTTAAAACTGACTCCTCGATGAACCGTCTGCTGCATCTCCCCTCCTCATCTTGCAGGTTTTGCTGTGACAGAGTGATGTGTGTGCACCTCGCCACCCCTCCTTGCTCTCCTGTGGGAGGGTCTTTGCCCTGCAGGTCCTATAACACCAAAACACGTGCCCAACTGGGCCACCTGAGAGCCCTTCCTGGGGTGCTGTTTCCTCCCACTCCCAAAGTGGAGCTCCACATGACTCCATCCCTGCGGCAGGTGATGGTGTCACCCAGTGCCCTCCTCTCCGTGGCCCAGGAAGTGCTGCAAGTCTTCTCAGGCTGCGGTGACTCACAGCGGAGCTGCCGGAGGTGGCTGAGGTGAAGCACGGCCCTTTGACTCACCCACGCTGGATCAACACCCCCAGCCCAGGCAGCCATCTTGGGGCCCTCCTCCTTCCTGCTCCAGTTGCCATAGCGCAGGGGTGTATAACAACATCAATAAAGGAGACCTGGGATGAGGCCATCTGTATGACAGCTCCCCACAGGCACCACAGCAAATGCGTTGTGCTTGATTGAGTTGTCTCTCCTTTCTGGGGCACCCAATGCAGCAAGTGGGGACACGTGCTCAAAAATGGGAGAAGGCTGGGCAGGAAAGCATCCGCTTTCTAAAAGGCCTTAACGTGTAGGAAATGGTCAATATGGGCAAACAAATTGAACTGAGAAGGGGCATCTAATCAGCACACATATCAGTATAGCTCCAGGTTCCACACTAAGCTCTGCTTAAGGCAAGGAGGGGAGAAGAGGGGACAGGCTCAGAGCTCCCTTTTTAAAGGACATCAGTAAATAATCACTAGATGTTATCACTACCTCCTTAATTACAGAATGCCCCCACTGGAAAAAAAAAAAAGAGATTTTCTGAAAATAGCTTGAGGGTCAGCAGGAGAAGGGAGGAGAGCTGCAGGATGGCTGCAGGAGGTAACAAAGGGGTGAGCACATGGGGCCTGTGTGAACACCTCCTGCCAGACAGTGAGGAGCAGCAAGTATGGCAGCTTTGACAAGGGATGACTCTGGTGATGCCCAGAGGTTTCAGGCTTTGTAATTGGCCATAGAGCAGATGCCTAATTAAAAACAAATGTTTAAACAGAGACATCGTTTAGCTCTGAAACAACTCCCTCTGTCAGGCATGCTTTCACTCTGACAGAGAAAATGTTGGTCCCCAAGAGTGGCCTGGGAAATCACAGCAATAAAATCCAGTCCAACCCCATGGAGTTTCCTCATGCCCCAGCAAGCTCCTGTCCAACAGGTTGTAGGAGCAGATTTGGGTCATCCCAGGCCAGAAGGACAGCAGCACCCCTTCAGCTAGCATCCAGACCTCCTCCACAGCCCATAGCTGCAATGTCACACTGAGAGCAAGGCTGGTGCAGGCAGAGGCCTGGGGCAGCCTCCCCAGTTCCAGCACTGGTCCCACTGCAAAATCACAGCTCTCTCCCTGCAAGGGCTGCCTCTGACAAGCAGGAATCTGGTAACAGAAGCTGCCAGCTTGGCACATGGAGCCATAACAGATCCAGTTACCAGCAATTAGACACTCCACCCCGATTAATTTGTGCTAGAAACACTAAGACAGTTCCAAACAGAAAGCTTGATAATCTGTTTGAACTATTTGCCAAAGGTTGGGATAAATTCTCTGTCATTTAAAATGTTGTATATTACGGCTGGACATTTTATTCAGAGGTATTTACTGTAGGTTAAGTGAGATTTATTCAGAGAAGTAATTTCATCAAACAACAGTTTGGACTCAGTCGCACAATGGCCCTCTATGATTACTCACATGCCTGCTTTGCCAATTCATGCTGAATGTTGGAGCTACACATTCTCCAGTCTCTACTTTGCAGCCTTTACAATACTGTTGGTTGCTTTTACGATTACAAAACATCTCTTGCTGCACTCCCATGTGCCCATCTCTGATGGGTTACCTCTGCCACATCCCATGCTCTTTTGGATATCGCTGCATGTGGGCTGGGGACACCAGAGCCCTGGTGTCTGGGTGCTGGCATGAACCCGGTGGCCTTGCTTGAGCATTTATCTTCTCACTGTAGCCATTTCCATGCTGCCTTGGTCCACCTGAGGACCATCCTGAGCTCTGATCCCGCTCCCTCCCCTTGCTTCATGGGTGGTCTCACGCCTTGGAGCAGTGACAAATGCACCAGCAGGAGCTGTTATGTTCCATCCCACACTCCATCCACCAAATGACAAATCTCTGGCAACAGATCGCATCAAGTCCTTCTGAGAAGCACAGACAGTATTTTCCTGCAGTGAAAAGATATTAGATAGATTTCTAGGGTTACCAGTTAGCTGCTGCGTTATGCACTTACGCTTAATCATTTGCATTATTCGGGATAAACATGGTGGCTCTAAGGGTGGATACGCTGAGTTCATTATCAAAGCCACGTTGCAAGGAAAGATATGCAACTGAAATGTCGCATTTGTCAGGAGATGAGCTGCTTTGCCTTATCCTCATAAACAGACATCCCATCCTGGAGTACACAAGAAAATCATTGGGAACATTCACCGTAACTTATTATTTTTGGTAAGCCCTTTAAGAGCAGGGTAAGCAAACACCTGCCAGAAACATTCAGCTGTAGCGAATGCTGCCCTGGGGCAGGGGCACAGCTGCTTCCTTCCCCAGTTCCCTCTGGGTTGCTGGGGGCACTGCCCTCAAGGTCTGCCCTGGGGTGAGCAATACTGGGCCGGTACACAGCACATACGAGCCCAGAGCAAACAGCAGTGCCTGTACTCTCCAACTACACTGTGCATGCACTCAGTGCTCTCTGTGTGGTGCAGCGATTAGTCACTTGCACCAGAAGGAAAACTGAGCACGTATTCTCCAAGAGCCATCTCTGGGCTTCTGAGAACAATCTGCTCTTATAAAGACGTCTTGGTCCTCACAATATAAGAGAAAAACAAAGTTGCTGCAGCCTCAGCCTGTACCATGAACACCTACATGCTAGGCTGAGATATGATGCAATTATTTTGCTTGGACGCGCAGGGAAACAGCACCCAACTGGCTGCACAAACCTTTTGTTTGTGGCACCAAGATCACAGGTGGGTGAGGCATCCCTGAGCTGAGCGGCTTTTTGAGCTGAGCTGCCGATGTCCTTTCAGTTAGGGCTTTACAGACTGGAACCATGGAGCTAAATCACCCACACCTTTAGTTGGGCAGAATTTCCTCAGCCACCTCTGCAAAATTTCCCCATGCCCCCATGGGCTGCTCAGTATGGTGGGGTGCAGCATTAGCACTGAAAAGATGAGATATTGGGCGTTAGGAATTAAGGTGGATATTAGGAAAAACTTATTCACAAACAGAGTGGCAGGCACTGTCACGGGCTGCCCAGGGAGGTGGAAGAGTCACCGTCACTGGAGGTGTTCCAGAACTGTGTGGATGTGGCACTGAGGGACATGGTTAGTGGGCACGGTGGGGGTGGGTTGGTGGTTGGACTGGGTGATCTTGGTGGTCTTTTCCAACATTTATATTTCTATAAGATGATTTGAGGTGATCCCTATGCTTGGGGACAGCAACCTCCAGCAATTTGCTCACAGGGACAAAGCAGAGCTACAAAATACAGACTTGTAAAAGTGAAAAACTGAGTCAATTTCTGTTGCCCTATTCCCACCTCTTACTGGAAGCAGCAGGGAAAAGTGTGAGCTTGCAGGCTTTGCAGACAGTTGTTTGGAGAAAGGCGACCCATGGCAGAAAGAGAGAAAAAAAAAAATCAAAGAACAGCCACCAAAGACTGCAGACACAGAGAGGGGGAATGGAGTGAGCTGAAGAGTACAGAAATACCAGAGTGTGAAAGGAAGATAAAGAGGGGAGATGAGTTATTAGTAGAAGCTGGAAAATTTAATAGAGCAGGATGGAAAACTGTAACACAGGAAATAGGAGTGGGAGGAAATGGTCATGGGATGTAAAGGGGCAAATACAGCTGTAAAAGGGTGGGGGAAAAAAAATCAAAACCACATTTACAATCATCCTTCATCCTGAGACGGGAAATTGAAGATTCGCGCAGGGAATAGGTTTGAATTAGTTTAAATGCTGCATGAGAAAGACTGGGAACAAAAACGTGGAGCTTGCAGCGTGTCCTTGCTCAGCACGAGAGCTGAAGCGGCTCCAGCAGTGCTTACTGGAGTGTTCTCTGCAGTGATGGAGCAGGGCCAGGTGCTGGGGACCCCTGGCTTCTCCAGGAGGCCGTGCTTGCAGCTGGGTCAGCCAGGAAGAGCCGACGCCCAAGGAAGCATAAGAATGGTAGTGACACAGAGAAAAGCTCTACATTCTTCTTGAAAACTTGTCTCAGCTCTGCCTGCTCATTTGTAATCATCACGTTTTCCCTCTTACACGTTTCCCTCATTTCCACAGGCAGCACGCCCATTATCAGACAGTAATTCAGAACTACTACTCACACACGTGTCCATTTTAGAAATATATTCAATTCCATCCTGAACTTGTTCTAGACCACCAAAAACATGCAGAAGTTTACTTTTTTGGAAGAAACTACTGAAAGTGCACACAGGCAGTCCATTCTTTTTTTTTCCCTGAAGCTCTAGAGAAGAATCAGGAGCAAAAAGCAGCAAGAACAACGCAGCTGCAGGTGCTGGTTCTGCACTCATGGGCCCTCCTTCACTGCTGAAGGCAACTATTCCACTTCTAATGGCAAAGAAACGGAAGAGTAGTGGGAAATGAAGTTAATTGTATGCTATTATTTAGAAGTGGAATCACACCTTTTTGGTGCTAGATCCCTGCAGCCCTTGGAAACAGCTGGTGCCCCTGTGCAGCTGAGAGTTATTTGAAGCTACCAGCTCTGCTTGATGGTCAAAGTTCTATTGTTAAATAAATAAATAAATAAATAATGGAGGTAGAGTTCATCTCTCTCCTCTGCGTGGCCCAAGAGGAGGCATCAGTCTCTCATCCTCCATCCTCCCGAAGAAATAAGGGAAAAGAAGGGGCTATTGTTCAGACACGATCAAAAGCAAGAGACACATCACTGTTCAAAGGCAGCCTGTCCAGCATCCCTGCTTCAGATGGGGCAAGTGTTCTCTGCAATGCCCCACTCTCTCCCTTCCCTCCAGGCTAGGCCACCAACCAAGCACTTGCTCAACAGCTACAAACCTGATCACCACCTCTGGAATCAGTGTAATAGCACGGCCTCCACACTCCCTGTGACTCAGGGCAGAAAGGAAGGGCATCAGCAGCTGGATGGATTTTTTGATTTGTTTTTAAAATCAGAGTTAAGTTTCTAGCTAAGACGGCGCGTGTTCTGCAGTCTCAGTTTTCAGCCTGGAAAGAGACAGAAGTCAACTATGCGGCAAGGAACCACATAGTGTTGGCTGGAAGCAATTCTGTCCAAGTGCAAGCAGCGGATGCTGGTGGTGATGACACGTGGAGGAGAAATGCTTGGTTGCCACGAGAGCCCTTCATGCATTCTTTGCCTCAGCATCACGCTCTTTGCTGTTGCTGGGCTGTTTGCACAGATGCCAGCCCTCACAGCACGCAAGATTTCCAGAAGGCAGATTCTTATTGACCAGACCGATTCTTATTGGTATACTAGCAATAAAAAAAGCAATCTATTTCTGGCTGTTTAGATAGTGACGTGGCTAAAACAAACGCCTTTGTTTCCAGCAGCTGCTAACAATACCTGCAGGGAGCTGTTCCCAAGGCAGTTATCTCTGGCACCGGCGGCAGTAGGATGTAAACAGCATGTATCAAGCTAATGGAAAAAACTGAGTGGCCAAATCTGAAGGGTGCTGTGTTTAGCTGGGCCCCTCTTGCCGGGATTGCATTCTCACAGCAGCAGCAGAGACGCCTTCTGGAGGGCAGCTCTCCCCGGCACGTGGGGATGCAGTTCCAGCCAGGCCGGGACAGCTCGGGGTCAGTGGCCAGCCAGCACGCACTGCAGTGCACTCCCAGACTGGAGCTGGCTCGAGCCTGGCTAGGTCAGAGGCAACGGGCAGTACTCTGCATCCGTCCACACAGCCAGAGCCTAAGATGAGAGAGATACCAGTGGGTTATTTTGAATGACATAGTCCGGACTTGTACACTGTGGGAGGCGTGATGGGAACTCTTTTTGTCTCTCCTGATAATTTAATAAGCTGTTGTAACAAGGGATGCAGTGAGCCCCTCATTTGTATGCAGTTCCCACATGAGATGTGAATATTAAATTCCTCCAAGTATGAATCAGCATCTCTCCTCCTCCCACAGCTCGCTCCCCTATCTTGCAATCTCCAGCAGCTCCACAGCCCCAGATGCCCTCATGTCCCCCCAGGCTCCCCAACTTCACCGTCACTCTGAGAGCCATCAAAGGAGACTGACTTGCCTCTGATGATGATCACAAGCACCCGCTGCTCGGCACAACAAAGCCCAAAAAAAGCTCTCGTGTCTTTTTTCAAACCCGCCTGCAGTCCCACAGCCTGTTAGCGTTCGGGAAAATCTCATGACATGGGAAATTAAACCTACAGGGCACCGCTGCCTCTGACAGCTGGTAGTTTAAATAATGAATTGGTAATCATAAACCCTTTTGAAATCAAAATGAAGTTTAAAAAGGAAAAAACCAACTTTTGAGACACACCTTTTGATGGCGAAGGGCTTTCCCACATAGATTCCATCAGCAGCCGTCACTCAGCGCTGGCAGACAGCAGGTGTGCGCTGCTCCGTGCGGGAGAGCCGCACTCACCCAACGAGAAAAGTCAGGGGCTGAACGAGTTTGCAAATAGCAGCAATTCCAGTCCAAAAACCATTCCCATTGCAGAGGGGAGGAAGTGCTCCCTGAGGACAAGGAGGCTGGCTGCCTTCTTTTCTTCTTTTTCTTATGCAATAAAGCAGGAAAAAAAATCACAGGAGAATGGGATGGAAGGTAAAACTACAGAATTGCAGTGCAGAAATCACCACCTGCTCCTGCAAAAGAGGCTGTTCTTTATTTGCAAAGTCCTGGGAGCTGTAAGCTGGGATTTCCCAATAAAGTGCGCTAAGCTAAAAGGCATGAAGATAGTGACAGATCCAGACTTGTTACTGCCACAAACATTTGTCTTGGCCACAGCACCATAACGCATACACGAGGCGCTGCATCCACCACCTAATACCTTTCACGTTATACCCGGGCCTGCGCAGAAAGCCCTGCCTCAGGAACATTCAGAAACTGAAGATGAATTGCACATTTGAGTACAAAAGCAAGCCTCCTATTTCAAATGCCAGAATTTCTGCTGCAAAGCCCTTTCTTTGGGGATTTTCCCACAGGTACCTACAACCGGTCTCCAGTCGCTGGGGATCTCCAGGACCAAAGCCAAAAGTACAACAGGAAAGAGAAGGATGAAGCCCATACCCAGTAAATGGGAACTTTATTAAACTACCGAGTTACTCCGAAATGTATAAATGTTCCATTAAATACATTCAGTTTTCTTTTACACAGATTTATAGAAATTTACATATACCAAAACACATTTAAATTATTTTTCAAGCTTGCTACCAATAAAAGTTTGGTTGCTTTTTTTTTTTTCTTAATAAAGGAGAAGAGTTGATCATCTGCTCTCGCAAATGTGCATACATACACATAGATACAAATAAGGAGAAGGGAGATGCTTTTCTTTCATGTAACCCACAAGGGAGGCAGCATTCAAAAAGCTTATACAGGGTTTCGAGCAAAAATTCACCCTTGCCAAAAAGTGGGCTATATAAATTCTCCCCATGGGACAGACTCAAACAAGAGGCCCTGTGTAATACTTCGTGGTGTTTGGGTACGATGTCTGCAGTAAGACATCAGGAAACACTAAGGGCCCCTTGCCAACTTCAAAAGACAAAGGTAGCTGTCCCTGATACTAGCCCTTGAGATGCACATGAGCAATTAAACAGCTCATTCTCACTGAGCTATACACTTCCAGCACTGAGGGATAGAGCGGAGAAGCAGATCTACCCTAAGTCAATGCCACTTGTCTGAAGAGATTTGCTTTTTATTTTATTCTTGTTTTTATTATTAAATGAGGCTTCATTTGTAAGAGAGTGGAAAGGCAACTCTTTAAATAGGATGCTCAGGAGAACAGTGATCAGTTTCCCCACCTACAAACATTTCCCTTAGGAAGATGCATAGCACGCTGAACAAGTTCTCCCTCATTCTCCGTACCTTAGACTAGCAAGACATGAAAATTTGTATCCGCAGGAAAAAGGAGGTGTTTTTATTTGTAAAAAGCTTATCAAATACTAGTTTAAGTCATCCTTTGGAGTATTTAAACATTAAAAACCACATTTGAAGCAACGAAGGAAGTCTACAAAAACATCGTCATGCATAAGCTCCATGTTTCATGCTAAATATTCATGTTGACAAGGAGAGAAGGAGGCAGGGAAACCGATGGCTCAATCAGAGCCATTGCAACATTCAAGTAATTTGGTAGTACATAAACCAGTGGAAACATGGAATAGTAAGAAAGTGCTCAGCACTACAACGCAGCCTTCAAGAGCTGAACTGCAAACATCCTTGATATGTATCATAAATATATGGCACTTCTGTATGGCCAAAAGCTGGCAAGTTTGCTTGTGACTGGAACAAGTCAGATGAGGAGTAGTCATCATCCCAGTGATTACTGATGGCCCTTCCAATGGGCACGGCCTCCAGCCGTGCAGCACCAGCCCTATCTACTTGTGCATGCAAGACAATGCTGCCACATTCCTGGAGAATAAGCCTCCTGGCCAGCAGAAAGCATTCTCCAGACACACGTACACATTCATAAAACATGCTAAAAATTCTTCAGTTAGGTTAAAGACAGCCACAAACAGCAAATATCCCGTTTTACTATTTTTTGGCCAGCAGTTCCCAGTCTGTCCAATTGCCAGCAATGGACTTTGCAACAGGCAAAAAAGAGTTCCTGAATCCAAGGCAGTAGAAACAATGTAAAGCACAATCACCTACATTCATTTTCAGTACTGTTCCACAGGATTCTCTTTGACGTTGAATAAGAAACCAACCAACACAAATGCTCGAGCCTCAGGAAGAATTTCATGTACACAAAAACTGGCCTTAATCCACGTTTTCTGTCACAAAGCATTTCATCTCATAGCTTAACTTCTTTTAACTTTTTGGCTTTTGGTGACCTTCCATATCACAAATGCTCAAAGACTTGCTGTTACACTCTTATTCTATCACAGTGGCTTCAAACACATCCAAATTCTTAATAGAGGATTTAGACCAGAACACAACCAGTTGCCCTTTTCCAGTGGCATGTGGTACGTTAAAGAGCATGTGATGCCGCCTACCAGCAATGTTACTGTTTTAAGGAATTCCACAACAGAGACATCCAGTGCAAGAGACATTCCAAGATTCAAAAAACCTCTCCTTACTTCAGTAACGGCTTTAGTATTTTACCTATTGTGGTCCGGTTTGCATCTTTCACTTTAAGAGAGGACTTTTCCACTGCCTCCTGCTCTTTTGGTGAAGGCTCTGTCTTTGAGCTGACGGCGTCTCCCTGGAGGATGCTTCTTCCAAACACTCTGGCACTATTTGCTCTCTTTAAAGTACTCCCTCCATTCTCCTTTGGACTCAGATCATCAGAGGTTGCTGCTGGCTTCATTTTAGGCAGCCTCTGGGACACAGACCTGGTGATGCTTGGAGGTTTGGATGAGGTGGAGAGATCCACTTTTGCACGCTTTGAAGAAGAAGCCACTGTATTCCTTGCAAAGCTGGGGACACTGGATGGTGTTTTGGGAGCACTGACAGGGCTAACTTTGGTGTCATCTACAGGGGTCTGGGGTTTTATGCTGGAGCGACACATCTTTGTCTCATCCGTCTTTGATTTTGCAGTGTTCCTAACAGGTTTAGAGCCTGGCTTCTTGAGAGCAACTCTGTCCCTCTCAAAATGAGCACTGCTTGAGGTGACAGTCCCCCTCTGTAACCTTGGCTCTTCTACTGACATGCTATGCCTGTAAGGACTTCTTGGCACTGTGTCTGTAGTGCCCCGGACAGAGCAGCGACGAGCCAGGCGGCTTTCCACTGTACTAGTCTCACGAAGCGCTGGCTTGGCTTCTGGCTTTTTCACACTGCTTGGTGCTTTGTTTGACCGAGAAATAGGCACCACTTTCCTCATACTTTCATTCTCAGAGGCATTCAAAGTTCTAACAGGTCTGGAAGAAGCTGCGTGGCTAGGGCGAGTACCACTGGATTTTGAGGAACTTGGAGATCTGTCTTTTAGAGAGCTTCTCTTTGGTCCTACTGGGTCTTTATTTTTTACAGATTTTTCTTTAGAAAGCGTGTGTTTGCTGTTGGCATCATCCTTATCGTTTGTGGAAGCGTGAAGAGACAGATCCTTGGCAGAAGCTGAATTTAGGTTTGGGAAGAGTGTTCTAGGCCTGTACTGAGCACCATTCACAGAAGAGCGTGTTTTGCCAGCCTCGCTTCTTACTTCATTGCCTGCTGATTTAAAATCATTCCCCTCTTCAGAGTCCAGTGTCAAAGAACAGTCAGTGGTAGTGTCTGACACATAGAACATGGGCCCATCTTCCCTACTTCCCGAAACACTTGTGTCCATCGACACAGGGCTGCTGCTGCCAGGCTCTGAAGTTTCACTCTTGCAACCTACCGCCTTGCCTTTATGGTTGTGGGCCTCTCTGGAGCTTCTGCAAGCTGGAGGCAGATCGTCATCAGCAGTGCTAAGGGAATGCAAGCTTAGATCATCTAGAGTCTCCACATCTGTTCCACCGACATCCTCTAAATATATTAGAGGCGTATCCTCTGCTGGCTTTGCTCCTTGAATATCAAACTTCCTTAATCCTTTAACAAGTTCGTGCTCCTCAATTGCAAGGGCCAGAGCATTTATATCAGCAGACTCCTCACAGGAGGCATTGGAAGCATGCATATTGCAGTTGGTGCTTAGCTGTGGATAACGGGCACCAGTACTGGTTGAGCCACCAAAGTGACTGGACTGTGCTGGACGCAGCTGCAGCATATCACTACTTTTCCCTTTGGTTTCAGACTGTTGGTGTAAGTGCAAGGTATTTAAATTGGGATCTCTAGTTTCTTTGGATTCAGTCCAGGCTACATTGGGTCTTACTTGTCGGGTGTTTGCACGGGGAAGACTGTTAAATTTATTGGGATCCTCTTCTTTTGAAATTTCCAGGAAACTCTGCAGCTCTCTGTCTGCAGTAATCCCCAGAGAAAGTCGAGAGCGTTTGGAATTGGGGTTTCTGTATGAAGGGCTTTGAGGTCTCTGCTGCAAGAAGGGAAGAAACTCTTCGAGTCCTTTTTTGGCCAACATTTCCACATCATTTTCACTGCTGCTCCGTCCAAAGCTTCCAAGCTCTCCAGCAGCCCAGGATCGACGTTTCTCCTCCAGCTCCTTTCGCCTTTGCAGATGATGAAGTTCCTGGATCTCTCGTTCCCTGTTTTCCTGACAAGGAAATGCACAAATCCATGTTACAGAGGACGGCATTCTATGCATGAGAACAAGTTACGCGGCTTTATCTTTCCCTATTTCCTCCTATCGAAGTTAGTTCCTACTGCTATCACTCTCTCTCCACCCCCAATCCATACACACAAAAATTTCACCATGGCAACCACAGTCTGCAATCATTAACCATATGGACTGCAGTTCCCTGGATAACTAATGCAGGAGGCACATCAGTCCAATTAACAAGAAAAAAATGCACAAGTCCCCACAGAGCCTGAAAACGTGATCTATCAAACCCAACTAGCTTTTACTTCCAAGCAAAGAATTGTTGCTGTATACAGAGACCTTCAAGCCCATGCTCAATAGGTTTAGAGAGAGCAGTTCTATCTGGTGAGTAAACTTCCAGCTGAGCATTATATTCTTATTTTAAAACAAACTTGTCTGACAAGCATGTAAGCCACTGCGTTCTTTCCATCCTCCCATACTACAACAACTATTATTGAAGCAGCAAGAAGAGTTTCCAAGGGTTGCTGTTTACCCCCAAATTTGAACATAACAGATTGGAAATTTTATAAAAAGACATGACTTGCATATAAAAGCAAATGAAAAAGCTTGCACAATGTCTCATGATCATTACTTAGACATCAACTGATGCCACTTAATAAACAACTCATTCCGGTTTTGGATCTCTTGTTCACTGTTGGCTTCAAAAATCGACAACTACTGCACAGAAGTTGCCCCAGGCAGGCTGGAGATTTTGGTAGCTAGGCTGAGGGGCTGTGATTTAGAAAGACACAGAAAGAGGCAGTTTGTGTTTGAAAGACAACATAGTAACACCTTTCTGCTAAAATCATTAGCAGTGGTTTACTATGAAAATCAACACTTTAACTGACACCTCTAGGCTTCAGGTTTAATCTAGGTTAAACTTGAGAAAATAAGCTGGAAAGTTCAACAGAAATGAAGAACCTGGTTTTCTTCAGCCAGTACAGCTGCAGCAAAAGAAGAGGAAGGGCTAGTCTTCACAAAGGATTCAAAAATTACATAGTTTTCCAGCATGTTAATTTTGTTCTCGGAAAGCCTACATGGCTGTTTGAAAAAAACCCACACACCCATATTGATCTGAAGCACCGTTTAGTTTGATTTTCCCATTGTTGTGACAACAGGAGAACTGAACAACTATAAATAGTTGCCTGAAAGCTTTCAGTAAACAAAAGTCTAATGCTGAAGCTCTTTTTGATGAATGGGTTAATCTACACCTCTTAAAGGGGATTTGAGATGACACAGGACTGTGAAAGATAAGGTGTGTTAGAGACCTCAGAAACTCAACAGCTAAGAAAGGATAAAGAAAAAACTTGCATTTCAGGAAAAATGTGGCAGGGAGCCTTCTTTCACAGGTATGGGATTACAGGATTAACTCTTGACTAATGTGAAAGCTGAACGTCAAATATCCCATTGTAAAGCAAAACAGTTAAAAATTGTTGTAGATACTATGTTCATATTCTACGTTAGACACAGAACATTTTAGCCTCACCCAAAATATGTTTGTGGAGGTTTTATTCAAACGATAAACCTATTTTAAGCACTCATGAGCATGTTCTAAAATTGCAAAAACAACAAGTGTTGTTAATGCATGAGATACGCACAGTTGGCCATCATGGTATAAACCATCTTTTTTGACTGCTGGCTCTGCTGTCCACATGTTACATTCATTTCTCAGAACTGCAGTCTTTATTCTGAATTGTTCCGTTAATTTTTTAGGTTAATCCTCACAAAATACTTAGCAAGAAAATCTTTTCAGCATTTGCAAATAAGAGAGTAATTTATCATTTCTGACTACTTTCTACATAGATAAGAAGAGCAATCCCCGTCGGGCCTTGAATTAACAGCCATCCATCGACTGCTTGTATGCAATGTGTGATTATGATTGAAATCCCCAAATCCAAATGATTGAACATGTCCTCTTTATACTCAAGAAGTCACCTCTCACTAAAAAGTCTGCGAGAGTTACTACCATTTGGTTTAATATATCTGTATGTTATTCACACATATAACCACACGCTGGGTGGTACAGGGTAAGCTAAAGGTACAACATGCACGTTAGCTGAACGTTCAGTTAGCTTGCTACTAATCAGGAATGTTTTTCTGACTTTCTAAACAAAAGATTTCATATAAAGTGCTGTCAACTGCAGATTACATAAGGCTGAAAAATAAATCTGTGGATCCCCCTAATTCATGCTATTTATAAAGTCCTAAAAATTATTTCTAATGATAGGCAGACTTTTCTGAACAAAACTCATAACCAATGCTGACACTACTCCTTGCCTATGTTTGTGTTAGAATACTTCTCAAATTATTTGGGACCAAGTCAGGCTATGCAGCAAATAAACAGTCATACTTAAGATGAGGTCTTTGTACTCTGTTTCACTTTGTGAGTTTTCACCCACAAAAAGCATTTAAAAGAACAAAGTAGCCACTGCCATCACCATTTTGACAAATATATCAAATATCACAAGATAGAAAGCATCCCTTACACTGAAAACTAATAATTCACGTGAACCAGTATTTATTTCAAAAGAGTGAGAATCTCATTCAGGGCTCAACAGCCTTATGGCAAGCTTAACAGTGCTTACCTTAACAGCCTTGTTGAATCTTAAGCAGAAGTCCCTAAATATCTGGAAGCATTCGTCCAACTTCATAGTTTCTTTGTCCTCACAGAAGAAGTCAATGAGAGCATTTCCTTCCTTTTCTAATTCTCGTTTCTGGTGTTCTAGCTCCTTTAGATGTCTCACAGCAAACTGTAGCAAAGAACATACAATGGCAGACAGAAAAATTTAAGTAACAGGAGATGTATATATTAGGAGCTTATGAAATTCGTGTTCCATCCTAGAAGTTGTTACAGAGGCCTGAAAATTAAGACTCTGAGGAAGAACTTCTACTAATCAAAGGAAACTTCCTGTCGTTTCAGCATAATGAGGAAAGAAGGTCAAGGAAAATGCATCAATCAACATGCAAATTCTAGTGAATAGGATACAAACCGGGCAAAAGTTCAAAAGTCTTTGAATCGACTTACACCTTTAGTTCTTACATGAACTCAAGACCAAGGGCAAAGACAATACTGGGACATCGGTGGATCACATGGGAGCCCTCACAAAGTTCCACGTGCCTTATTTTCCCATTTTTCCCTGCAACTTTCAACTAAGTTAGCAGGCTAGTTCCTCCTCCCTACTCTTCTCAAAAAAATTCACAGATATACATCACACAGTCAACTGCCTCTGAGCTGATGCTAGACCACAACAACAACAAAAAAGGCTTTCATGCCAGACAAGTAATGAAATGCTAGAAATACTTACACATGAAGACACCCAGAAAATATCCCCATGGAGTAGCACTATGAAGTGTAACCATAGAGCAATCTAGGTAGGGTTGGGGAAAAAAATCAGGAGGAAGAGAATAAGGCTGCGGTCAAACTTTGAGCAGCAGAACTGCTTAAAGGAACAACCACTGAATTCTTTGTCTCCCCGATCTGCATCACCAGCAGCGATCATCATTCACTGCCATCCTTGCATGATACCACACCTGAGAACAGATTTGACCCAAAATAACCTGGTGGAGAAAGTTAATTTCCAGACAAATCAGTTTTCTGACACTGTCTAATTCATGACCCCCTAAAGATTTTTCATGCTGCAGCACTGGTTTGTGACTAGGCAACTGGGGGCACACGTGACCACTGAAGACAACTCGCTGCCAGGAAATTACTTGGCAAATACGCCAGTAGAGTAGGAACAAATCTGACTTGCTAGCATTTAGGGAAAAAAAAAATGGATTGAAGTAAACTGGACAATTGACAAGAGCATACATAGAAAATAAGTTCCTCCCACATATTTCAGTAATTTATTCATGAGGATGAGATAATGAAAGCTGACTTTTAATCAGCTTGGTTATGACTTATAATTTAAAAACAAAAACCGGAAGTCTTTATGTAAGGTATGCATTTATAAAATGATTTTTTTTTTCACAACATTTTTTGGAATGTGGCCTAAACAAGGTTGTAGTGTTACATAAAACCAGCTATTAAATTAAAAAAGAAAAAAAAACCCAAACATGTCAGAAAATAACATTAAAGAGTCTGGGTGCAATGGATTGAAGCCAACAATTCAGAGTGAATGGGAACAGCTATTTCAATCTTAACCCGCCCCTTTCTTCATCACCTTCACATCTGAAAAACTACACTGACTATTAACTATACTTGCAAGTTGAGAATCAGGGTGGGTTAAGTTCCAGATCAATATCTGCTTTTTGTTTAAAAAAAAAAAAAAACCTTTAATAATTTTCTGTAGCATGAAACAAAAATCATTCCATTGAAGCGTAATACATATTTCTCCAGGCATCACCATGTATTTGGAGAATTCCTACAACTTTGCAAGTGCCATTCACATTCATGTCTATGAAGTCATTGAGATACTAAAAAAGAAAAGAAGAATCTACCAAGGAGTGATGGTATGGCTTAGAATAATATGCTATGTACAATGGGTAAACCAGTACAGAAAACAAGCTTTTAGCATTCAAGCTTCTAAGAATCCCTCTTCAGTTATTCTCAGCAAAAACTCACAGTATAACATCACAGCTGCCCAAAATATAGTCATCTGCATGTTAAGAACAAAAGTAGAGACCAACCCAAATTGTCTTATATTTTAACTACTGATCTTTGTCAGGCATTTCACAGGCATTTAACACACTTGCCCAACAAGCCTTGGGCAATGTACACTCCATATCCCTCCCAGTAAAAACACAACCCTTCCAACGCTCTTACTTGACAAACACCATGTAGTTGGAACACCTCTGTACCACTGATATGGCAGACATATTAAAACAATGCTTCTGTTTATTGACATGTCCACACAAATTACTTTGAGCTGAGGAACGCTCCTGTATTCAGGTGACAGTAACACATCAACACAGACAACCTACAAACCTGCAGAAAGTTTTCCATCTGGTAAAAGAGTTTCGGGTCTCGTCGAATGCTGTCTTTAACAGATCTTGTCTTGAGAGAGAGCGAGTGGAGCTCTGCTTCTACATTATCAATGGATAACCTAAAAATGCATATACAGAGAATGCTTATTGAAGAAAAGGAATTGCCCCTAGGTTAGCCGCAATATGCTTCAAAATTGATGTTCAACATGAAGCACAACCTGGCTATCAAACAAGACCTACCTCTTCAGAAAATCTTTCTAAAGTATAAATCGAAAGTTAGGAGAGAGATAAGCACATTTCTTCTTATTTGCAACTTAAAAAGATTCCCATGGGGTGTGGTTTCACAATTAATTCCAGCCAGTCCTACCCAGCTGTACTGCCTAAAAGGGCAATGCCACTCTGCCAAGTGTTCTTTTTTCCCTGCCTGGGCACTCATTTTCCAGATGGCAGTCATATCTGAGCACAGAAAATTAATCCGATAAAAAAATAAATACATTTCCTTCCAGATGGGTCATTTCCTTAGTCCATCTGACTACACGACCGTTCAAGTGCCAAAGCTAGCACAACAAGGAGTCACACTGCCAACCGGGACTGCCCATTTTGGCAATAGCATTTGGCATCATGAAATTGCACATTACTTTCTTCTAAGTTGTCACAGCAATGCAGCCCATGGTCTCAACCCAGTAATTGTAACATTTCATCTTTCTACCACATACCAGCAGTGGTGCTGCTCCTGTTTTTGGGTACAGGTAACTCTACAAATCTAAGACCACAGGAAAGAGCTCTCATCTGATGTAATCTGAGCTGTATCTCAGGAGACTCGTTTTCTGTATGATGAGAGCTCCCACCCAAATCCTTCAGTCATTTTGAGAATCAACACTTATAAACCTATGGCATTTCTTTCACAAGAGAACTGAACTTTGTCTAGGAGCTGACCCGCTACTGTTTCCAAAATGGTACAAAATAACAACTGTACATGTGTTCCTAACTACTTTCAATCCACCAGTGGCCACACTTCAAAACAGCAAAGCTGAAAAATTGCAGCCAACCAGCTGAAGCACACATGGTGAGAGCACGGTGACAGCATGCATAAATAAATAGAATGCTGGTGTTTTTTCCTGCTTACTTCAGGTAAGCTCCCTGTGCTGGGAAAATCTTACATGTTTTTGCAATGAGAAAAGGCGTAGACGATTCTGCTTTAGGAGGATAAAGGACTACAAGGGAGGAAGGCAAGATAAAAAAAAGAAGTACATAATGGTGGTTGTTTTAACATGCTCTGATTGGAAGGATTTACGAGGAACTTATACACAACAGTTGTGTCTCTAATAAAGAAAGATCTTCCTCACACCTAGTGATAAGACACGCGTTTTGTTTTGCTTAATTTTCCTGTAAAGTGCATTCCCTGAACAGATTTCATCATGAGTTACAACAGAACATTTTCAACATTAACAAATGTGATCAAAGAACAAAATGGCTAGAAAAGTACCACCAGTTTTCAGATTCTGCCTGTTTCCCTGCAGTTTGCCCAGGGGGCTTGGATACTGAGGGAAGCTACGTTCCTCAGCAGGCCATAGGGCAGACTGCCAAGAAGATGTGTGGGTTGGATGGCAGAGAGCCACACAGGTGGTCCATCAAAAATTTTCTGATTAACTCCACGGCCACTCCTTTCCTCAGAAGATTTCAGAGTTCTTTGCAGACATGACTTAATTTTGCATCAGATACAAGAGATTGGAGCAATTTTACAGCTCAGACAACAATGTAAATAGACTGCCCAAAGGTCAAGGAGTAAGGAAGTAGCAAACTGGGAACAGAACTCCAGGATCACTAGCTTCCAGGTGCTTTAAATCACATCTCACAAAAGCAAGTACAGTTATCTAGGTAGGAATTAGGTTAACATTATGCAGCTAGAGACAATGACATGAAAATACAGAGCCTCAAACCCTTCAGATTTTCCACCCAAGACCAAAACGGAGAAGCAAACCAAATATAAAAACATCTAAAAGAAGCCAAGGCCAGCACCTGTATCAGGAACCACACTTGCAAGAATGCTGTAGTCTGCTCAGAGACAGATGAAAATCGGTTTAAGAAAAAACAGCATCATTCTGATCTCTTAAAAGCAGCGTATACGCACACATTATTTGACAGAGACAAAACTACAAAACACCTACGGAGATCATGTCAGAAAAAAACCTTATACCTGAAGGCACATTGCAGGCATACTTCTGCTAGCAAATGGAAATGAAGCCCTCAAAGCTACAGTAAACATTTGTAAAGATCTCAGGTTTTGTGCCAAGACTTTTTTGAATAAACCTAATTGCTTCACAAATCAGAGAGTTCCAGGTCACAGTTTAACCATAAGTTTTCAAGTTTCTTTTGACTTACCTGGCGGCCTCATGAACATCCCTAATTTTCTCTGAGAAGTTGAGAAGAGCAGCATCTTTCTTTTGGGCTTCCTGAAACAAACAGAACAAAGCCAAAACACACACAAGCTATTAACATTCCAATGCCACAAAGAAACACCTAAAAGTCCAGCAGTTCTAAAGCCTCTGGGAGTGCACTTAAAGGTTTCTCTCCCATACTCTTTCTTCCAGTTCAATCCCAACACAATTCAGCAGAAAATACTTCTTTAAAGAAAGGCAGGGATCAGAACTAGAAACAAAAAACAATTCAATTTTGCAATACACAGCAATAGCTGCTTCTACCACTGAACACAAAAGACACGTATACTGACAGGGAATGCTAGAGAAAGGTCAATTTACTGATGCCCATTGTTTGAGCAGATACAAACATCGGTTAATACTCCATTGTTACCTGACTAGTAATCTCTTAAGTCAGTTTGTATACAGTTAACCAAAGTCACACATGGAAGCATTTAAATTTTAAAATCAAGAAGCTTGAAAAGAAGAAAAAATAGCTGAAAACAAATTAAAAAAAAGGCCACTGCAGCTTTAAAAGTACTTGTTGGCCATCATGAGCTGAAAAAAAACAACAAACAACAACAAGGAAATGTGCTGCTGAAATGGTTAAGCAAGAGGAAAAAGAGTATTTGTCAAAAGAAGCCACTTCTACAGTGTAAAAATTCAGGACAGTAAGAGAACAACTACAGTGACGAAGTTAGACAAAGGTAAGATTCTATGTGAGATTAAGAAATCGAGTTTGCCATGGATTTCCCATGGATAGTATGGCCAGACATAGGGAAAATAGTGAATTTTGTGGCAGGAGTTGAAAAGCAAAGATTAGAATCAAAGTCTTAAGCCACTTTATGGAGAGACATGGCTCCTTCTGTTCTTGATTACCTATGGCTCTAGATTTGTATCAGTTACTTATACCAACAAAATAGTTTTTATATACCAGTGCAACAAAATGCAGCAGACTCATCCCAGGTTTGTTGGCTTTTGTATCCGCCAGCTTGAGCAGCGATGACAGCTTAAATCCAACAGCATTGCCAGCATAACCTCCCTAAAAAGAAATGAGCAAACAGTTGCGGTGTGTGAAACAAATGGACTGCAATACTAACAAGGAAGTCTGGTCAATCAGCCGTCTCCACTCTGGATGTCACTTACCGCATTCATAATATTCCCAGCCTGAAGGACCAAGTGCAATATGGAATGCAGCTCCTCACAAGTCATTAACTCTGTAAGGAATAGAAAATTGCTGTCTAACAATTGTTTGTTTAGAAATACACGCACAGTTGCCAAACTCCTCAAGCTTTCAAAGATGAGGATTTTTATTTTAATGGGAAACTACAGTGAACTGAAAATTTGGAAAAAAAAAAAGTACTCTATAATTCAGAGTTGCAACCACAGTTGGCAAAGCTCATGTATATGTTCAGACTTCAGCTTTCCAAGTGTAGTATTTCCAAGGCAACCCATGGCAGCTCACAAAACATTCGGGGTCTAATCCTGCAATGCGCAAAGTATCTTATGCAAGTATCCTTACCTCCTACTAAACTTAGTGCAAGGCAAATGTTCTGCACCTCGCAGGATCTGCTTGCCATCTGTCATGATTGGGTTAGGAACCATTAATCCTTTTAGGAGACTCAGCCATCAGGTCTCAAAAGATGTCAGGCAATGTTTAAGTTTTCAATACATACCCTGCTGCCACTATGAATCACCACTTTATTTCTATATGATCACCAACTTGGAGTGATGTTTATTTCACTTTAGTGGCATCAAAGGTGATTCAGCACAAAGTTCTATTCAGTGTGAAGCAGAGTCAAATAGAATAAAACTGGCACTTAAAGGTTCTCCATCAGAAGCCTGATTTGCACACATGCCCTTTCTGCAAAATGCACAGTAGTGCACTATCTGAATTCATAAACCTTGTCATCTCCCACATACAGGAACAGAAAACAACACACCTGCTGAGGGCAGCACCTTAGAAAGAAGATACAGAAATCCAAAACTGTTAAAGAGTTAACAAATGAGCATTACACAACTGGCACAGTAAACTAAGTACCTGCAAATTCGTTAAGTCACTATAAGGCAAGAAAAATAATGCGAGCTGTTTTTAATGTAATAAATATATTTTACATTGATTAACATAATAGAACATAGAATCCTCTTGATTGCAGTTTAAACATTTTAAAAAAGTATTTTACCACAAAGTTCACATTCTACAACTCCTTTAACCCACATTTAACTGCTTAACATAGTACACTAATCTATCATTTTGGAGGCAGACAGCCCTTGTATCTTTGGATTTCAGTATTAGCAGGCTAAAAACATGTAACTAATTACATAGTCTTTGATCTAACAACATATAGGTGAGAGAGCAAGGGAGAAGAAAGAGAAGAGAATACAAAAGGGAACACCAAATTTCATAAGGCAAATAAGAGAAAGCAATATCTAAAGACTCTGCATAGTGAGAGCCTGCTCAGTGTCATTATGGGATGCATCCATTAGCAGGCTAGATAGACCATTTTAACCCTTAGTGATTATCAGCGTTAGAATTTAAGAAAATGTTCTCTCAGCTTAATTACAAGGAAAGAAACCTGGTAGATAGGAATAGAAAAGTAGACAGAATTCCTGAACAACTTCAGGCTATCAACAAACCTTGAAGTGCAAAGACCAAATGGAAAAGCGCACATGAGTTCAAGTGGACTCAAAACAGGGAAGCTCAGTATGATTTGCATGACTGGCCTGATGAAGGAGTTGGAGACCAAAGTGTCTCGTCTGGAGGGAATGAATTCATCAGTTCCCAAATGTCCTGGGTGAAGGACATGAAGGACAATAGGGTGCGGCTGCTTTAATACACAACATATTCCGTCACATGTGTCTGTTGCTCAAAACAAAGTACAACAATTTCAATGAGCTCCCAATAAAAGGCCAAACTCAAACTCCAGCTTAAGGTAAGGGGTGCTTTCCTGAGACAGGAAGGACCAGTCCAATCCTCACTGTTGGGAAGAACACAACAGGTTTTTTCCCCTTTCCCATCATTAGAAATGACTACCCTAAGCACTAGTGCTCATAGTTGAATATTTTTACTACTGTGCCTTTCTGCCCTACTAGAAGTAGTTTAGATAATGTCAATGAATATACCAGCAGGAAGCAGGACTTTAACACTGAGGAAAAGGACAAATAGGTAACTCAAGGTGTCTGAAAAGGTCAGCATTAATAATAAATGAAACTAGGAAATGAGTAATTTTCATGCAGAGAAGACGACACCAGATTACTTTAGGAATAACCAAATAACCAAATGGAGCATTTCAAAGCTTGTGAAATGTAGAGAACACGAATTCAACAAAAACAGAAAGCAAGGACACAGCAATAGAATTAAATCTCTGCAATAAAGATTTTAGCCCATCAATACTGCAATCTCAAAAGGCAACTGCATATAGAGAAATTTCAAAACTATACAGCGATTTTCTCTATAGATCTCTGAACGTGAGCAAAGAAGGGTAATGACTGGAGTCAACCAGAGCGTCAATGATGCATGAATGAGCAAACTGCAGTCAAAAGACAATGGCTTGTCCTCCTTTAGCCACAGACACCTTGGGTTCTGTTGGTAAGGAATACACTGTTGGTAGTCTTTGGTCATGAGCTAGTGTATCCAAGGTCTCCAGATTTTTTATTTTGGAAGCAAAGATTCACCAGGCACACCCTGACAGCGTTTGTCAGAGGGGAGTTAGCTTCTTTTTAATAGCCAAGGTACCTGAAATTCAAGCTCTCGTCTTCATAATGCAGACTAATTAACATGCTAACAAAAACAAGAGTATTATACATGTCCCAACATGCTTAATTACCTTTTGTTGCCTGTCTTATAATTTTCATGTCATCCTGTAGAGAAGCACAGGAGGGTGAGAACTCCCTCTCTAACACCATGGCTTCAATCCTAAGAGCATAGCTGGAGCACACAAACAAACAGGTTTAGAACTGACAGCCGAAAGAGAATACATCATGAACAGAATAAATCTACTATCTCCTTACTTTGGCACCTGGATTAGTAAATACATGAAGGAATCGGCTTGAGACAGTCTTGATACATCTCCATCAAAGGCTTTCAATTTCTTTACCTAGAAAAGAGAAAAAAACACTAGCAAACAGTCTTATGGAAGATCAAGATTAACTTGATTCTGGAAGGAAACACCCAGAAAAACAGTAAATTTAGCAAGAGTTGAGAGAGTGTGCTCAATGACTTCACTGCCCAAAGTCCTGTAAGTTGCACACATGGTAATCAGAAAAAAAAATAAAACCAGTAACATCACTCTCCTCCTAAAAACCTAGCCACATAATCTAATGGAATAAACATGGTGCCATCGCTCTGTAACTCATCCACGTCCCCAGCTATTCCCTCATACTCACGTTCACTCAGTGTAAAAAAGAATGACTGGCCTCTTCGCTATGTTTAGGACACTCTGCCAGTGTCCCCAAGAGAATTGGTTCTTTTCTTTCTCACTGGTCCATTTGCTGTTCTCTAGCTGAATTTTTGTTCTGCCAGAAAACAGCTGCTTAAGTGATGATCTGAAAAAATGATTCTCAACTCTCCAACAACTATGATATACACTTGGGCATAACCTAAAGTACTGAGTGTATTTTCAAGTAAACTGTTCAGCATTTTCAGCAAAGGACAGCCTAAGTCTCTTTGGCACAGTGCAGCTTTTTCCCAGATACTTGATTCAACCATCTCCTCCTAAAACTCCCTTAAAGGGTAAAACTTCATGCTCTTGAGTTTTTTGGGTTTGTTTTTTTCATTCCCATGGAATATTTTAACAACAACTGCAAGGCTGCATTTTGAAGTTCTTTGTGGTCAGTGCTTTGAGAACAACATTTACATGTTAAGGAAATATCAGTGCATTCATTTTGTCAATCTTCCCTCCCAGCTCCACCAAAATCCATATATTTGCATGATCTGCAAGCCACTGATCTGCCCACATACTTAGTATTTGTTTATACAGAAGAAATGGAAAATATATGCACATATATTTAAGTATAACTGGGATTTCTTCCACATTTCCCAACACAGCAATCGTGTCCAAAAGCAGAGCTCGCTCACAGTTAAGCTATTTCTTCATCTAACCAACTTCACATCCACTATCAGCTGTACATTTGCACTGATCTACACACCAGCTCACCATCCTTCTCCTTTACGGTGTTACACCTAAGGCCCATCCAGATGGGCGTCAGTTTTAGGAAGCATATTCAGGTACCATGGGAAGAGAACACTACATCAGAACATCAACAGTTTTCAAGCTGCTCAGATTTAGCAAGACACCCACAAGCTTTTTTAAACATCAGGTTACAAATTAATTACTTATTTTTCTGTTTTTACAGTGTTACTATTTTTTTTTTAAATACTGATTTATACTGGAAGACAATGTGCTATACTAAATCAGAAATTGAAGATGAGTTCTGGAATAGCAGAATAAAAGGATTTGTAAATCACTTTGTTCTGCTTCACTTACATTCTTTTTCCATACCATACAAATAATAGAATTTTTGAGAGCGTATTAGTAAAGGCAAGACAAAAATTGGAAATAATAAAATTGGAATAATAAAACTTCCTTAGCATACTTTAAAACAAATTAAGAAAAAAAAAAACATTTGTGACAGAAAAGGAGAATTCTAATCAAAAGAACAATTTTTATTCAGGCTATCTAACTTGATTTCCTAACCTGCCATTTAACTCAAGATACTCAGACAAAAGCTCCTTCTAAAGATAAACTGCATGCCATTTATTCGAGGCCTGAGAAAAGTCCTAATTAACAGAGGCACTCAAGAAGCCTGCCAACAAAAAACAGGAAAGACCAGACCTGACATCCCTGATATTTCTAAGGTGTTAAAACAAGCAAGAAACAAGACCAACACTTTTTTCCCTCCATTATGAAGTGGGGGGGTGAAAATAGTAGATATCTTGGGCTTTGCAGGCAGCTCTTTAACCTTCCCAAAAAATAGTGGTCTACCTCCTAAACAACAAAACCTGCAAATTATCTAACTTTAATTGAAGACGTTGCAAATACAAAAGTTTGCCTTAAAATGACACAAGCATTTAGGTTTTAAAGGGAAAAGAAAAAAGAAGCACACCACCACCTGCAAATCACCAAGATCAGGTAACCACAGTCATTTATAGGAAGATATAATTTTAAGATTTAAATGCACAAGAAGTAAAAAAAAAAAAAAAAAAAGTCCTGAGATATTCACACAATTCACACAAATATTAACTTACTCATGCTGCCTGTAATACATTTACATTTTGACAGTACTTGCTTTTGACAGTAAGTAGCTAGCAGTGTTATCTACGTGAAATGTTAATGGCGCAATGTGAACTCTGTTTCCTGAGATCTAAACACTGAAGCTTTTAACGGATACTGGATGAAATTCACTTTCTACCAACCCATAGTAGGAAAAACGCCTGGAGAGATATGCAGGACTCTAATCCCCGGAATCCACCCAGAGGAATTTTCTGATACCAGCAAAACAAAAGACATTAACCCAGCTGCCTTCAGATCTGGAATAAAAATAAAATAAAATACATAATAATAATAATAATAAAAAAAGGCAGATGAGTTAGATGATTTATAAGGTCTTTCTTGCATTTAAATTGTCTGGATGTGAGACTGAATCCTATGTTCACTCCATCTTAAAACTGTAAATACTTAGGGGAGTGGCTAAGGTCAGGTAGGTAAACTTTTTCAGAATCATTAAGGTTGGAAAAGACCACTAAGATCACCTAGTCCAGCCATCAACCCATCCCCAACATACCCACTAACCACCCTCAGTGCCACATCCACACGGTTTGTGAACACCTCTGGGGATGGTGACCCCCCCCCCCACCTGCCCAGACTGTGCCAGTGTCTCACTGCTCTGAGAAGAAATGTTTTCTAATGTCCAACATGAACCTCCCCCTGGTACACAACTTAAGGCCATTCCTTCTCATCCTATCATCTGCATGCATTTCCTTGCTACTATAGATTTCACAGTCAAAAAAGATCAGTTCTTCCACCTCTTCCATCAGGAAGCAGAAAATAAACAGTTACTTGACTTAACTGACACTACCTATAAAACTAAACAAACAACTTCTCGAACCCCAAAGCTAAAAATGACTCAAACGCATTTTGGATAGCTGCCCTTCATCTTCTAAGGGAGGCTGTGCAAAAGCCCACGGGACCTGCCTCTTCTCTTTCCTGTACTCAGCACTGGTGAGGCCGCACCTTGAGTACTGTGTCCAGTTTTGGGCCCCTCACTGTAAGAAAGACATCGAGGCCCTGGAGCGTGTTCAGAGAATGTTTGGATGTTGTGTTGAGGGACATGGTTTAGAGAGAACCATTGGTGATGCGTGAATGGTTGGACTGGATGATCCTGTGGGTCTTTTCCAACCTTAGTGATTCTACAATTCTCTCTGCAGACATGTTGTCTAAGTCTTCCTAAAGAGAACCAAGACTCCCCAGTGGCTCCTACGAGTGGGATACCAACCACAACTAGGAAGTGCTAAGAAACTATGGGTATTGACAACAATGTTGTCATTAATCATGTTAAAAGATAAAAGAGGTTTATAATTAGCCCAAGAACACAAAAGAGCTTAAAAAAAATGTGGTTTATTTTAAAATTACAATGAATAACTCATACATTTCTAGCCTTGACCTCCTCTCACCAAGCATAACAAAATCTTTTCCACAACAGTAGCAACCACGTAACAAGATACAGCAGCGTAATGCATACATGCAGGACAGCCTAATTATATCGTATGCTCAGCTCTGTATTACTCAAATTGGGCACAGAGCTACTAATTTATTTTTTTATTATATTTGTATATGGAATAAGCATTTGCACTGTCCATGCATGCCCGTGCACATTAAGTCAGATTTTAGATACAGGAGGTTCTCACGTAAGTAATTTGCCTCATTCTAAAAACAGTTATGAAACACTGAAAGCCTGACCTTTTAAATGATTTGTAATTGAAGTAAATATGTCCATTGCAAATGTCTCAGCATTCCTCACAGATAGGAAAGCTACTGCACTCCTGCCTCTCAAGTTCTCAGACATTTTTCAGCTACCAGCAGTACTCATTTACAAGCAGCGGGATTTAACTTTAAGGCACAAAACAGGTATGTTGCACTCCTAACCAGAGACCCAGTATCTCTGAGGAAGAGCATAAACTAGTACACCACTCATCCCCATATCTGCCCATAACTAAGTATCTCCCCACATGCCAATCAAGTAAGAGAATGATTCCCCATATTGAAAATAAATAAAGGCAAGGTCCTGAGGAGTAAACACGTTCCCTATCATTGGTTTTGCATGTGGTGCCTTTGTTTTGTTTTGTATTACTTCCATATGATTGCAAATACTCATGGCACATAACTGAAAAACACCAAAACTCTAGAATGAATCACAGAGAAATTGAAATACAAGGGCACACGGGAAAGCAGCTTATGTATTAGGTGGTGAGATACCACAAGGCTTATGCCCAGGTAGTGGCAGACCTCTATCAGCTAATGGTAAACACAAAAGGAGAAAAACCTGTAGTTAACATAAAGGCTGAAAAAAGGAAGCAGGAATGAAAGCTCTGAAGGATGGCCAGCCATATACAGCACTGGCTGAAGAAAGGAGGAGGAGACAGTTATTATACAAACATGGCGTGAACAGCGTAGAGCTGACACACAGAAACCAGTCCAGGAGAGCAGGTGACAGATGACTCGGGTTTTAAAATGGAATATAAGAGCAAAGGACAGGCTTGAAACATTGTGGAGGAAGTGTTGATAACCTGGGCGTGCATTGTGGATGAGCTGTTGAGCAGTATAGCACACTGGATATTTAAAATACATATTCTGGCTATTCTAGCTTATTAAACACTGGACTCCTCAACTTTTTCCAGTCTGGGCCTGCTGAACAGTGCAATGATGTGCACACAGAAGCAGCTAAAAGCTTCTCTGCTTTGGAAAAGATGCCAATAAGTGACAGCTGTCAGCTGTTCTAACAGGAGGCAATTAAGAGACACATCTAGGAATCTATTCAGAAGTAACACATCAAAGAACGCTGTTGCTTCAGCCATGACATAGGCTCCTTGGAAAACAGCAGGAGCTGCAAAAGGGGTTAAGCAGAGGAGATTCCAAATAGGCATTTCCTCCTCTTACAAAACTGCTAATCAAGGTAAGGCACAAACAGCAGGATTTCTAACAAGGCTTACACAATAACAGTGAGCATATCAAGAAACGTTTAGACCTTTCCCTGGTCTTTTTTTTTTATCCACTCTACTACGGCTGTTCTGGTGCCCCGAACAGAACATGGAATGGAACCCTGCAGCAAGCTCCAGGTTTGCCAGCTTCAAGAACTTGTCAAGTTTTTCAAATTAAACATTTGAAAATACTTCAGCATTTTCAGTGTGACAGAAGGGCTTCACAGCACCGCCAATATTTTAATAATGGACAAAGACATCCAGCAAAGAGCCTCTATTTGCTACTCGCACACAACCATCCCAACAGTTTTCATAGCCAAGAAAAGAACGGAAAATCCCTAGTGCTGACACCTACATGTAAAGAGTTGCCACAGTACAACACTGCAAAAAGAATAATCTTGAAGACAGCAGATGGTAAGGCTATTTGTTTGCCTGAGTATTTAGCTCCCATTTTCAAAAGGCTGTTTCATCTCAAAGACACTGGAATGTCTGTCTCAGGTGAGATAATATGGACTGAAATGGTGTAAAATGGGTCGCGTATGCCAAACCAGTGACTGGGATAACATTGAGGTAATGTGACTTCATAGCATAACACTTCCAGATAAGATTAGATTAGAGTATAAAGCCGTGTTTATCCACACTAGATATACTGTAAAGGTCGTTGATCAAAATGAAAGAATGAGAAGTCCAGAGTTGCCCTGCCTCAAGCTATGACCAGGGATGGTGCTCCTCCCTCTCTGCTTTCACTTTGTCAGACCAAAGGTTTATAGTAACATATAAAAGAAAGAAGACAGCTCCAAACACACAGCTATCAGGGTGGAGCATATGCATGGCAGAGGGTACTTGGACCTCATTCCAACCTGCAAGACAGCCGTGCTGCTGGGAAATGTGACTGTAAATAGCTGAGCTGCTGAAATGAAGAGTATGCAAAGGGGAACTGCAAAAGGACATCCATGGTACACCAAGACAGGTTTAGAACTGGTAAACGAATAAAAGCTATCTGTCTGCCTAGGCTCTGCTCATAGTAATTCTCAACTCCTACAACAACAGAGCGTGTCTTTAAAAGAACAGGAAGTATTCACGGGTAATCCCAGAGATACCTGGCTAAGAACAGGTGCAACCCTCTGCAGGACATGCCAGCAGTAGGACAACAATGACAATGCTGTGCCAAAGCTACGTCACGTGGTATGACCGCTAGATTAAAAAGAACTGGGGAACTATTAAACCAGATAGGGAACACCAGAACAAACAGCACCGCTTCATCTAATATCTCGAGTGATTTGGGATTATTTCCTTGTATGTATCATTCTGATGCCTTCCCCTTAATAAACCATGAAACAGTACTTCAGGAGGTAAGTATTCCAGGATTCAGATTAGGAAGCAGATAATAAACTCTCAAAAAAGAAGGAAGCATGCAAGGAGAACAATGAAAATAAATTTAGAAGAAAAAAAAAAAACCAAGAAAGACAAACAACCAAAGCTCTAAGGCACCTAAAGAGAAGGATTTTTTTAACTGACTACACTAAAACTCCAGGAGCCACAAGTAGTAAACGAGCTACTGGGCCCACTTACTCTTCAAGCAACTGCAGTTGCACTGAAACATCTTTCCATTCCAACAGCAACAATAGTCCAGCACATGACATCTCCCTGCCCTGACCCAGCTCTAGCTGTGGTGCTTCACAGAGCTTTCCAAAAAGCAGGGAAAGCTCCCAGTGAAACAATTGCAGAGAAAATAACAATGGGAAAGGGGGTCTTTCCTTTTCCTGACAGAGAGCTAAGAGATCTCTGAAGCATGGAACTAATTAAATACAATACAAATATTTGCACACAGGGAACAAACTTCTTCTCAGCCTTCCCTTGAGAACAGCAATAAATCTAACACTTAATGCCCTGTGATTTCTCATACTCCCCTACACCACAAACTCTCTTCTATTCATTTATCAAGTGTCTCTGTAAAAGCACTTCTTAAGTGCTCTGGACCCACTATCTTGATGGGTAGGCTTGTTGTCAAATCACCTGATAGGAAATACAACACTTATATCACATTGGAGCATGCTCTTCAAAACGTTTTCTACTTGTGTTAAAATAATAACCAACTCTAAACCAGAAAGAGGAAAAGAAGAATAAAATATACCTTCCTTTCAGTCTATTTTGCTCAAAACACAGTTAACTAGGAGACACTTTCTCTTAAGGTCCACTGTTTTCCTCTGCTTGCCTCTTTAAGAGGAAGAAGATAAACTGTTTAAATATAGGAATATGCACTGAAATTCAAACAAAGGGGAAAGGGTGAACAGTTTGAACTCCCAAAATCACTTTCACTCTTTTTTTCAGATTACATTTATACTTGCTGATACCCTCCAACTTTAAGAAAAACAAAAAAGAACAAAAAACATTAAGAGAACAACATAACACTTTTTTTTCTTTCTTATGAGATTCCTTGCAAAAACAGCTCAATTTAGGGCGATATACTCGACAGTTTATGTGTCAGACTGGATGTGAGATTTGCTGCTGCACAGAGGAAACACTGCTTCGACTGCATGACCTTGAAGTGGTAAGGTGTGTGTGCATTGGGGTTGATCTACATGTGGATGTTAACTAGCAATTTCCCGGGTTTCAGTCACTGCTTTGATGTGAAGCATTCAAGCAATTCTAATGTTAATTTTCTCAAATCTGTGGTATACATTTCTCTCGAGTACGTACTAATGGGTCAGTGTAAATACATGAGCAGACAGGAACCGTGCATCATTAAGCAGGGCTTCAACTCCTTAGTCATCTGAATGGGCTTGAAGGGTGGGACCGGGAGGGGAGAAAGCAGCGCTTGTATCTGCGCGGTATCATGGCCTAGGGACAGAGCAGAAGGTGCTGCTGGTGATTCTGTGTCTGCTACCACGTCTCCTTTGGAGCACTAAGCAATGTTAGCAAGTTCTATGGGTGCTGCACAGAGGAGAAGCCTTTCTGCACTTGCTGGAACCCAGTGATCCAGGCCAAGGAGCCAAGAGATCCCAGACGCACCAAACAAGCAGAAGAGAGAACAGCAGAGGGCTGCCAATACTCGGCTCGTAGGCACTGCAACAGGGAACCATAAGGCAGATGCCAAAGTGAAGCTTCATTTGTTTGCATTAGGATATACTTTGATTCTGAGTTTTCTACTCTGCACCCAGGAGCGTTCCAATTCCTGGTAAAATATTTAAGGGACACAAGCTCACAAGGGACATCAGAAACAAAAACACCTCAGCAGTACTTTCTTTAAGCAGCACCTCAAAAGTAGGAGAAGTTACTAGATGTGAAGGGAACAACTATGCTGCAACTTCAATACCAACTGTGAAATGAAGATTAAACCTTGGTGCTTGGTGGTTTCCAACACCTGAACTCAAGACGACTTTACATTAAAATAAAACACATCATGTTGGAATGCCAGGCAATAGAACTCTGCAAAGAAAATAAGCTCTAAAAAACATGTCAAACTATCATTTACCTCCTCTGCTTCTGGTAATAATTTAAGGAATTCATTCAGCAATTCAGAAGCATAGGGCTCACTTCTTCCGTGATAAATATCTTCAATGATGGATTCAGCAGACCTTGAAAAAACAATCAAGCATTCACATTTCTAACACTTGTAGGGCAAATAGTCACACAAATTGAAAAAAAACCCAATCCATGCCTGTGCTACTCAAAGGGATTATAATGAGGTTATCAGTAATGGTGTTCAGAGTAGTATTATTCTAACACCGCTTTCAGTGATGCCTTTACTAAAGGGTAACAACAATGAATAAAGATAGCATTGAAACAGCTTACTCTTAAAAAAAAAAAAATCCTCACCTCTCTTTTAACTCTGTCCCAGTCGAAACCAGGACAAACCCCTTTTTATTAACTCTTTATAATGAAATAAAGGCAATGAAGAGAAGCTTTCATGCAGTATTATATGAGATATATGCAGGTTTCATTTAACTGCACCTGAAAACTAACTTCAACTAGTTAACAACAGCAAAATCTGAGTGTTTGGGGCTAAATCATAAAGGCACTCAAAGCTAAACATATTAGCAAACAAATTACAAGATGTAGTTACTTCTGACAACTCTTAAACAACTGCTAACTCTGTAAGAACAGAGCACAACATACTGTACACTTGATGACAACTACAGAGAATTCCACGTTTGCACTAGCAGCAAGGAAAAAAACCAAATCTTACTTTTTGAATTGTTTGAGAAATATCCCAATGTTCATACTTCGTTTTGCATCCAAAATGGAAACCTGAGAGAGAGAAAAAGAGATTCATCAACCAATACCTAAGAGAAGAGCATACAATGCAGGTGTCATTCCTCAAAATGCAACAGATAATTGCACACGGTTATCATCAAATCATAAGCAAAATGACTACAGAGTGATTTCTAAGCAACAAAGGCCATGTATTACAGAACCAGTTTTTTTAGCTGGGAAATACACTGCCCACCCACAATACCTTTTCTCAAGCAAAATGTAAAAACACAGCAACATTTATAGAAAGAAGGAATCAAATTCTATTTTATTACAAAGCAAAACCCATTCCTGCTTACTTCATAATGTTGTACCTACGAAACTTTGCTCATCAGATAATACGCTGTACTGAATTTGAAGGCCCCACAGTCAGCTGGCATCACACCCCCAATCCTTGTATTTCAGGGATTATGCAACAAATATGAGGATTTCTCTACGCACCCCTGATTTCATTCACATCAACAGTCACGTTGAGCAAACAGACAAATAAATCATTCAATCCTCAATCAAAACCTCAGACAGATGACATTCAAATCTGTTTGCTTTATCCAAAATGAAACCAGAAGCCCACAATAAAATAATAGCCTCCCTCCACACCAGAGATTCACCAGAGAAAAAGACTTTCTCTTACTCTAACAGCACACATCTAAAAACCTGAGATGTAAGCCACTTCTAAAGAATCACGTCCTTAAGGTTAACACAGCCACAGCTATTTTGTGGCAGCAGCTACAAAAGTCAGGAGGTTTAGGAGGACAAGAGCATTGTTTTCATGTTGACAGTACCACCCCACTGCTACAGTAAATCAACTCAGTACACAGAGATGTTCAAGACTGTTGGTGGGCTCACATGACGTTTAAGGTTTTGACAAGCAGAAAGGTGCTTTGACCTCTGTGACAGAGTAAGGATTAGAAATACATCTGTAAATGAAAAGCTGGCAATGTCAAGGAACTGAACCAGCCTGCAGTCAGCTGGTGTCAGTGAAAATGTAGGTATGGTTCATGTGCTATCCCCAACATACTATGGCGTACATCTAAGAGACAGCCTCCTTAGCTGCTGCAAGTAAGTGAACCTAATTCAAAAGTTTTCCAAAACGTTGGAATTTCCTCTCTCTTGAAACTGGAAAACACGAGAGTATTTCATTAGATGATTTCTACTAGCACAGTTTCAATTAGCTAACTGCCAGCCTGAAACCCTTCAATTTTAGCATTTGCAAAGATAAGAGGACAGATTGTAGTTTACTCTCTTCTTATCTTGGGAGCTGAGAGGCCCCCAGATCATTAAGGAAAGCCCCTTACATAGGGCAGGTTCAGCTATCTCTTCCCTCACAGTATTCTAATCTTTTTTCAAATGCAGGGACCTCTCAGTGACCTCTGCAGCCCCAGCCTCTAATTGCTCTGCTCACTGCAAATGCTCTGATTTCCCAGTACTAGTTTAAGCCTGTAAGTTCTGCCACCGTCATTTTAGCTTTGGGCTTGGTTTTCGCTTTTTAAGCATATTCAGAATTAATCTTCTGTACATACTTGCAGTCACTAACCACCGCACTAACCATTTCCTGGGAAAACTCCTGCTTTCCATGGCACTGCTCAGGTGTACGGGACAACCTCACATCAAACTAGAGAATTTTTTCATGTCTTCCCTTGAAGATAAAGAACAGACGATAACATACACAGCTGCATTTGCCTTATCATCACAGCATGTCAAAACCGTCTTTACCGTAAGCACAAGGACCTGTCAGCCTTTTTGCTCTGGGTACATACTCTAGTTTTTCCTACTTTCTAGTTCAAGCACACGATCAATAAATGTACGGCTCACTTTTTAGTCATTCCTTACTTGGTGTCCACCTCAAGATTGTCAAAAGTGTTTGGAAAAGCTGACATTACTTCACTGTCTTCCAGAAGTTTCCAGATGGGAATGTGAGGACGACGTGAGGGGGAACTCAGCAGGTACACCGTAAATACATGCTCCTACCTGTGCACAAAAACACAGCACCTTCCACCCCACGTTCAGTAGCACCATGCTGCCTATCAGATTTAGAAGCTTCCCCACTGAACTTCCATTTCAATTTGTCCTTGCAGAAAGCTGCCTGCAAATTGATTCCTCCCAAGTGCTTTTTACCCTTCAAACATGACCTCAGCTTCTGAGAAAGTCTACTCCTATCTCCTGCTCATATGCACCTTCAGTTGTGGTGCCAGCACCCAGGCTCTGTAGTTCACTGGACCCTTCTGCAAGTCATCAAATCACACTAAAATAGCAGAAAACTATTCCAGTAGAAAACAAACAAAAGTCTCCAACAGCATGGTACCAAGCAGCAGACTTAAAACCTGCTCACAGAGGGCCCAACAATCACCAAAGGCAGCACACAGATGAGGAGACAGGAGCTGAGGGCTGGCGCAGGGCAGTGCAGCTCGCTGGGTGGCCACCAGCCCTCCTGCCCCCCGCCGCCAGGCCGGCCGCAGCATGGGAGAGCACGTGCTGCACCGCTCCCAACCGTGGGGAAAGTAATTTGCAGTTGGTGCGTAAACCTAATTCTACATCCCCTGTTTTTCAGACTCAAATTACGTGAAACCATAGGAGCAAATTAAGCTCTTAGTTAGGGAAACATGTTAATTAATCTCCTAAGGGTTTGGGGAACGCTTGTTTATGGAAAGGAAAGCATGTGTTGTAGGAGTTAGTCTCAAATCTCAAAGAGGCTTCTATTATAATGATGATGTTTAGTACTGAGCCTCCAGAACTGGGATTCCAAAACCTGAACTAGGTACCTCATTTGCCTGTGTAAAGCGCTGGGGAGTGAGGAACTAAAAGGGCATGCAGTTCTGTAAGGTCCTACAAGAGGGCTTCTTCCAGAACTGCCCACAGTTGCATGACTTCTCTGCAGGAGGCACAAAACCCATATCCCCTCTGTCACCAAGGGAACCCTAAGCACTGGCTTCAGAGTCCATCTTCACTGCTCCCACTGAAGGGACACTGCTGTACAGAGAGCAAGGAGCCAGGGAAGCAAAGGCTCTGTCCATGCACAGGTGCATCACACTGGACAGACACTGTTTTCTTCAGGTTTGGAACCAAGAATTCTTCAATTTAGGCATGTGAAAATTTGCTGTTGACATACTACGGCAGCTAGACTAATCGCAGAATGGCTTGGGTTGCAAGGGACCTCAAAGCTCACCCAGCCCCAACCCCTGCCACGGCCAGCACTGCCCTCCACCAGCTCAGGCCCCATCCAACCTGGCTTTGAGCGCCTCCAGCGATAGGGCACCACAGCTTCTCCAGGCAGCTGCGCCAGGGCCTCACCGTCCTCTGAAGAACTTTATCCTAACATTTAATCTAAACCTCCCCTCTTTTAGTTTAAAGACATCCCCTCTTGATCTCTGAAGAACATTTTTCATTGCTAGACCATAAAGCACTCTCTAAAATCAACTGTGTTTTACACAGAACGACAAGAGGTGCTGAGACACAAAACACCTTCCCCACCTTCCCTTGTCAGGCCAGTGACACGACCCAGAGCAGAACCACCACCTCCTACTTTAATGCTCTGCCCACAAGATCACACTGATGCCACATGCACCTCAGCTCCTTCCCACCTTCCCAGTGAGCCCAGGGTCACCACCGTAGCACTGCCAGCACTAATGACAGAAATCACAAGCAGTGTCTCTGCTCCAATCTCCATAATGGTGCTGAATGATGGCCACAGTAACATGAAGCAAGCAAGCTGTTGCATAGCTATGCTTCCACACTTGCAGTGACACATGGCTCTTCAGGATTATCTCCTTCCCTCCTTACTAAGCTGCTAGCACTGCAAAGCCCATTAACACTCGAGGCATTGCTCATCGCTGTCAGACACACCGTTGTGGCATGCTCGACAAGGGAGCTGAGCACTTTGTCACTTCAGCAGCACAATCAGCGCCGAGAGGCAAATCCGCTGCCTCACTGCCTGCCATCTGCCAGCAGCAGCCCTGCGATGGGCCAGGCAGGCATCAAGCCACATGCATGCCTGCGTCCGCTGCATCAGCTCTGGATGCATGCAGAAAAGCATTAACTTGTAACAAGGCAGGGGTCTGGCTCCATGGGGCCCTACCTTGGAAAGCACATCCACAGAAAGCACACGTTTTGCAGACCTGTAATTTTTCACTCTAACTCCCCCCAAGGAGCCCCCAGCTGTATGCGAGTTCTGGAGCACACTGGGGTTTTCTCTGCCCCAACTACTGTACACCAGAGGCCACGTTGAGTTAATGAAATTTATTGTCATTTCTAATATGGATCTTCAGCACGTCAGCCCTGGATGGGGGCAGGTGCATCACAGCAAGCACGCATGGGTGGATGCACATCCACACGCAGTGCAGGAAGTCCACTCACCGCAGTCTGACTCCAAGATGCACACATCTCGAGCACCGCACGCGGGCTAATGACTACCTCTGGTGATGGCCACAATTACCTCTTCCTGATGTCAGGGTTGCAGAGGCTGCAGTACACATGCCTGCTTAAATCTCCTATTATCATCCATGTTCAACAGGAACACCATCAGCACACCAAGTCCTCACCTAACCCTTACTGATTATTTTGCCATCTTCCAAATTCTGCAAGATACCCATCCACTTCCAGGCCCTATTTTTTCACTAAAAACAGTCATGCCTATTAACTCTGCACCCTCTGCTCTCTGTTTATGAGCAAACATGCATAGAGATACACATCTGTGATTAAATCTACATTTCTATCCCCCAATTACTTCGCAGAAAGATCACGAGACAATCTGGCTCAGCCTTCACAAAGAGGCTGTCCCTAAGTCAGGATTTGGGAGCTAGAAAAGTCACTTCTCAGTACACTGTGGAGAGTTTGAATGGCAAGCACTGGGAACACAACCCTCCCTACCAGACCAGAAAGCAGTGACAGTCTTCTGGTCATGCTGCAAAGTTAAGAAGGTTACTTGTGAGTCTTAAAAAAGCACGGTAGATGCAATAAGGCATTCACTAGCAGGAAGGCTACATTTATGAAAGTTGAAACTTTACAATTATCCCAATTAGACAGCAAATTCCCTTAACCACTGCCTTACATTTTATTTCCTCATTGTCATTCCGGTACATCCCCTCTTGATATATACAGTACATATAACATTAACCCTTGCCATTGGACTCTCCTCCCTCCTGCCTCACACTTCTGCATTTGACTGTGCAACAGCCATTGTGGAAGTGCCATCTGTGGCACTGAGGGAGGCGGTTAATGGGCATGATGGTGATGGGTTGAGGATTGGACTAAATGATCTAAGAGGTCTTTTCCAACCTTAACGATTCTCTGAAGAGCTGAAGAGAAAGACTACAACACACATATCACACCAAAAGCTCAAGAGCTCTCCAAAAAAAATTAAACACAAGTGCCTTCAGCTCCTTTCACTTCCATTTACTAAAACAGGAGACCAGATGGCAGCACTTACCCAGTTACAGTAAAAAAATGCAGTTAGCACTCTGAAAAACAAGTCTCTGCCACCAAGAACAGTTGATCCTCCCTGTTGTTCCCCTTCCCTTCAAACCACAACACATTTGCAGTAGGAACGAACTATGACAGAAAGGCCAGACAGAACTCACACCAGATATGGTGTTAAGTACATCACTGTGCAAAAGAGATTTTTCCTTGGTTCTTACCTCCTCTTTAGTCTCTTTAAACGAAGCTTTTAACGACCGGCTTCTTGGGTCTGGTGGCTTGGTTTCTTCCTGCTGCCCAAAGAGCTCCTCGATCGTCTTGGTGTCAATCTGGTACTGTGGCCTCGCAGCAATCGTCCAGATATTGTTTTTGCCCCGGACCTGTTCCTCAGGGATGGTTTTCCAGAAGAAACTCCGCATTCGTTTCTTCCTGCTGTGGCCATCGTGCCCATTGGTCAGCTGCGGGTGCAGCGGCAGGCTGGGCCCTGGCAGTGGGGGGGGCGGCGGGGGCAGCGGCGGAGCAGGGGGTGCCCCTGCCGGGGGGCATGGCAGTGGGGGTGGTGGGGAGGCGGCCGGTGGGTCCTCGCTCATCAATCCTGCCGCCACCGAGAGAGCTCCATTCTCCTTGTCATTGGCCAGGGAGAGACAATTCATAACATGCATGTTAGGCCTCTCCGGTAGGAGAGAGAGCTACTTCCGCAGGGCTGCCTGGAGCATGGGTCACGCTGCTTCACGCGCTACTCTGCCAGTGGAGCATCTTCACAGCCTACAGCAATGGACACGGAACTCGGGTCAGTGACTGCATACAGCTCACTGCACTGAAAACAAGGTGCAATTTGGGCACAACATCCATCAGCTTGATGAAGCCACCCCTCATCCTTGACTTCAGCACCCAGGTTCCAGAGCGAGTGCAGTAAGCAGAGAGAGAACTGCCCAGCACCGTGACCCACACACCACAAGCACTGCACACAGAGCTTTCCACAGCTGGTAAGGGTTTTACATCTCTAGGTTCCCTCTCGAAGCAGCTGAACAGGAATCACAACCGTTCTGAGCGGTTTTCTCACACTGCCACCTACCAAAGATACTGCCGATGGCAGTAAACTCTCAAGAATCCAACTTCTATAAAAGGCACAATCCTGACAAGCTGCACCTGTCAGCTTCACTTCCCTTATACCTTTCAGAGAAAAATGACAATTTTTCATACACAGACTAATGAAGAAGGTTTTATGAAAACATTCAAGTCACCTCAAAAACATTTGGGGATTTACTCAAAAACGAAACAAACCAAAACAAGAAGATGTCTCACAATGGAAACTGAGATAGACCTGAACAAGGAAAGTCGCTGGCTGAGCACAAAGCAATCGCAGGAAAACTTGCCAGAAAGAGCTGAAGTCATGCCCTGGCACCAGCACAGAGCTCTGGCAGCGGTTTGGCTATGTGTCTACTCAGCGGTGCTCACGAGGAGCTAATGGCAGTCCCGATCAATTTGACATCCGATAATGGTGACGAAAAACCTTTGCTATTTCTGCCAGAGATCCATCATTAGGGTGCTCATGAACAAACAGAGCCAGGTACAGAAACAGCCCTCAGGGCAAATTCTCTCTTGATCTGCAAGGCCTCAGCTACTCACAGCTTCTCTGAAGCCAATGAAATTGACACAAAACGATCTGCTTCACCTTTTCTCCTCAAAAACGCAATGGACTCCTCTTTGTCGCCTCGGATTTTCTCATCTTTTTTCACCTCATATGGAAACTACCTGACGCTTAAACCATAGGAATGATGGAAAGCATTTTAATGGGAGAGTAAAAAGGGAAAGAGCCACAAAGAAAGCAGAGCAGGATAAAGGGTTTCAAATTCAAATTAGCATTAATATCCAGCTATTACAGAGCTCCGTGCTCATTCCTCTCCTCCCAACTTCATCATCACAGAGGCACAGAGGCATGAAAACGCAGGTGCAAGGTGCTAGAGAGAAATTAACCACTCGGAACAATTAACCGTTGCATTAATTTAAAGAAATACTCAACTTGGAAAAACTTTTCTTCATTCACCTCGGGACGCAACATGTATCCACTGTCTTCCACTGCCACAAAGCTGCATTCAACAGTTATTAATTTCTAACTCCAGTTCCCACGTATTTAAAAGAAAAAAAAAAGGAGAGAGAGAGACAGACAGGCAGACCTGCCATGCCCCCGGGCAACGTGTGGGAGCCTGATTTGGAGATTTCCAACAAATTTTGAGGAGAACGGGCTCAAACCCCGAGGAAGTCAGGTCGGAGAGGTGAATCACCAGTCCCAGCGCCCATGCAGAGGCAGCCCCGTGGTAAGGGACCGATCTCAGCCCGAGCGCTGCGGAGTTAACGAGGGACACTCCTAGAGCAAGGAGTGGAGTACACCAGGCAGGAAAACATCCCGACCTAGATGTGAAGGCTGATAGAGCAGGAAAGCTGTTTTCAAGCCACCGAGCCTTGCTCCGCTTTAGGTGAGGCAGCTGCCAGCCAGGAGCAGGGAAGGGGACGCAGCAGAGCGAAGGCAGCTCCGCAGGCACGGCACAGACAGCGGCACCCCGCCGCGCCTTCAGGCAGAGACGCGGGTGGCAGGACGGCGGTCTGCAGGTGCCAGCCACGGTGGGCACGGAGCCCTGCAAAGCTGCCTCTCGAGGGTCTCCTTCGCGCCCTTCAGATTGAAGGGAAGAAAGGCACCTGAGACCAAACGCTTGAGATGTCTCAATTACACTTCGCTACCCCGTGCTCGTTACCCAAAGCAGCCCAAGGAGCCAGAGCACATCCTAACTGTGCCCGTATTTGGCATAAAAGCAGTATTTCGTTTCATTGTTTTAGGCAACCTCATCTAACTTGGAAACGCGTTTCAGAGCCGCGCTGCAGGAACAACTTTCTCCCCGGATCAGAAGACCGAAGCAATTCGTTTCTTAGGAAGAAGGCGGCGGCCGAGCCGCGCGTGTGCAGGCAGCGGCACGCAGGTGGGGCGGAGGGGCGCCCGGCACCACGGGATACCGCGGGACTCCTCGCCGCACCACCGGGCACCGCCAGCACCGCGCGGCCCGAACGCGGCACGCGGCTCTGTGGAGCCGGACGGCCCCCAGGCCGGGAAGGGCCCCCCCCACCTCAGGGCTTTAGTCAGGGGGCGCGGCTCCAGCTCCTCTTTATCGGTAATAAGAAGGATTAATTCCCACTCCCATTCGCTTCTCTCACCCCATTCTTAGGAGGGAGCCGAGATCGCGCGCGGAACTCCGCTGCCCGAGGACGCCCTTACCCGGTGCCAAGGTGCCGGAGCAGGGAGCGGCGCGGAGAACCGCTCGGACGGAAGGACGTAGGACGGCTGCGGCACCCCCGAGGCGCCCCGCGCCCGCCGCTCCCTCGCGCCCTGCCCCAACGGCCGGGCCCGGCGCCGCCCT